>LPNX010676845.1:632724-701674 GCA_001517045.1 Pseudotsuga menziesii | reverse complement strand
AGACTATCGATGATGCGGTAGTGATTGGAGAACAAGAAGGAGGCTTGTACAAATTGAAGGGACATCCAGAACAATCCTTGATCCATGACATAGTAGAGCTAAATGAGCTTTGGCATAGAAGGCTTGTACATGTACATTACAGAGCACTACCTATTGCATTCCAAGCAAAGCATGATGGAGTTTGCAAAGGATGTGCGAAAGGGAAGAATACAAAGAAGACATTTCCTAGCAGTGAAAGCAAAGCCAAAGGCATTCTAGAAATCATCCACTCCGATATATGCGGTCCAATGTCATCAAACTCACTAAGCGGGTATGCATACTATGTTTCTTTTATTGATGATTTTTCTAGAAAGACATGTACTTACTTTATGAAAAACAAAGATGAAGTGTTCAACAAGTTCAAGGAATTCAAAGCCTTGATTGAGAACCATACTGAAAAGAAGATCAAGACCATTCAATCAGATAATGGTGGAGAATTCACTTCGAATGAATTCAAAGAGCAGTGCAAAGAAGCAGGGATTAAGAGGGAGTTGTCAACTCCTTATAATCCACAACAGAATGGGGCTGCAGAACGGAAGAATAGAATTTCAAGCTATTTGAAGGAAAGAACAAAAATCAGAATATGACCTAAAGAATCCAGTTGAAGAATGTGAAGATCTAGAATGCAGAGACCATCATTAGAGGAAATTTGGGGTCTAAAATGGGCCTTATAAGAAAACGTGCCAAAATAAGTTTTTGTGAGTTGGAATTCAAGAACCAATAGAATTTCAATAAAATAAGTCAACCATAATGGTTGAATTGTCATATTTGTCATTAAAAAAAACTATTTTTTTTGTTCGTATTTTCGACATATCTCATTGTGTTTTTACTCAAATTTCGATCAGGAGAGCTCGTTGGATGTGGAATTTGATTCCGCATCCAACGAGTACCCACACTGCATACTTTTGATGGACCTCTCTACCAAAAAAACAACAAATACCTGAAAAAATGTGATGATGACATCATCATCACGTTTTTTCAAGTATTTCTTGTTTTTGGGGTAGTGGGGTCCGTCAAAAGTATGCAGTGTGGGTACTCGTTGGATGTGGAATCAAATTCCACATCCAACGATCTCTCTCGATCGAAATTTGAGTAAAAATACAGGGAGATATGTCGAAAATACGAACACAAAAAGTAGTTTTTTTCTTTCTTCCTCCAAAATTAATCAATATTATTTTATTATTTTAACTATTATTTTATTATTTTCCTTAGGAGGCCCATTTTAGACCCCAAAATTCCTCTAATGGCAGTAATAAGAGTCTCTCAAATCAAGAACAACTTGAAGCGGTAAAAGAAAAAGTGAAGAATGCAGAAGTGATGATGGCCACCTTGAATGGCCTCCCAGGATCGTGGAATTCATTCAAGGAATGTGTTCCAGAAGGAAGTGATTACTTTCAACAAACTTTGGGAAGAAGAAGAAGCTTGAATCATAAGAAGAGAAGAGAATATGGGAGCAATTGAAGATCAATATATCACCATCCAAAGAGGATCCCTCAATCAATGAGGAATATGAAGAACTCAACTCTTGAAGAACTTCTTATCCACCTTAGCTTTTGGATAAGAAACGATGCTATTATGAATGAAGAAGACGATGAAGCTGAAGGCTCAAGAAGGAGTCTACCCTTGAAACAAATAAAGATAAGTATTCAATTGTCATTTCATTATATTATTTTGTTATGCATTTGTTTATATTCAGTTATTGTATTATGCATGATAGGATGTTTGCATTAATGACAGAATACTACTAATATGCATGTGATGGGTAAGTAGCTCATGGGGCTATACAAATTCTCCATTGCTACTTATCTAGAATGAAACCTCTTTGCTGACATATTGGATTAGTGCACAATCTCAATGTTGTCCTGGTAGAGATGGAAGGCATCTAGAAAGTTTCAATGAGATATGGATGAATGTCATATTGGCTAAAGTAGTTGCATGATCATATATTTATGCATAAGTGTTTTCCAGTATTAATATTCCTTATGAAATGTTTCTAACCATATAATTGCATTTGACTTGTAGGAAAGATCACATACATAATCGCCTACAAGCAAAGAAGAATGAAGACTTGTTCCGAAGAACAAGTGACGACACTTCAAAGACAAAGAATAATATGATGAGTGTAGTGACATCATTGATGTAGAACCTTCCAGCCACCAAGAAGGAAGGGAAGATCAGTTCAAGAAGAATGATGTTTGGGCGTAGTATTGAGACCTGAAGAGAAGTTCATAGTTCCATCATGCAGTAGAAGGAAACATCGTGGGATACAAAGCAAGATTCGTAGCATGAGGCTTCTCATGAAGAGAATGCATAGTCTACAAAGAAACATTTACAGCTAATAGAAGTGAAGTCACATGACATGCATAATCATGTGTGCAAATGAAAGAAGGCTTTGTACGAGTTCAGAAGACACCCATGGGATAACGCATACATGATGAGCTTGATGAATATCTTAACCTTTGCCACAAGGTTGATAGAGGATGACAAGCTCACAGATGGGTGCAAGATGAACTTTTGAAGAAGTTCAAGATAGAGGATCTTAGTATCCAGTGATCCTAGATGGATACTACTTGTCACTCCAGTACAGAATGTTTCAGTGCATAGAGTATGGAAGACAGAGGGAGTATGATGCTCCGCTTCAGAGGGAGTGATTGCAGAAGATCCTGAGGTTCAACATGGTACGACAGGATGGGCAGATTACTGATGATTCTAGGATTTACTGAGAGTAAAGTGGATTTCAACCTTTGCTTCAAGGTTGAAGACAGAAGACCAGTAATGCTCCTGTTATGTGTCGATGCACTATTTTTCTAGGCATGGAGGTGTGGCAGAGTACAGATGGTATCTTCCTTGGACAAGGGAAGTATGCAGTAGAGATCCTGAAGAGATTCAGGATGATGGACTGCATGACCACACCTATGGCATCGAACCTGAAGCTATTGAGTGATGCTTCGTCAGAGTCGGTTGATGCTACGATGTATCATCAGATGATTGGGTCATTGATGTACCTGACAAACACAAGACTAGACATTTTCTTTGTTGTGAACACCTTGAGCCTGTACTTGACAGATCCGAGAAGTGTTCACTTGATTGCTGCAAAGCATATTCTGAGGTACCTGAAGGGTACAATTGATTATGGGCTCAAGTACGATGCGAATCAGAAGATTAACCTGGAGGGTTATGTTGATTCAGATTGGGCAGGTAGTGCCATCGACAGGAAGAGTACTTTGGGATGTTGCTTCAGTATGGGATCAGGTGTGATCTCTTGGTTTAGCAGGAAGCAATCCTGTGTGGCACTAAGTACAGCTAAAGTAGAGTATGTCACAGCTTGTTCAGCTAGTTGTGAGGTAGTATGGCTGCAAAAGCTACTATCTGATATATTTGATCTCCAGTTAGATGCTACTTGTGACAACCAGAGTTGCGTGAAGTTGTCAGAGAATCCAGTGTTTCATGACAGGTCGAAGCATATCGAGATCAAGTATCACTATATCAGGGATATGGTGCAGAGAGGAGCAGTGAAGCTCCTGTATCTTGCAACAGAGGAACAAATAGCTGATGTATTGACGAATCCATTGGCTAGGCTGAAGTTTGAGTACTTCAGAGAGAGACTTGGTGTTCTCCAGATCGAGGATTCCTCCCAGAGAAAGTGATGAGACCCATAGCCATTTTGACATGGTGAGAGGATTGGTTCCTTCCATGGTCAGATGTAAGGGCTGAGCCATTCTTTCATGGTGAGAGGATTGGTTCCTTCCATGTCAGATATGAGTGCTAAGATCCATAGCCATTCTAATGAGTAGGTCAGATATAAGGGCTGAGCCATTCTGTCATGGTGGTAGGGTTGCTCCCTTCCATTTCAGATATGAGTGCTGGCCATTCTGTCGAGCAGGACAGATGTAAGAGCAATTTCCATTCTAGGAATGGAGGCATGTGGTCAGTTACCAGGAACACTCAGTATAAGAACTGAGTAGCCATTCTGATGTGATAGAGGGATGTGTTCCCACTTGATCAGATGTAAGGGCTGAACCATTCTGTTCATGGCTAAAGGATTAAGTTCCTTCCATGTCAGATGTGAGTGTTGGCCATTTCAACGAGCAGGTCGGATGTAAGGGCAACTGCCATTCTCTAGGAGAATGGAGGCGCCTGGTCAGTTACCAGGTAGCTTAGTCGAGGAGGACTGGGGGCCATTCTGATATGATTGCTGGGATGTGTTCCCCTCATGATCAGATATGAGTGCATGCCCTTCCATCATTGTGAGCAGGATGTGTTCCCTTCTGGATGGATGTAAGTGCTGAGCCTTGTCACAGATGATAGTAGGTGTGTCCTATCATGCTGGTGACTGTTAGTGCTATGCCATTTCACAGATGATAGTAGGTGTGTCCTATCATGCTGGTGACTGTAAGTGCAGTGCCATTTCACAGATGGTAGTAGGTGTGTCCTACCATGCTGGTGATTGTATGTGCAGAGCCTTTTCATAGATGGTAGTAGGTGTGTCCTACCATGCTGGTGATTATAAGTGCTGAGCCTTTCCACAGATGGTAGTAGGTGTGTCCTACCATGCTGGTGGATGTGAGCGCTGTGCCTTTCCACAGATGATAGTAGGTGTGTCCTATCATGCTGGAGGTTGTAAGTGCTGAGCCATTTCACAGATGATAGTAGGTCTGTCCTATCATGCTGGTGAATGTAAGTGCTGGGCCTTTCTGATGGGATTGTAGTTTACTACATGATCAGATGTGAGTGTTGGGCGTGCCTTTCTGATGAGCAGGTCAGATGTAAGTGCTGGGAGAAGACCTACATGAGGGTAGGCCTACAACCAGTATGAAAAAGGGTTGGCTCTATAGAACTTCCTATGACGAGAAGAATCATGAGATAGCACCAGTGTTGATCCAGATCGAGTGATGATCCAGATCCAGTAATGATGATCCAGCAGTGATGATGTTCGATGATGATCCAGATCCAGTGATGATGATCCAGATCGAGAGATGATCTAGATCTGAAGATGACTTGAAGACAAAGATGACTTGAAGACGAAGATGATCGAGTTGATACAGAGAAGAAGACAAGTGCTAAAAATCGTGTTGAAAGAATACCTTCCTAGTTAAGAGGGAGTGTTGATGTATATGTAACTTCGGAATGTATTCTTCTATGTATCTTATGTATTGTAACCCAATGTTTATTCCAGGATGTTTCTATTATGTATTTGAGTCATGTGGTCATGCCCCGATGTTCCGATCGGGAGGATTAATAATGTAAACAAGTCATGTCAAGTCATTAGGTAAGTCCCCACAGTTTCGGGGCACTTGAGTTATTATACACTAATTAAGGTGTAGGCTCGGGTAAGTATTTGTTAGTCGAGCCTACGTGTGAAAATTCAATTCAAGTGAACGGAAGAATATAAATAGAGAGTGAGACTCTCTATTTATCACACACATCATTCACTCTCTTAAGTGAGGCGCACTTGTGGAGGAGGAAATATACTGGGACTAGAAGGCCATTGCTGTTGGGAGATCTCTTACTTTTTTGGTGCTGATTTTATCTTAGAGGAAGTTGCGGGGTTTTCTCCTTTATGGTTTCCTCAAGGAAAATCTCTTTGTGTCTCTTGTCTCTTGTGATGTGCTTGTGTTTTATTGTTGTGCTTGTTATTCTCTCAGTGAAAAGATCCTAAGATCATAATGCTAGCTTAATGTGATGAAAAACTAACACCTCAATATACCTTTCCCCTTTAGTTGCTCCCCTTCAAATTTGTTATTGGAGTTTGGATCACAAATGCAACATAAATTGAGCTTTGACACTAAAATAGGAATATATTCACTAACATACAACATGTTTTGGTATACCATATATCCTTCCATCATAGAACCCTCTGGATGTGCTAGTTGTCTCACCAAACCTTTCATAAGTTTCAAGTGCCTCTCAACCATACACATGGACCTTGAGTGCACAAGTCCAGACAACTCAGTCTCCTCAACTTGGTGTATGAGTTAGTGTTCCTGTGCATTGAAAAATGCTGATGGTAGATGCTTCTGCATTTCACACATGAGACGAGTGATTTCTCTCCTCCAATACTTTATATCTTCTTTATGGATTTCTTTATATGTCAACCATCTACAAGTGATGCAAACCAATAATGATATTTAACAAAAATAAACATTAAATTACAATAAATGCTGAAATAGTGCACAAAAAAAACAAATATAAATTATTATACGGAGAATTAAAGAAACACTAAGCACATGCAAGTAATCGCTAGTTGCCTCATGTATTTACCAATATTATATATAACTTGTTTGACATTGTTGTCGAAGTTGTCCAGGAGAGAGAGAGGTAGAAAATACTGTATCAATATACAAACCACTCCATTTATTAAAAAAAGAGTATACAAACAAGAAAAAATTATATGGACATAACAATAATAATTACCTTGATGAAGACATGCCAATCACGTGTTTTGACCCCCACAAATAACCTTTTTTAGTTATTATATTCTTCAAGTTTGCAAAAAAACCGGTGGGAAATTTAATTTTCCACATTACTTCTTTGACAACATTGCTTTGTTGCTCTATAAACATCCATGGAATTGAGTTTATATTAAGTTGTTCTCCATTGGTATGAAACTGGATGAAATCTTTCATTGCATGGTTGCTTTATTGAATGTCTTTGCACACTTTCACAACTTTATCTTTCTCCCTCCTTAGCTCTAGTAGTCGCCATAAGGTTTTAGTAACATTCTTTCCAATATGCATTGTATCAAACAAATGAGCAATTTGTAGATGCTGATAGTAGGGCAACCTGCTGAATTGAATATGATAAATTTTCATTCCTTGTGGAAGACCATTAATGCCTTCATGATCACGATGGACATCATGAATATTAGTTTATAATTAATAAATTACATCATAAATCAAATATGGCCACTACAACACACAACTCACAATAAAAATTAAAATACATAAAAATTCATATACGATGATCCATACGTACCATGATGACGATTTCTATTGTATTGCATCTTCCAAAGGTGAGGTGTCATTCTCTATGGTTTTAATGTAGTCTCCTGCTTCCCATTGAAAATATTTCTTTCAGTTGTTCTATACCTATGATTCTTAGAGAGGAAAATCCTATGCTCATCAAACACCTCCTTTCTTAAGCTTTTTGAACGTCAAGATTTTATCTTCGGGCCACAAATTGGACATCCAAATTTACCCTTTGTCCGAAGACCTACAATATTTACATATGGAATATCTATATCAAATATAATCATTTATAAAATATTCTAAATACTCCATATCATTAAATGCAATTAAAGTGGATCTTAAAATTACAAACCACAAAATGAAGTTAACCCGGGGGCATCATGTATTGTCCATACAACCATTGCATGGAATTGAAATTGCCTTTGTCGTATTGGTCTAGATACGTCATACACAGTTATGCCATTCCATAAGTTCAGTAGCTCACCTATAAGAGGTTCTATGTATACATTCATATCTTTGACTTGGAACTTACCTGATTCATAATTTGAAGAACATATAAAATATATCATTATGAGAATCATTAAGATATATAAACCATGCAGAAGAGTAAAATAATAGATATATATGAAATTAAGATACATATTACGACAAATGAGATGCCACAACTACATTATAAATAAAATAGTTTTCATCAATAATACTTGGAATAATCATCGACAGCATTATGTGCTCCCTCTTTATTGACAACCATGGAGGAATGTTATTGTTGATAACAAAAATAGGCCACACCGTGTAAATGGATCTTATCTGTGCAAATGGATTAACATCATCTGCTGCCAAATAAATCCTAAGATTACGTGGTTCTTCTTTAAAGTGAGACCACTTTTCCTCAATATCTCTAAAAGAAGTACCATCTACAGGCATTTGGATAACATCATCTTGACTTTTGTTCCTGGCATGGTAATCCATAAATTGCACTATGTTTTTGCACCTGAATAGTCGTTGCAAACATGGAATGATGGGAATATAACGAAGAACCTTTTGAGGCACCTTTTTTGTTACTTTATCTGTACAATATCTACTTACATGACATTTCAGACATTCTATTGCAAATTCATGCTGATTATAATATATAACATGGTCATCGGGGCATGCATGAATTGCTTCATAATGCATTCCAATCTCTTTCATGATGGAAGATAAATATCAAAATGTGTGAGGTAAAATATTTGATGGTGGTAACAAAAAATCATAGTATCAAGCTACAAAAAAAATAAAATTTGTTAATGTAATAAATAAATAATATTAATGAAACACGCTTCATCTGTACATTGATCAATAATGAGTTAGCAAAATAATTATTAGAGGAATGCAAATAAACTTTATCACAATCCTATATATGTGATGGATTATTTTAGATACCTTAGCATACGTGTAATTGCAATGTTTGAAAGACCATTCATAACCTTCAAGTTCATTATCAACAATATAGTAGAGAGAAGATTTGTTTTGGAGCCTTCATATAGGGGTTCATATGCCTTATCGAGAAGAGGTATATCATGAACATCATCAAAGTCATCATCATTTACATTATCAACATTATTGTCATCCATTCTAATGTTAAATGAATCATGGATCAATGTATTTGTACCGTCATCTTCAATTACATCATTGGCATGATCATCTTGTTCAATATGATCATTTACTTGTTGTCCATTAAACATACATGCTCCATGATCTTGATCTTGAACTTGTTCTGAAAGAACTTCCTCTGGATGACATGCTATAGGGTGTCTTTCCTTTAATATAAATACATGGAAACATCAATAGATATACATTAATATATGAAAAAAAAATAATACATACAATTCCAAAAAAAACGAATATAATAATGTTTATAATGCTAAACCTACAAATGGACAATATTCGTTGCCTCCCTCAGTGTGTCCATGTTGTCTGCAGTGTTTTTTGGTTGTTGAGATCAATATTCTTCTCCTCTTAAATCCCATGCATTGAGTACATGGGAAATAACATTTGCCATCACCCCTTCGTTTCGTTGCATCCCATAGTCTAGCAAGCAATTGTCGGTTGTCCTCGTTTGGATCCGGAATATTTAATCTATTTGACATTTTGTCATAAACTTCGTTAATGAATATAACCATTTGTCTTAAAAAATCAAGTTCCACACATCAACCACGCATCAAGGTTTTTTCAAACAGAGACAAAACAAAGAATAAAAAATTCCCGGCAAACTGTCTATCGATGAAAAAAAAATTCCCACAACCACCCGTTGAAGAATAAAACTATTCCTAAAAATGTCCATCAAGGAACAAATAATTTTCACAATCATCCATCTCTTCTACAACAAACATGTTGAAATGTTTAAAACAATTTATATTTATAATGGACATGCGTCAAATATTCAACGCCTTGAACATAGGTACCGTTAAAAGTATGGGACCATAAAATTTAAAATCATGTAAGCCTTAATTTTTTTTGGGTTCATGAACGTCAAAGATCCAAAATTTAGGTTTCAAATAACTGCCACTATGGGAGTTGGACATCAAATGCCTATCCAGCACGGATGTGTCGGGTAACCACCACTACAAGCATCGGAATTCTGACTTCAGTGTGTCGGATAATATACGTCGCTAGATGTCTGACACATCCATGTGAAATGTCGGATGACATCGAATTCTATCATCGGATTTCGGGTTCAAATTCTATAGTGTCACTTTCTCCTTGTATTGCTGACTTAAGCGATACGGTCGTTGCTTCGCTGGTTTCACATCTTGCTTGAGTGGGATTTTCATTTCTCCCAAATCTCCTAGGATCCCCTTCATTTTAAATAATTTATTTGTAAACAAGTTTTAAAAATCATTCAATAGATTAGTGATATTTTCCTTAGTTTCTTCATCCCAAAATTCTCCTATATTAGTGACCTTCAGTTCCTGTTATGTCCTAATGTTGAACTTCTGAATCTTCAACAGATGGTGAACCTTTTCTATTGGCATATCCAGTGCTGGGATGCTTCGAATTCCTTCATATTATTTAATATTGATGTTCCTTGGGTCATCCCCATCATTAGGTACTCATGTTATGTTGTAACACTCGATCATCGACTACATCATTGGTACTCCATGTGATTCCACAGGATATGCGACTAAATATATCTCCAAGATGACATCGCAGATATGTTGTAGTGTGTTATCAATTACTGGATCAGCCTCCACAAAACTAAAATTCTAACTAAAATAGATCATCAAGTCCTCCCATGTCGTGATATCCCTTCAAATTTTTGCTGATACATACCACTGTCGCAAAATTTCGTCTAATGTGTGTATAAAATCATGTACCCACTCAACCTTCAGTCATGATACCCATGTGGTATGACATTCTTTCAAATGATCATTGGGATCATCTCGTCCATCATACTTATTGACATGATAGTGATCTAGTTTTCCAAAATGAACTTCCATTAACCTGTGACACAATTACCATCAATTGTTCAATTTTTTATTTGTTTCCCACCACCCTGCTAGAGTGAGGTTCAACGCCTATTAGAATTCCAAAAGTCTCTGTGGTCTAGATACATCGTCTTCAAAGTCATTAATGAACTCATCCAATTTGGGTAATCCTTCATATGTTGTTAGCTCAATAATTTTCGTTGTGACCTAACGCGATGACTGAGTGACTCATCCACACTTTTGAATTGACACCTTATGTAACTGATTTTTCCAATTTTCCAGTGCATCATCAGAATATGATGATGCAAAGCTTGAGATTCACCAGCCTAGCTCTTCATCCGCAGTGGGATGGAAATAATCCTATGAAACATTGTATGCATGGTCCCACCCTCCTATAACTTCTTCCTTGATTTGTTTGACATATCTTCTTCCTTCACTCAAATCCAATGGAGCTATGAATCTTATGTCATGGTTCTCAAAATTCATCACCCGCTTGTTGAAGTTGCTTATATTCAAGTTGTTATTACCCCATCCAATCCCTAGAAGTGCATGATATGAGCTTCCATCCTTGATAATTTTAATAACATCAAAATACACATATGTATTCATTCCTTCGACTTTCACCATTAAGCATGATACTCGCCCAATTAGCGACACACTAGCTTGATTGAATAATCGTGATTGCACAGGAGACCAAACCAACTTTGGCTTCCCCATATTCTCCCACTTCTACTTTTTCAAAATGTTGACATCTGAACCCAAATCTAGAATAACTGAATCCACATCGTAATCCCCAATATGGACATTCATCCTAATCTCCTTTCCAGTCTTATTTTTTGTGCAAGGAATTCACAACAGAGTCATTTCTACCATTCTCTGATCATTGCAGCAAACTTGCAATATTAGATAGCGCATCAGGGTCTTTTTCTAGCGACATCCAACTCTCAAACAAACTTTGCAATGTTCCATACCTTCATAATGGTCCTGCGACAAGTGTAGAATAAAAAACATCTGGCATCTCATAAATAAGAGACTTACTCATATCTCTTCGAATGGTGTATCTTGTGTCAACGAATGTATCTCTCTCAACGTCCACATTGAATTTCACCTTCTTCTAAGCCACCAATATAATTTGTAGTATTGTACCATCATCCCCTATTGTCTCACCTCTGTGAGTAATGACTCCAACATTCGCAGGTTGAGCTCTGGGTTCCGCTGAGATATTTACAATTATTGGACCTTGGTTTTGGTTTGGTGGTGGATTGACCAGCTGGTTTGCATTCTGGTTCACATTATGATTCTAGTTCTAGATTGGAAAAACATCCTTGACATTCCATTTCACAATCATCGGTAGACAATCTTCAACTTTGTGATTTGCGGTAGTATAGTAGGTACATTGTGAATGCACATTTGGGAAATATCGTTGATAATTCCCCAAGACTCAACAATTATAGAGTTTCATGGGTCCATGACCTCGTCCTCCTCCTCAACTTAAAACTCCATTTCATCCCCCTCAAAATCCTCCATGAAATCCTCCTTTATGTTGATACTATAGTTGATTAAACTATTGTTGTTGTTGTGGATGCAACTGTGGTTGAGAAAACTGTGGCTAAGCATACTGTGGTTTTTGTGGAGCATACAACTTCTGATTATACAATTCATGTGGTGAAACAAACTGTGGTTTTGGATGCACAACCTGAGGTGGCTGCTGTGGTGGAGGTGTCTCAGTCGACCGGTGTTCTTCTCCCTTCATATAGTATGTATCCATTGTCCTTTCCTGGAGTAGGTCATATGCTCAACAATCCTTCTCTCCATGGCCAAAAGAACGACAAAAATTACAAAACAAATTTGCAGGCTTGGATACCATATTTTGGATATACACACATTCCTCATATCGATTTCCATGAGTTTGACAGATTCGACACCATGGTAAGACACCTGGACTTAGAGGATTTGGAGCTCCCGACAGTGAGTAATTGAAGAAGTATCGAGATTGATCTTTATGATGTCCTTCCATATGACATAGGGGACACCATACTTCTTCATAAATCTATTTTCCCTTCTTGACATCTTTCAATTGGATCATCATATTTACCAGTTGTGATTGGATCTGATTCACACCAACTCTAGTTTCACCAATTGGTGAAGCTTCCACCTTCAATGCGATATCTAGTGCTTCACTTTGTGTCACAATATTCTTTTGCATCAGTGGAATTTATAAATGTGGTACTAGTGTTGTGATGGACCATTCCTTATATTTAACATCTCTCATGCCGAAACTAACTTTTTCCATCAGCATCTTTAACCGTTGATGGAAATCCCAAACTGATTCATTCAGATATTGTTTGATCTCTTTCAATTCTATGATGTAATGTGAGTTAGATTTGGGTTTTTTGAATTATTCAATCAATCCAATTCTAATTTCTACGAGTATCTTCTGTTGGTTCCCTATTGAAAATTAAATGAACTTCATATAAAAATCTAATGTGTGACCTTGAAAAGTGGTTTCCAACTGACCCTTATGAATATCTTCATCTTCTACATGCTTCAAAGTCCCTACCACTTCATAGAGAAACCAATTTTTTTCAAGATATTTATCCCCATTTGCATGGAAACAAGGTAATATCACATCATCACCCACCATTCTAAGCATTCTTGCTACATTTGCTGATCCACTAATATTAGTGTGTTCATTACACACCAGGAAATTTGGCATTGAGCTTGTGTTTCTTCCTTGGTGTAGTACATAGACGTGTAGGTATGTTGTTGATTTGGGTTGGCCCTTCATTGGGAATGGGAATAGCCTGGTCGTCTCCTTCATTTCTATAGGTTCTCTTAGTCCCTTGTTATCTTCTCTTGTAGCTTCTTGTCCTGGTCACAACAGGACTCTATTTATTCCTCTGC
This sequence comes from Pseudotsuga menziesii, assembly GCA_001517045.1. Taxonomy (NCBI): domain Eukaryota; kingdom Viridiplantae; phylum Streptophyta; class Pinopsida; order Pinales; family Pinaceae; genus Pseudotsuga; species Pseudotsuga menziesii. Next base: position 688,296 of record LPNX010676845.1, on the reverse strand, counting down.
CTCTTCTCTTGTCGAAACCTTACCCCACTTCGGAAAATACCACACTCTTCCTTGAATTACCTCACAGTTTCATCGTAACTCCCATCCATCTACCCCATATCATTCCATCCAACTCTTTTCTCTACAGCACCCTCAACCTCTGCAGACCAAAGATTTATTGGTCGGTGTTCGTCTTCAATATTCTCTTTTCACAGATAAATATCCACAATTTCAAATACAATAGAAACCTACCTCTTGGTCCTATGAAAAATTCCTTCTCAACGTCGCTATAGGAATTGACTATGTCGACCACTAAATAATTAATGTATCCTTCCAATATGCTGTCAAGACACACTTTGACAACCCTCGATGATTTGCTATATATTTCCTTTAGTTAATGGATCGGCTTCTGGGTCCAGCAAGTAGGTTCGCCTCCTTCAAAGTTTGTCTTTCGATAGGTCAGTTGCGCCAACCAATCGTACTATATAATTGGAAATTCAGAAAATAAATACTCATGGATATCTGAATAGATATGCCTTCTTATCCACTCTTCTGTTGTTAGTTTGGAACTTGGATTTTATTCTACTATGAATTCTTGATCCCTCTGATTGAAAAAATCCTGAATCTCTAGTCTCATCGAATTCCACAATGTATCCTCCTTTTCCTTGCACTATGGTCCTGTTAACAAAACAATTTGTTGATAGGGTTTCACACTCTATCGACACCCCTAAACACGACGATCTCTTTGAGCACCAACCTAGACAAGTTTTACCCTATCCAGCAACACCTACGAAGTAGATGAAGTCTCACCTAATATGTTCCAAGGAGAGCTGTAGGAACTAGGTTTCTGTAGTAAAGAGGAGGATTTTCACATATAATTATCGACTATTCTCTTAGTGTCGCAATATCGACCACGAATTCAGGATGGGGTTTTATCATCATTTATTCATTTTTAGTGCATTGATAACCATTCTTATTAGATCGCATCATTATATTCATTCATAAACATATTGACAAACATGACATCATTCAGTATGCAGAGATATCTCATCATTTAGGAATAACAAAAATATCATAGCAATTACTCATTCAGATCACATCATTAAAACAATAAAAGCAACAAAACGCAAGACAAAGAGTTTTCATCAACATCCACTCATGTTATATTACTTCCACACATTAAAACAGGTTCCCAGAATACATTCTCAGAGTTGCAACAAAGAACAAACCCACAAATTGATCTTTTACAGATGTCATAAATATCATCACACATACAATTATGTGTCCCCATATGCTTATATTCCTACTACATTCCTAATTCTATATATAGGCTTGTTCCTTTTCAAAATGGTCCACATTAACCAACTCTCTAACTGATTTGGACCAAAAAACTACAAAATTATGACCAAAAGTACAAAAATTATGACCAATGTGAATCTTTCTTAACTTCTCCTCCTTGTGCACTATCCTTTATCTTGCACACCATCCTTTGTCTTGTGAACCTTGCGCATTCGCTTCTACACTATGTGCATCCATACTGCCTGCCAACAATAGGATAGGATTTAGTTTCGTTGATTATCTCAATGACTTTGAAATATGCAAATGTCTTCAATCACTCAACTTTAATAAGAATATGGGGTAATATACTGATTGATGACACCTTGTCCCAATTCAGTAGTCGTAGTTGTACCAGAGACCAATGCAATTGTGGCTTCTCCATTCTCTCCCTAGGTTGCTTAGTTAGGATATTGATGTATGATCCCAAATTTAGAATGACTGAATCCACATCCTACATCGATCTATACATTCATTCACATTTCCTTTTGCATTTTCTTCTTATGCAATGAGTTCACAATGAGGTATTTTCATCCTCTCTCTTGTCGATCCAACAATCTCTCTATTTCTGCTAATGCGTCATGGTCTTTTGCTAGTGACAGATAGTTTGCTAGAAAATTTTACAACATACTAACCTTCTATGATGACCCTAGTATAACTGTTATATCAAATGTAGCTAGCATTTAATAGACATGAAACTTATGAGTGTTCCTTCTCAGTATGTCTCTTACGTTGAAGAGAAAGTTTCTTTTTCGACGTCGATGTCAAATTGTACCTTATTACGAGTTGCTGGTAATATAATTGGTAGTCATCCATCATATCTTGTCATTGCTCCTCCTCAATTTATCACTTCGAAATTTGTTTCCTAAGTTCGAGGCTCTGCTGATATCTTTCCCACATTTGGCCCAGACACTTGGTTTTGGGTTGCATTCTAGCTCTGATTCTGGTTCTTGTTCTGTGGCAATGGAACATTCTTTGCTTTCCACTTTGCTATTAGCTGTGGACAATCTTCAATAGTATGATATGTGGAGTTGCAATAGGTACGTTGATACTGGATATTCAGATAGTCTCTTTGGTAATTCCCCAATACTCCATAATTATAACATGTCACAGGTCTAAGACCTCATCCCATACCTCCTCCTTGACCAAATCCTCCATTTTGACTTCCTCAAAATCCTCCTTGTGGTTGATGCTACGGTCGAGTAAGCTATCGTTGTTGATTAGGTTGTGGTTGAGCGTACTGTGGTTGAGTATAGTGTAACTATTGATGCATATGGTTGCACTACGGAGCCTATAGAGAAAACTGCGGTTGTTGTTGAACAAGCTACGGTTGTAGTGGGTTATATTGTGGCTGAGGTAGCGTTATTTATGTGGGTCTCTTTTCTTCTCCCATCATAAAGTACGTGTCCATGGTTCTCTCTTGGAGTAATTTGTATGCTCTGTCGTCTTTGTCTTTGTGACCAACTAATTGACAAAAGATACAAAACGGAATTTATGGATTTGATACAACCTTCTGAAGGTACACACATTCTTGGATTGATGTCCACTAGTTTGATAGATCCAACACCATGGAATTCCTCCTTGACATACTGTATTAGGGGATCCTACCTGTAGATACTTGCAAAAGTAAGGTCATTCATATTTATGATGCCCTTCTTTCTGACATCAAGTGCACCAAACTTCTTCATGGATGTCTATTCCCTTCTTAATATCCTACAATTGAGTAGTAAGTTTGGCCAATTTCAACTATATCTCATTAATTCCAACCCCCATTTCACCAATCGGTGAGGCTTCCAACTTCATCGCAATATCCAAATCTTTGGTCTGTGTCGCAATATTCTAATGCATTAATGGCATACGAATTTGTGGTACCAACATTGCAATAAAACATTCCTTATGTTCGATGTTGATCATTAAAATTATGACCTTAGCCATCTGATGAAAGAACCGTTGATCAAAATCCCATACTGACTCATTCAGGTATTGCTTTATCTCTTTTATCTCAGTTATGTACGGAGAATCAGATTTTTTCTTTTTGAAGTCTTCGATTAGTCCAATCCATATCTGCATTAGGGTCTTTTGCTGATGCCATGTCAGTACTTGTACAAATTCAATGTACCAATCCAATGCCCAAACTTGAAAGTGTGTTTCCAATTATCCTTTATTGATTTCTTCATCTTGCACTTTCTTTACAAACAATACTGCTTCGCATAGAAACATATATTGTTCAGGATCATTGGTCCCATTAACCTGGAACAAGGGTAATTTCATGTTGTCACCTGTGATTCTGGGTCTCCTTCTAGTATACATCAATCCACTACCATTACTAATCTGTTGAAAAACAAGAAAACCTTGCAAAAAATGCATGTTTATTTCTCCTGAACTTAGTACAATGCACTAGGGTGTAGGTACGTTGTTATTGTGGGTCGGTCCTTCCTCAGTCTTTGGTGTAGCCTCATCATTTCCTTTGTCCATGTAGCATCTCTTATTCCCTTATGGTTGTTAGCATTATTTTTGGTTAGTAGTTGGAAAAGGGGGGAAGGCCTGTGAAAATGTAAGGTAGAATTAAAATGTTGCATCATAAGACCTAAAGGTAGGAAGAATGGGTGTAAATTATTGGAAGGGGCTTATTTATAAATGTAAAAATATTGTACGTGAAGGAAATCTTAAATTTAACCTTATAAATGAAGTTCGTATGGAAAATCCACCCAAGTGTTATATCATGGTAGGATGCGACAACGTCAATTTGTAGAGGAAAATATCAACAGATGTGGATGGATCCACTGGTGAAATATGCAAGGAATAATTAAGATTAAACACCAGTGGAATAGGTTAAAGTGGGACATAAATCAACCGTCAAATGAAAATAAGGAAGCATATCTACAACCAACAAAGCTTCTGCCAAGGAGACATGCACATGATGATTCACTTTTCCAATCAAAGGAAATGGGTACAACACACAAAGATCGATGACGAAGATATGAATTAGGATGAGATCACCAGTTGAAATGAATTCCACTCGAGGAACATGCATGGAGGAACTTATTTTAGGGACCAATGGAATTTGGTAGGAACGTCACTAATCAATGGTGGAGATTAAAGGTGGAATATGATCGACGACCCATATTCATTCCGCTAGGTGAACCTGCATGGAAGGAAGAAGTTTCTAAATCAACGGAAAATGGTATAATGCACATGTTTCAATGGTAGCAATGGAAGCTTGGTTTATATCAAGAGTACAAAATGATTCCACTGATAGAAGATGGACGAGTGAAAATTTTTGGTGAGTAGAATTGCTTAAAGTTATTTCATAATCAATGGTGTGTACTTAATCTAATTAAGATCTACGGTCATGATTGATTCTGCTGAATCAACATGCACAAGATATATTAGTTAAAAGGGATCAAAGATGAACGATTGATATCTAGTTAGGTTTAGATATACATTGTGAAGGAACTCCACTAGGAGAAGATGCATATTGGTTATGGAGCTAAGGATAAGTGAAATATTTAAAGGGAAAATTGGACCAACGGAGGTAATTCATAGAAAATAAAATGAAGGGTTGAGTTTTAATCCACTGAATCAGGATGAAATTAAACTATGTGATGAGTTCACGGTGTTAAAAACATGAAGAGATCAATGGTGATAAGATAATTAGTTACATTTATGGTTGCGATCAACTTTGCTACATGAAGCTGTAGGAGGGATAAGGATGAGTAATATAGCGGGAGTAAGAGGTACATGGGTAAAATATAATCAAGATCAGTGGCTCAAGATGAAAGGACATATATCAATAGACAAGAATGAAGTTGGAATAATAAGATGCATGACAAATAAGAGAATTAAAAAATATAAAATCAAAGCACATGCGTTTGGTTTATTTGTCTATATTTTCATTGGAGAGCGACACTTCATGATTGTGCAAAAGAAGCCATGTTAGGCTGAACTTTGTACACTTGTCAAGTAACCAGGTAGGATTTTCATCCTTACCAAAGGATACTTAAACATGGAAAATGTAGAAGGGATGGAGTCTATGTTGATGTAATTGTAACTTTGGAATGTATTCACTTGTATTTCTTATGTATTGTAGCCTGATGTTTATTTCGGGATGTATTTGTAATGTACTTGAGTCATGTCATGCCCCGAGGTTCCTATCAGGAGTTTCTATAATGTAAACAAGTCATGTCAAGTCAAGGTGGATAACCCTCCTATTGTCTAAGGGTTAAAATCCCCATAGTTTCGGGGCACTAGGGTTATTAGACTCACCTAGTGAAGTCAGCCCTAGTTGGGTTTAGTCAAGTCGGGAATTAGTATAAATAGAGAGATAGCCTCTCTATTTATCACACACTCACTCACACTCAGTTGTATCACATAGCTGAGGAAGAGAAAGACACTAGGGCAAGGAAGAAAGAGGTTACTGTTGTCGAGAGATCATCAACTATTTTTGGGTTTCACTCTTGGTGTTGATTCTATCTCTGAGGAAGTTCTGGGGATTTATCCATTTATGGTTTCTCCAAAGAAAAACATTGTGTTCATTGTATCTTATGTTTGATTGGTGTGCTTTTTGTTCTCTCACTTAAAAGATCCAAATGTTATGCTAGCTTAATGTTAAAAATCTAACAGTCTAAGGTGCAGGAATATCATAAAATAGAAGTATTTGAAGATAAAGAATGTGATATTTTTGACACTATATTATCTGCTAGCTCAATATATGTATTAAAAAACAAGTTAAAGGTTCTCAAATACTAGGGAACCGATGCCCATGGAGTCTTCCGTTCCCATTTTCACTTTTTTACTACTAAACAAACCCTAAACATCTTAGATTTTGTCGACTTGTGTGCCTACAATTATTCCTCTTCTGAGAGGGTAATTATGGACGTAGCCAAGTCAAAAATACTCTATGCTATCAATTCATTAGTCGGTTGAGATACATTCTCTGTCCCATCTACTTTACCCAATTATCTCAAGATTTTAGTTAAGAAATTTTAATCAAATCATTTAGAGAATCCCCTATAGAACAAAAACATAATTTTTTTAGTTCTTGTTTCAAGCCATATGTTTCTTTACAAAATCAATTTTTCCCTATTAGTTCAAATATTTTTACCATTGAAACCCAATATATTATCTCCATGATGATTTAGTTTCTAGGGTTGAATCTTGATAGGTATGTCACTTAGTCTATGATGAGTCTGTTGTTCAAAGTGAGTACTGGTCAAATTGAGTATGCCGTGTCAGGTCAGTCTTGTTGTATTAAGTTTGATGAGTTCCTAGCTAAGAGTATCCACTCTCAGTCATTGAAATTCCATAGTACTAGGTTTTCCATATTTTGATATTACTTCATGAAAATGTTTTTATTCTTCAATAAGGAGAACTTGCAATTTCTAGAGCTTGTTCTCACTGATGAAATGAGTAGGAGCTTTAGCAAATATATGAATTTTCTTATCTCTGAAGTATACCAAACATTCTTCCAACAAAGGCTTCCTATGGTAATACCACTTATGAAATAAATATTACTTTTTTTCCTGGAAAAAGGGATTGGATATTGGTTTTTGATGGAAGGAGGGGCTGTAATTGTAGCTAGGGTTTTAGCCCTAGCTTGTGCGAATGAGCACCTACTAAGAACAATGGATTCCTTGGTAGCAGTTCAATAATATGTGAAATAAAAGATGCTAAACAGTAATGAAAATTAATCTAAACATGTTCATGAAGCAAAACAGCAAAAAGTAAAGAATGATTTTTTATTGATCTGACCTCCAATGTGGAGGTTGGTGAAGCCCGTTGTGCTGATCCGAGAGGTCGCTCCGAGCTCCAGCTGCTCCTTCTCTTTCTCCAATGGTGGAAATGGGCCAAAAGGGGCTGTCACGGTGAAAGTAGCTCAATGGTGAGCTAGGGTTTCAAGAGCAATTTTGGCAGAGGCAGGATACTTGTGATTGTGGATATGAAATAAGGGGTCTCCATCACTTATTTATAGTGGTGGAGTGTTGGTTTAGGGTTAGGGTTTCAGCTGTTTAGGGTTTTTTCCTCCTTTTCCTCGTTATTTTATATCTTTTCTTCTTTTTTGGAGGAATTTTGGATATTTTTGGAGAAAAATAGGGTTTTATGGCCTTTTGGAGGCATTTTAAGCCTTTTGGAGGCTTTTTAGATGGTTTTATGGGTTTTTGATGGAAATATGGTAGGAAAATGGACAAATGAGCCATGTAATGGGGTAGATGAGGTAGTGAACCTTTTTTGGGTGTTAACAGTAATAAAAACATATGGAATTGTCCATCCACCCTATGTCCTTCCATAGTTGTTAACTCCTAGAATTTTTTCTTTATAACTAATTATATAGAAGTTGATGTGGAGAATTAACACTTCATTAATTTTAAGAAGTATTATGAAATTAAATTTCCATGGTTCATTGTTTCGTTCATCATAAAAAGTAGGGATTCTTTTATAGTGGTAGAGACCTTATTAAAAAATGGAATTTTAGACAAATGAAACTGTTAATTATGATCCCCGTCAGATTATATCCAACAGAAGACAAGTGAACAAAAATAATCCTCTTGAACATCATGATATTTCATTTATGACCAAGAGTTCCAATTGGCTAGATTATTCTCATGAGACAGCTGAGGACATACAACAAGGTTCTACTTCATCAGTGAGGGAAGTCAGTTCCACACAACCAGACCCTTCAAGTATTCTTCCAACAAGAGAGAAGATCACACCCATAGCAAGTTGTTCTTAAATGACATAAAACGTAGACTTCTCTAATGCTATGGATACATAGGAAGATGATACAACTAAGACACCCAAAAAGAAGAAGATTGAAGAAATAGGGCAGATAATCTAAGTAGTTGATGTCAAAGTTAAGAAGAAGCACATGAAATTTAAAGGACCTGCATTTGAATTTAAGGAGTATGCTTTCTTTGAAACACCTAAAGACTCCATTTCTCAGTTCAAGACCAGAGATGAATGGTTCGACAAGTATAGAGATTATAGAGAGGTGGCTACATATGAAGATTTGAAGCTATATGCAGAGATCATAAGTATGTATAGAGAATATGTATCACTGGTGACTGTGAGTAATCACACTCAGAATACACTGATACTGGAAATAGAAACTAAAAAAAAAGTTACTGAAATGTGAATGAATTTTATAAACATCCCAGCTCCTGATATGATTCATTTTCAGAAACATGTTGGGGAGGTAATTTACAGTGACCTACTAAAGTGTCCTATTGAAGGCCACTTTGAAGGTATCCAGATTACAATTAGATAAGAGTAAAGTGGAGAAACAAATAAGGAAAGAGAGGGATGAAATAAAGGCACATCAACAATAAATAAAGAAAATTCAAGGTGATCCATTAACTATTGATAATGAAGATGTCAAGGGATAAACTACTCAAAATATTTTAAATGAAAAGGAAAGTACTATTAAACTCCTCGATAAGAAATTAAAAATTCCAGCCACCCAACTCATAGAAGTTACTAATATTATCGAGTTGGAGAGAGAAAAATAAACTCTTAATGCTGAATTAAATGATTGTAAATCCAAGTTTCTAAAATTTGCTAAATAAAAGAAAATTTTTGAAAGAGATATGAGTCTTATGGTTGATAATGAAAATGATTTGAAGGAAAAGAAAGCAAAGCTGGAGAAGGAGATGAATGAAAAATATAAGAATCCTGAATTACAAATAATTTCACCTCCTCCACAAGTAAGTACATATTCTGTGGTACAAGAAATGTCTCAGGTCAGCTTGAAATATTTGGAGATAACATATTTAAAGAACCAGAATAAGAATTTGGAAAATTTGGCCTTGAAAAGAGAAGAAGAGAGGAAAACTTGGGAAAACAAGTGTTAAGACTTGACAGATAAAAATGACAAGATTTTCAAATAGGTAACATGATAGTTTCCAGTATAGGGATCCAAGCACATCATTTGGGATGTACTTATAGCCAAAGAAGTCAAATTGAGGCCTTACTTAGACTATATTCTAGAAAAAGAAATTGGAATGCAAGTTTCCAGGAAGAGTGTAAGATCAGTGAAAGAAAGGTTGAGTAAAAACCACATAGAGATTGCTAACAATACTATTTATTTCTTGAATGACTTGATAGAGGATGGATTGAAAGTGGAAAACATCAAGGAAAACATTTCCATTATCAGTTGGGAAAGGAAGCTCATGAGTAAACATCACAGTTGGACACCATGGAAGCCACAATTTACATTATCAACCATCAAATTAAATTCTTTATTGATTCATTTACCCCATTATGCAAAGAGGGTTTACCTTTCTTTTGGGATGTGTTACCACCTAAGTTGTACTCAGTTGTTTTTTATCAACTAATCCTGGTGAACCGGATAACGATAACTTGTCTGGACTTCAGAAGACCTTTAGTCCTGCTTTTGGGAATCTTTGTTGTACTATATCACATGTTCATACCCCATGGGGGAATTGTAATAAATGTTCTAGCATGATAATGTATGTAAAAGACTTGGTCTCTTCAAATTTATTTTTCAATCCAATCAGTCTAGGGTGTTTTTTCCCTTGGTTATTATTGGTTGTTGAATAAACGACTGATAATTTCTGAGTTTTTCACTCCATACCTCCAAAGTTGGGGTGTTTGGCTTGGCATTTAGTCCTATTGAGGTTAGTAGAGTCTATGTTTCAATGTATAAACATGCTAGACATCATGGTTAAGTCATATGAACATGTTTAAGTCCCCCTAGGTTTTTTCAATTTTTCAAATTTTTAGTTTTTTCAGTGTTTTTTATTAAAATTTAATTTTTCCAAAAATTAGGCTATTTTTTAATAGTTTAATTGGAAAAATTGATTTTGTAATAAAAGTGGGCCAAATAATCAGTTTCAGTCATGTAGGTGCTCATTTTCAAGATAAGAGCACCATGTAAACCCATGGACCCACTATTTCCTAGTTTTGAGTGATTTTCCATCACTCGGGTCAAAAAGCCAAAAAAATCAATTATTGATTATTTTAATTAATAAATTGATGAATAATGGAGCAAATCCAGAATCATAGATCAGTGGATTCTCAGCCGATTTGACTGAAATCAGTCAGACTTGAACTAGATTGACTGGATCTGACAAATCCTTGACTGAAGGAGGTGATCAAATCAGATCCAAAGTTGATCTTCGGTAGATTTTATGGGGAATTGCACCCTCTCTCTCTCCTCCACATGTGTGGACTCTCCTGGATGCTTTGTGGATTGATGTGTCGGTTTATGGGTTGATTTGTCAGCTCAATCAGCCCCCCAGTTGACAAGTAGGCTTAGTTCAGCTTCAGATCTGCATTGATTGACTCTCCATCAGCTGATTTGATCTATCTCCTTGGGATTTGTGCCCCCTTGGGATGGATCTTTTAGTTTTTGTATAAATAAGGGCACAATATCCCTCTTCCAAGCTAGTTAGAGTTGGATTAAAGGGCTTGTTATTGTAATATTTTTGTAATCTTTTGATTGTTGGAATAAAGAACCTTTGGAGGCCTAATGGTTTAATGCTCTCATGTGTGTGGATTAAGCATTGTCTTACGACTATTGATGTTGCCGGATTTTCTCTCAATTTCTACATCTTAACCCTATCTGGCTTGAACGATTCAGCTTAATCAATAGGAGTATAGTTGGACAAGTAAGGTTACTTGTTTTTTCTATATCTCATAGAATATATGTTTGAGGATCTAGATTATACATGTTTAATAAGTTTATTTGCATGTAATTCTTGTCTCTTTTTCATATATATATATATATATCCAGATCTCATGAGGATTTGTGCAAGATTGTGTGTTTAGCTTTCAGGTAGCAAGGATTGGACGAGCTGTGGATCTTGTTTGACTCTGTTGTACATCCAAAAACTTTGTGAAGGCATTTCCCCTCTGTATTCCACTAACAAGTTTCCATTGCAGATCCATCCAACAATGGGCCTTTCCCCTTTTCTTCCTCCTTTCTATTAAAATCAATCTTCCAGTTACCTATCTCTTCCTCTTATGATCAGATCTAGTTCTAAGAATTGAATATATATTGTTAGATCTATTTTATAAGAGTTTTGCTGCTTAGATCTATAATTTCATAAAGAATATCAGTTCATAAAGATAGATCTAGGTGTAGGAAATTCCCTTTTTGCAAGTAGCTAAAGCTTAGATCTAAAGCTTGCTCATAAGGTAGCTTCCTTTTTTGTTCTTCAAATATTTAAACTCTACAATAAAAGTGCACATCTCATTGGCTGCCCACTTGCTTTCCTTGGTTCCTTTTTGCAGAAATTAGATTACCCATGTTTAACAATTTTTACTTAGTTTTTTTTTGGTAATTAGTGTGGTGAATCTTAATAATTACCCCACGTTTTCTCGATTGACCCGAAAGGGGAAAGAGATGTGTGGTAGGACTAATTAGAAAACCGGAGTTGTGTATCTGTGTTTTCCTTTTCATCAATTGTTTCATGAGCTATTATAAAATTAACCCCTCCTTGATTCCCCAATTGAGATCTACTTGGATCGAAAGAGGTTCCTGGAGGGTTTTCTTTTTAACAAGAACACCCATCTCAAAATTTACTAAAATTGACAAGACTCCGGTGTGTATGCTCTGCACTTGGTTGCGGTTCATCCGATCAGTCAAGCTATATCAAAAGCACTTGAGTGAATATAATAATTAGGATTCACTCTCCCAAATTGACAAACCATCAGGTGAAAATCCAACACCTATATCAAACCAATACAGTGGAAAAATTCCCAAAGGAAGCGGGAACTCCTGAAAAGTGACCTTGGGGCTCCAATCTCTGTCACACCCTAACGGATGCGTTATGAAAATTAGCCCCAGAGACTCCCTTCAGCCCACATATCCCTTGCAAGTAGCCGTGAAGGTTTAGTTTTGGACATACTCCAAGTAATCTCAGGTATATCTGGAGTCCACCCCTTTGCCTAATTTTAATCAACTCATATTTCACATTAACTTAAAATGTACCAAGAGGCAATTGCAAAACATTCACTCCAAGAACATGCAAGTACATTGATTATCTATTGACTCCATTTTAAGGCACTGGCTATTTTCTTGCTATATATATATATATATATATATATATATATATATATATATTGTGTCTCAGCATTGTGCTTTCGTGCACTCATTTTTTATCTTGTCATCTATGGTTGTTTATGGTTAAATTTCAAACTCCTAAGTAACTCATTCAATTTAACATCACCATACTAAATAAATTTTCCTTAGTAACTTAATAGGGTCTATTCCCCTTGGCTTCATTAGGAGTTGAGCCTAAACGGAGGAGTCAAGAACAAGGTGATAGCCTTGACTCGAGACTTGCCCCCAAGGACACACTGAGTGGCTTGAATATTTCTTCCATGCAACCCAGGTGTGTGAAAGCTGGCAACACTTTTTGGTGCCGTTGTCGGGGATAAATATTTTTATTCTTGAGTATGACTTAGCTTAAATTTTTTCTAAGAAACTAAAAAGATAAAAACTTTTGATTGATATATTCTTTAAAAAACATAAAAATTAAAACTTGATCCATCTGGCGACTCCACTGTCTAACATCCCTTAAAGAATTTCTACCTGAAGAAACAACTGACAATTATTCAATCCTCTCCCTGATCCCAAAAGGTTCATTAGGGAAAGATTGAATAGGCATACTTCTCATAGAAACCTTGAAAATTTTGGAGACCAATCCCTCTCAAATATCCATCACATATTTGTAGAGAGTCATACCTTCCAATCTCAAGAAATGACCGAATTTTTCAAACCCCTTGAACTTTCTCAGATAGCAGGTACTCCTCATAACATTCTGAATGATGCTATCATGAAGCTCCCCATATTCCAGGGAAATAATGCCATCACTACCAAGTCTCACATCCAAAAGTTTTATACGCACCTAGTCAGTTATTGCAATAGTGCTGCCCATAACCATGAAGATGTCAAAATGAATCTCTTTGCTTTATCCTTAGAGGATGATGCTGCGGAATGGTACTCTGACCTTGGTGGTGATTCATATAAAACTCTTAATGAATTCACAGATGGTTTTAAGAATAAATGTGGGGAAAATAAAGAGCCAAGACATCTACTTGTTGCCCTTCATAATGTTAAGTCAGTGATTTGTTTCTTAAAATTTTGTTTGATTTGCATTTTATTTCAAGTTATTCATTTGCTTTAATTTGATTTTTGCCTCTTTTAGGAAATTTTTAGTTTTTATATGAAATTTTGAGCTTGCTTTTGAAATTTTCAAGTTTTAAACTTTAGGTTTTTATTTGTTAAAGGGTTTTTAAAAGTCATTATATCAAACAATGGACTCATACATCATGGTATGAGCATAATCATGCATAGTCAGTACTCAAACAGCTTTTAAACTCCATGCAAAATGACAAAAAGCTGTAAAAAAGCTCCAAAACAGTGTTAAACTTATTCTTGTAGTGCTGGAGCCCGAAATTAACAAAGGCGCGCTACAAGAATATCGCGACTCTAAATTTCTCCAATTTTTCAGCCAAATTTTGCATGATTTCGAATCTAGACTGACTGATCACATGATTTGAGGGTGTTTGCTACGTGTGAACTCAGGAATTGTCATGAGAACAGCTGGTTTCAGATCGTGAGGCAAATCGTGGTCATCATTACTCCAAATGCAGTCGATCATTACAGGTAGCAGCTGAAACTGAGTTCTATGTGATGGGTTGTTACTTGCATGCATAATTTGAAGATGAAAGATTTAGTGGAGCAACCATAGCTGCTAAAAAACCGGACATTGTCGTTGTAAAACAAAGATCAGGGAACGATTTTAAGCATCTGCAGCAGTGCATAAAAAAGTGTTATAAAATTTGTGCTACAATTCTGCAAAGAAAATTCCTTGCACTAAACATTCCAAACACTGCAAAATGAATGCCAAGTCAAACTAGTTTTCATGCCCGAGAAAATGGTTTTTACCAGTTCTGGAGAGCAGGGGATTATGATATTCGATCCACTCAAAAGAAAACTATAATAGGTGGAATGGACCATGTTCGTGTACACCCTAAATTCCTTCATTCTAATGTAACCTCCCACAAATGGGCATTTGGAGCAAATTGCAGAGCTTCTTGATAATGCAGTTGATGAGATCCAAAATGGCGCAACTTATGTCAAAGTGGACCAAATTTTTAACATGCAAGATTTCAGCCATGCTTTACTCTTTCAGGACGACGGTGGTGGTATGGATCCTGAATGTATTCAATGATGTATGAGCTTGGGATATTCCATGAAGAACACAAATAATACCATTGGACAATATGGTAATGGTTTCAAAACAAGCACTATGAGGCTAGGAGCAGATGCGATTGTATTCACATAGAGTGCTTGTGGAAGCTCCTCAACACAGAGTATTGGGCTACTTTCGTATACATTCTTGAGGAAAACTGGGCAGGACGACATCATTGTTCCAATGGTTGATTTTGAGCTTCCATCAGATCATGGAGCACCAAGAATGTTAGTTTGCAGCACTGAAGATACTTGGACAAAAATCATGGACACAATCAAGCGTTGGTCTCCCTATGTTACAGAAACAGAGCTTCTGAAACAGTTTGAGGACATTGGTCCTCATGGAACAAAAGTTATTGTTTACAACCTTTGGCTTAATGCTGATGGCATCCTGGAGCTTGATTTTGACACAGATAAGGAGGATATAAGATTGTGAGGTGGACCTAATCCAGGTAGATCCACGATTTCACAAAATGAATTGATTCAGTCACATATTTCTTACCGTCATTTATATTCATTACGTGCATATGCATCTATTATTTATCTAGAGTAGCTGCAATTTTCAGATCATTCTAAGGGGAAAGCCAGTTGAATATCATAATATAGCTGACGATCTAAAATTTTCCAAAGTAGTAATCTACAAGCCACAAATCGTTGTTGGGATGAAAGAGGTATCTGTATCAACAACCATAGGATTTACAAAGGAAGCTCCTCTGATCAATGTTCATGGGCTCAAATCTGGCAAAACATTGAAGGAATTCCGTGGTCATACATCTTATGTAAATGATACAATATTCACAAGTGATGGGGGTCGGTTTATTATTGCTTTTAGTGATTGCCTTGTAAATGTTTGAGATGCCAGAGTGAGTTAATATTGAAAAATATCAGTTTTTTCATATGAGTATAACCCTGTCAAAGTTTAAAAGTTCAGTGATGTGAAAAAATGTGCATGTTATGATGTTCAAATTTCATAAGCTTGGTACTTATGCAAAATGTGATGAAGGAGCTGGACATTTGAGACAGTTTGAAGACTTAGATAGCTTGAAGACCTAGTTTAAGTGCATA
The DNA here is from genome assembly GCA_001517045.1 of Pseudotsuga menziesii. Taxonomy (NCBI): domain Eukaryota; kingdom Viridiplantae; phylum Streptophyta; class Pinopsida; order Pinales; family Pinaceae; genus Pseudotsuga; species Pseudotsuga menziesii. The sequence goes on along the minus strand of LPNX010676845.1, from coordinate 672,698 downwards.
CTAGAAGACTGACCAGTTTGGCTTTGAAGTAAAGATTGAAACAGAAAATGAACAGAGCATGATGTTGTTTTCCTTGTCAATACAACACAGGGGTTCTCTTTTTACAGTTCAATGAGAGTCTAGTATTTGAATAAATAGTGTGCTTGATACCTAGTTTTCCTTAACAGTTCAATGAGATTAGTTTGAGCAGCCTATGATCTAAAGCATTCAGACATTGTGGTGAAACTCATTTCACCTTATAAAAAACAAAGAATCAGTCAAGGAAACTTGCAGCAGAGATTATATCTACAAAGTCTTACTGTGCAGAGGTTGTTCCTAAGGCGATACCAGAAGGGTTCAAGGGTTAATTTTGGTATTATTACACAGGTTTATTATGCATGCTGGAGATGGTCAGTGGTCAGTTGTTTTCCATGACAGACTTAATGCCAGTTAAATTTCACTCACAAGCTTAATGAAGATACTTTGGTTTTCTCAGAAGAATTGGGAATGGAAATTCAAAGTCCAAAAAATTGTTCCTCGCTTTCAGATGCAGAAAAGAACAGGAACTCCATCTGGGCAAATTGAAGTTCCAATTGAAATAACAAAATTGCAGAAAGAAATACTAAATTTGCAATCAGAGAGACAAAATATCCCATCAGAGCTTCAGTATGAATGCTCAACTCCTGAACACAGAAATAATGGGAAAACTCTTGCTAGTTTAGGAGATGAGCTTTTCAAGTTTCATCACGAGAATCATAATCTCAGGGTACAGGTTATGACAAGGGTCCAGCAGTTGCAAAAAGCCAATGAAGAAATATAGAACTTGCTCCAGGCTCTTTAAATATCATAAGCAGAAAATGACACCATGGTTTTTCAATATCAACAAAGTCTGAAGATGTATGAGGCAGTAGAAACAGAATTCTGCTCTACTTTTTCCTGTTTTGAGTGATTAAAGTAAAATGAATACCAAGAGCTGATGGAGAGGAATTTTTTAAAATAAAAAGAGGTTTTTTTTCATAAGATACTCATATACAAAAACCTCTCTCTGTTTTTCAACATATGTCAAATTTTTAAATATTCAGTTTAATATTTGCAGCCTATTTTTCAGGGATTTTAAATATTTAATATTTTCCTGCTTTATTGTTCATTTTGCGGGGAATATTCTGATTGATAGGAGATGAATTTTTTAAAATCAAGAGAGGTTTTTGTCCATCACGGAACCATTTACAAAAACCTATCTCATTTTTTACACATGTGTCACGAATTGAGATATATGGAAGCTTCTTTGACACCTATTTTCCCAGAAATTCGCCATATTTGCCAGGAATCTGATTTGCTATTTTTAGTCAATTAGTTGAATTAGTTACTAAATGTAACTGTTGGGTAGTTTAAATTTCGACCTAAGAAGGGGAGATAGAACTAATTCTTTGTAATTATAAAAGAGGGACAAAGGGACTGAAGAAGGGTTCGATTTTTGGGAGCTACAGGAGGTCTTCAGACTGCTTTTGTCTTCAGACTTGTTCAGGAGTTAAGTACCAAGACTCTTATATGCATTTGATGATGAAATTATGAGATATATGACATTTTTCCCCTTCAGTTTTCTATGTTGGATTCATTATTGAACTTTTTTAGTTTCTTAATTGATATATTCATTACTGGTTTATGTGTATTTGCTGGTGATGCTTGTCTTTTATGAATGAACCTCAGCATAGTGTTTCTGTTGGATCTTATGTGATATATTATGCATATTTATCATCTTCTGTTTATGATTTAGTTATTATCTTGCTCATGAATCTATTCCCTGATTGTTCCCAAACCTTACAACCATTAAAAACCTTTTAAACAAACCCTAAACCCTAGTTTTATTGAGTTTTATATTTGAGATTGTGTTGGCTTGTTTCTTTGGCCTTGGAAACAATTTCTGGCACAAACACATAACATAAAGAAGATGGAGAATGAAACCATTGATGAATTTAATACTAAGTTCAGGCGTATGGTTGCGGCCCTCCCTAGAGAAATCGAGCCAAAGGATGCCTCCATCCTCATATCCTACATCGAATCTTTCACTAGTGATTTGAGGTACCAATTAAGGGACAAAGAGCTGGCCGATCTAAAAACTGCTCAGGAATTGGCCAAGAAAATAGAAAAGAATATGCAGTCTTCAGGAAAATCCAACATTCTAGGTTACACTAGGGGAAACACTTCATACAACAAAGATAAGGGAAATGCCCTTGAATTAGAGGAAAAACAAACCTCTAAAGACCCCATGGAAAAGGTAACTAACATGATAAAATAATTGGTTACTAGTCAAAATCAAATCATGGAAAATCATTATGCACAACTGAATCATATTCAAAACAAAATAGTCACAATGGAAAGAAATAATGGACCTAGGAACTTTTAGCCTAAACAGAATCAGATGTATCAGAAGAAAGCTCCTCAGCAAGAACCTATAATTCCAAGCCAGTTAGACTCAACTAACCTGGTAGAAGAAGTCATTCCATGGTGCAGGCCTTGTGATCAATTCCACCAAGAAAGCACTTGTTATATCACAAACTAGGTTATAGAACATGAAATGGCCGAGTTCAGTAATCAGGAAACAACATCTGGCAAGTTTGATCATGTGTACATGGTAGGCCGAACCTAACCTTTATCAAACCAGCATTGGCAGCAAGCCACAGATTACAGTTACAAGAAGGATCTCCTTTCCAACTTTTATGGTGTAATTCCTTCTCTGGAAGCAATTAAGGAAATGAAGGAGGCTAGATTCAAGGGAGCAGTGTATGAAAGAAAGGATAAGCCATCACCATCTAAACAGTACAAGCCAAAGGTAACTGCTCCTCCCCTCCCAGATCCTCCTATTGTCCCTGAATCAAATATTGATATGGGGGAATGGATAAGTAGTGCTAAGATTCATGTTTATGCAACTGATGTCCTCAAAATTCCTGGTCAAAAATAAAAGTTGTTGAAAGCCTTAGAGGATAGTCAAAGTAAAGCTCATAATATTGTCAAAGAGGATCCTCTTCCTAATAACAAGGCTATATTTGAAGCTGAACATATTGAACCTATAGATATTCCTATAGTCCTCAACAGTGTTGATCCGAGCAGAGAAGACCACCCGCCTTTTTATGTCTCCCTCTTAGTTGATAACCTTCTCCTTCATAACTCCATGTTAGATTCAGGTGCTTCATCAAATGTCATGACAAGAAAAGTAATGGAACAACTAAATCTAAGGGTCACCCGACCCTACCACAATGTTTGTGCCATGGATGCAAGAGAAGTTGAAGTGGTAGGGATAATCTTAAATTTACAAGTTAAGTTGTCTAAGTATATTAATATCGACATGTCGATGGATGTGGTAGTGATAGATGTTCCACATAATTGGTGTATGTTGCTATCTAGAAAATGGGCCGCAACTCTTGGTGGGTACATTCAAATGGATTGGACATATGCTACTATACCTACATCAGAGAACACTAGGGCGATTCTCCATAGAGAGAAGATAAGGAAACAACATGTAGAAAACCCTAAAAAGCCCGAAAATGAATTTGTTCATTTCACTAATAACTTTGGAAACTATGTTATTTTGTCAAATTTCATGATCCCTATTAAGGAAAACATTAAAAATGAAAAGATCGATGAAGTTTGGAAAATGTACTTTGACGGGGCTTATTCCAAATCCGGAAAAGGTGTAGGCATCATGATCATTTTTCCTTCAAATAAAGTCTACAACTTTGCTTTCAGGTTAGAGTTTGAAGCATCAAACAATGTAGCTGAGTATGAAGCATTGCTCCTAGGGTTAGAAACTACTAAAGATATGGGGATAAAGATGTTGAACATAAAAGGTGATTCAGATTTAACTGTCCTACAGATTAAGAATCAGTATCAATGCAAAAATGATAGACTAAGAAAGTATAGAAATGCCACATGGGACACTATGGAGTGGTTTGATGCACTTAACATTCAAAGGATCCATAGGGAAATGAATGGGTTAGCAGATAAATTGGCAGTAGCAGCATCCATCCTCCAACCATCAAATGAAATGATTAGTGGAAATGGAAAGATGGAAATTGATTTCAGACCTTCAATTCTAGATAATATAGATCACTGGAAAGTGTTTAAAGATGATGAGCAACTCTTGAGATTCATCCACAATCTACAAGAGTTTGAAGGTTGCAAGATCAGTTATCAGCAAGAGGGTAACGAGTATTAGGAGTGCGAGGATAATGTAAGGAATCACATCCCGATTAGCCTTATAGCTTTTGAGAATCTTTTTGATCGATAGGATCATCATAAAGAACAAAAGGAAGAAATAAATATTGGGAATTATATGGAAATAAACATAGGAACTGACAAGGACCCCAAGTTAATAAAAATTGGAAAGGGTACTTTGGAAAAAGAAAGGAACAATTTGATCAACTTAATCAAAGAGTATAGAGATGTGTTGGACTTTAGTTATGATGAGCTTAAAGCCTATCGGGAGGATGTGTTTCAACACACTATTCCCCTCACAGAAGAAGCTAAGGAGGTCAAACCTTTTCGATAAAAACTTAGGTGAATAAATCCTAAGTTGGCCCCCATTGTGCAGAAGGAACTTCAAAATATGTTAGCAGTAGGGATCATAGCACCTACAAGATATTCATCTTGGTGCTCCAACTTAGTTGTGGTCAGAAAGAAGAATGGGTAAATTAGAATATGTATAGATTTTAGAAATCTGAATACATCATGCCTCAAAGATAATTACCCATTACCCGACATGGAAACATTGCTTCAAAGAGTAACAGGATCAGGAATGATGTCCATGTTGGATGGATTTTCCGCTTATAACCAGGTGTTGGTAAATAAGGAGGATCAACATAAGACTAAATTCACGACACCTTGGGGTACCTATAAATTTCTAAGAATGCCTTTTGGCTTATTGAATTCCAGTGCCACCTTCCAAAGAGCCATGGATTTTTCCTTCAAAGAACTTATAGGAAAAATAATCGAAATATATCAAGATGACTTAACTATTTTTTCAAAGGAAATATCTGACCACATAAGTCATCTTAGGTAGGTTTTTATAAGATGTCAGAAATATGGTATTTCCTTGAACCCCGCCAATTCAATCTTTGGAGTTGATGAAGGCAAGTTGTTGGGGGACATCATTTCTAAGGATGGTGTCAAGTTTGATCCTGAGAGAGTTGAAGCCATTAAGAAAGTCCCCTTGCCTCAGAATCTAATAGCTCTCCAGTATTTTAATGGTCAAATCAATTTAATAAGAAGATTCATCCCAAATTTAGCAGAATTAATGAAACCTCTACAAAATTTATTAAAGAAAGATGCTAAGTTTGAGTGGACAGATGAAGGGAAAGTTGCATTCAAGTCTATCAAAAATGCCATATCCATGTCCTCAGTCTTGATTAGTCTAGATTATTCCAAGGAATTCCACATATTTTCCTTTGCCTCAGAAGACACCATTGCCGATGTTTTTCTTCAAAGAATAAGGAGGGACAAGAGCAACCTATAGCCTTTATGAGTAGAGTCTTGCAAAATTCAGAGTTGAAGTATACCACCATGGAGAAATAGGCATATGCTCTCATCATGTCCCCTAAATGTTTTAGAACTTATGTAGGTTACTCCAAAATCATTGGGTATGTACCCCATGCAGCTATCAAGGATATCATGTCTCAACAGGATTGTCTAGGAATCATGGGTAAGTGGGTTTCAAAAATTCAAGAGTATGATTTGGAGATAAAACCTACTAAGTTAATTAAGGGACAAGGTCTTACAAATATGTTGACCCAAGGAAATGAAAAGGCCTTAGGAATAATCTGCCAGAGCAGTGATTCAGAACAAAATGTATCAGACGAGCTTCAGAGATTAGAGCAGCACCCTTGGTACACTGACATCATTTTTTTCCTCCGCAACCTTACATGCCCCAATCACTTACTTGGTCATAAAAGAAGAGCATTAAGGTTAAAATCAACTAAGTATTGTTTGACAAAAGATGGTTCGGGTTGAAGAAACCCCGATGGTTTAATACTTAGATGTGTCGATGAACTTGAGTCCAAAAAACTCATGGTTGAGTTCCATTCAGGATTTTGTGGTGGACATTTTGCAGCAAGAACAACCACCCATAAAATCCTTAGAGCAGGCTACTATTGGCCGAACCTATTTTCAGATGTGCACAAGGCTATCAGAGTTTTCCCCCAATGTCAGTTATTCACTGGAAAGCAACAAATGAAATCCTTGCCTTTAAATCCAATAGTAGTCCAAGCCCCTTTCCAGCAATGGGGGCTTGATTTCATTGGTAAGTTCAAAGATAACTCAAGCAATGGTTATTCTTGGATTCTTACCACCACTGATTATGTTACCAAGTGGGTAGAAGCGATACCCACCAAGAAGGCAACCGATGCTATAGTCATGGATTTCTTAGAAGATAATATTATCACAAGATTCGGTGTGCCAGCCAGAATCATCACGGATAATGGCATGTGCTTTGTTTCCTCCAAGATGTCATCTTTCTATTTCAAGTACAACATTGTCCTATCCCACTCATCCAATTACTATCCCCAAGGAAATGGTCTAGCTAAATCAAGTAACAAGAACTTAATGACCATAATCAAAAAAATTGTGGGTGACAATAAGAAGGCTTGAGATAGCAAGATCAAATTAGCGTTATGGGCCGACAGAATCACCAAGAAAAGTTGAATTGGGAGGAGCCATTTCGAACTAGTCTATGGCCTAGATGTCACCTTACCAGTCCATTTAAAGATTCCAGTTTATCAGCTTCTCCAGACCTTCAACTCAGATCAAGAGGCCATTCAGAACAGAATAAACTAGTTGATCGAGCTAGGTGAGAGTAGAAGAAATTCTCTTGACCAAAGTATCAGAAATTCAGACAAGGTCAAGAGAACCTTTGATAAGTCTACTTGGCCAATATCCTTCCAAGTAGGTGACACAGTTTTGCGTTGGGACAAATGACGGGAGAAACCTGGGAAACATGGAAATCTTGACAGCTTATGGTTGGGACTGTACATCATCGATGAAATAGCAGGAACAAAATCCTTCTATATAAATGACCTAGAAGGAGAAAGGTTGAGCGAGACAGTTTGATGCCTTTATTGGCATCGGTGGTTTCAGGGCCAATTTCTAAACCTTGCCCTGCCTGTATTTCTAAATTTTATATATCATGTTGTTGTATCATAGATATTGTTGTATTATAGTTATTTTGTACCATGTTTGAAAATTTTCCTCTGTATATTAGTTTTGTAAAATATTCCCTTTTGCACATCATAGACTAATTATGTACATCAGTTTGCTTGTATAGTTAATTTTTTATATCTACATGTTCCTGACAAAGTGTAATTGCTATGCAGGACCTAGAGATTTTGGAGTTCTCACATCCTCTCATTTGAATAGAATATTAGTCAGAGAATGTGTCCCTAGATGGAGCCAGAAGGTTACCACCTAAGTTGTAATTAGTGGTTTTTTATCAAGTGATCCTGGTGAATCGGATAAGGATAACTTGTTCGGACTTTAGAAGACCTTCAGTATTGCTTTTGGGAAGCTTTGTTGTACTATATCACATGTTCATACCACATGGGGGAATTGTAATAAATGTTCTAGCATGATAATGTCTGTAAAAGACTCGGTCTCTTAAACTTTATTTGTCAATCCAATCAGCCTAGTGTGTTTTCTCCCTTGGTTATTATTGGTTATTGAATAAACGACTAATAATTTCTGAGTTTTTCACTCCATACCTCCAAAGTTGGGGTGGTTGGATTGGCATTTAGGCCTATTGAGGTTATTAGAGTCTATGTGTCAATGTATAAACATGCTAGATATCATGGTCGAGTCATATGAACATGTCTAAGTCCCCCTAGGTTTTTTCAATTTTTCATTTCTTTATTTTTTTTAGTGTTTTTTATTAAAATTTAATTTTTCCAAAACTTAGGCTATTTTTTAATAGTTTAATTGGAAAAATTGATTTTGTAATAAAAGTGAGCCAAATAATCATTTTCAGTCATGTAGGTGCTCATTTTCATGCTAAGAGCACCATGTAAACACATGGACCCACTATTTCCTAGTTTTGAGTGATTTTCCATCACTTAGGTCAGAAATCCCCAAAAATAAATTATTGATTATTTTAATTAATAAATTGATGAATATTGGAGCAAATCCAGAATCATAGATCAGTGGATTCTCAGCCGATTTGATTGAAATCAGTCAGATCTGAACAAGATTGATTGGATCTGACAAATCCTTGACTAAATGAGGTGATCAAATCAGATCCAGAGTTGATATTCAGCAGCTTTTATGGGGAATTGCACCCTCTCTCACTCCTCCGCATGTGTGGACTCTCTTGGATGCTCTGTGGACTAATGTGTTGGTTTATGGGTTGATGTGTCAGCTCAATCAGCCCCCTGGTTGACAAGTAGGCTCAGTTCAGCTTCAAATCTGCATTGATTGACTCTCCATCAGTTGATTTGATTTGTCTCCTTGGTATTTGCGCCCCCCTAGGTTAGATCTCCTAGTTTTTGTATAAATCAAGGCACAAGCTCCCTCTTCCAAGCTAGTTAGAGTTGGACTGAAAATATTGCTATTGTAATATTCTTGTAATATTTCGATTGTTGGAATAAAGAAGCTTTGGAGGCCAAATGGTGTAATGCTCTCATGTGTGTGGATTAAGCATTGTCTTACGGCTATTGATGTTGCCATCTTTTCTCTCAATTTCTGCATTTGAACCCTGTCTGGCTTGAACAATTCAGCTTAATCAATCGGATTATAGTTGGGAAAGTAAGGTTACTTGTTTTTTCTATATCTCATAGCATTTTTTCTGAGGATCTAGATTATACATGTTTAATAAGTTTATTTGAATGTAATTATTGTCTCTTTTTCATATATATATCCAGATCTCATGAGGTTTCGTGTAGGATTGTGTGTTTAGCTTTCAGGTAGCAAGGATTGTATGAGCTATGGATCTAGTTTGGCTCGGCTGTACATCTAGAAAATTTGTAAAGACATTGCCCCTCTGTATTCCGCTAACAAGTTTCCATTGCAGATCCATCCAACAATGGGCCTTTCCCCTTTTCTTCCTCCTTTCTACTAAAATCAATCTTCCGGTTACCTGTCTCTTCCTCTTATGATCAGACCTAGTTCTAAGAATTGAATATATATTGTTAGATCTATTTTATAAGATTTTTTCTTCTTAGATCTATAATTTCATAAAGAATATCAGTTCATAAAGATAGATCTAGGTGTAGGAAATTCCCTTTTTGTAAGTAGCTAAAGCATGGATCTAAAGCTTGCTCATAAGGTAGCTTCCTTTTTTGTTCATCATAGATTTAAATTCTGCAATAAAAGTGCACATCTCATTGGCTTCCCAAACAGCAAGCCAAGATCCCAAGGAAAGATTGCTTTCCTTGGTTCCTTTTTGCAGAAATTAGATTACCCTTGTTTAACAACTTTTACTTAGTTTTTTTTTGGTAATTAGCATGGTGACCCAAAACACTTTTAAAGTGTGTTTGGGAACATTTGATTTTAATTTCTCACTATTTTTAAGCAGGTCTAACATAAAAGAGAAGGAGACTCTTCCAAATTTCCGACTCTTGGACGAACCAGAGCTTCCCGGAAGCTTCCCCCACCACTGTGTTTTAATTCGAGCTTGTTACAAGCTTGTTTTAAGCCTTTGGATCCCAGAAAACAAGGACCAAAGTGCATCAATTTAAATTTTATGATATTTTAAATCACTGCTAATAAAAATAAGAGGTCCTTTCAAATAGGCTCTTTCGAGCCTATTCACTATCCCCCCTGGGGGGATTTGTGTTGGTGTCATTTTTTTACTTTTTGTTCATCTCTTTTCAATCTAGCATAGTTCTAATCTGCAGGGTAGTATACTTTGATTTATTATCATTTCCATATTCCATATTTTATATTTCAAAGTAATCTTAATACTTACCCCATGACTTCTCGATTGACCCGAAAGGGGAAAGAGATGGATGGTAGGACTAATTAGAAAACCGGAATTGTGTATCTATGTTTTCCTTTTCATCAATTGTTTCATCAGCTATTATAAAATTAACCACTCCTTGATTCCCCAATTGAGATCCACTTGGATCGAAAGAGGCTCCTAGAGGGTTTTCTTTTTAACAAGAACACCCATCTCAAAATTTACTAAAATTGACAAGACTCCGGTGTGTATGCTCTGCACTTGGTGACGGTTTGTTTGATCAGTCAAGATATATCAAAAGCACTTGAGTGACTAGAATAATTAGGATTCACTCTCCCAAATTGACAAACCATCAGGTGAAGATCCAACACCTAGATCAAACCATTACGGTGGAAAAATACCCAAAGGAAGCAGGAACTCCTGAAAAGTGACCTCGGGGCACCGATCTCTATCACACCCTAATGGATGCATTATAAACAACATCCCTAGAGACTCCATTCAGCCCACATATTCCTTACGGGTAGCCATGAAGATTTAGTTTTGGACATACTCCAAGTACTCTCGGGTATATCTGGAGTCCACCCCTTCGCCTAATTTTAATCAACTCATATTTCACATTACCTTAAAACGTACCAAGAGGCATTTGCAAAACATTCACTCCAAGCACATGCAAGTACATTGATTATCTATTGAATCCATTTTAAGGCACTGGCTATTTTCTTTCTATATATATATATATTGTGTCTTAGCATTGTGCTTTCGTGCGCTCATTTTGTGTCTTGTCATCTATGGTTGTTTATGGTTAAATTTCAAACTCCTAAGTAACTCATTCAATTTAACATCACCATACTAAATAATTTTTCCTTAGTAACTTAATAGGGTCTACCCCCCTTGGCTTTATTAGGAGTTGAGCCTAAACGGAGGAGTCAAGAACAAGGTGATAGCCTTGACTTGAGACTTGTCCCCAAGGACACACCGAGTGGCTTGAAGATTTCTGCCATGTGACCCAAGTGTGTGAAAGGTGGCAACGGGAGGAAAAGGGAGGAATGTTTTCCTAGAAATAATATCATGATCGTGTGATCACATGCAGGTCAGATCACCAAAATTTGAATATATGCAACAATCGTTGTCAAGAAAGGTGATAGTGGATAAGTTAGCACATGATTTTGAGATGCTATTTTCCTTCAAATCCATGTGTGCACGTTTGGCATATTTTTCATATAGAGAACACATGGAATTAAGAGTGCCTGCAAAAGATATTGAGAGATCCCTCTACATAGAAAGAAGACAACTTTCTTTCCTAAATATTGGTTTTGTGGTTATCTTGGGGTTTATGCTTTCACAACCAGGGGTAAAGTCTGAGTGCTAACATATTGGTGTCTTTGCATGGGAATTAGAGTTCAAATATTTCATGGGAGAATGACAATGAGCTTTCAAGAAGACATAATTTCTATGGGAAAGAGGTGCTTGCATTATGATTGGTTGTACTTTTCCCCTAGCGACTCCATGTTGATCTTGAGTTGATTTTTATAAAGGACATCCTAGTTTCCAGGAGGACACACACAAGAGGTAATCCTTCTTCTGAAATTTTATATGGTGTGGATAACCCAGAAATATTGATTAGACATAGGCCCGATAAAGAAAGAATAATTACTTCTCAAGATGAAGGTTCAATTTCTCAAAAATTTCATAGTTTTCAGAATTTAGAGTGAGAAACAAGTTTCAAAGACCTTTGTTAAGGTATAAATCTGAAACATATATAAAACAAATAGAATTAAACCCTAATAGGTTTGAATCATTCTTGCTTGACTCTCTTTGGCACTCATATTGTCCAAACCTTCCAACGTTATATTCAAATCCCTCCTCATAGTCCTCCTACTGTTTAGAATCCTTCTGATGTCCCAAACCCTCCTAGACCAATGGAAGTCAGGTTTTTTCCCTTTCCTTTTCCTATTTTTTTGCATGACTTACCCCAAAAGTACTCTCAAATAATATCCTTGTTTGATGAGGAATAAAACTTAACTACTAGGAAGCATTTGGATAGGCACTAGATAGGTTTGAAGATTTCATTGATTTGGAGGAAGTAGACTATGATGATGCTAAAATGAGGCTGTTTGCATAGAGTTTGTCTAGTGAAGAGAAAATATGGTTTAAATACTTACCTGCAAGATCTATTCTTAATGTTTATGCATTTCAAACTTTATTTTTGGATAGATGGGAAGATAAGAAAAGTCATTTACAGGTTCTTTCTCAATATAACAATTTGAAAAAGGGAATTTTGAGCCAGTCCATGATTTTTCCAACAAGTTTATGAGGTTATATAATTCCATACTAGAACATATTAAGCCCTTAGTATATGCTTCTCAACTTCACTATGGTGATGCTTTCGAGAGTGACTTTTCTCTGTTATTGAGAGAAAGAAATTCCAAGAGTCTTCCTACTATGTTTAAAGATGTTTTAGAAGTAGAAGAAAATTTGATGAACTCTGGAAAGATGAAAAAAGGGGTAAAAATGGACAGAAGGAGAATTAGAGAAGAACATTGGCCTTCTACTTCTACTGTTATTGCTAATGCTTCCTCTTGAAATGATGCAAAATATGAAATGATGGTGAATACTATGGAGAGGTTCATGGATAGGTTGTTTGTAGAAAATATAACATGAAATATAGAGAAACCTAAACCTCACATAAGGAACCCAAATTTTAGAAGACTGCCACTTCCTCCTCCCCCTCAAAACATACAAAGAGATAAAAGAAATATAAAAAATACTGAAGATCAACAAATCAGGCCTCCCTTTCTCGAGAACTATGTTGATGATGTGGAGGAATAAATTGATCCAATGGACAACCATATTTATCATTTTTATGATTTAGATACATAAATATATCTCATTGAAGAGGAACATAATACGTTTTCCCAAGAAGATGATAGTAATGTGTCTTAGGTGGATTCAAAGCAATACGAGAGGGGTTACCAAAATGCAATATATGATTTTCAGAGGAACTTGTAGTTGAGAACTAGATATGTACCTATAAATAAAGGAAGAGTGAATGCAAATTAGCCTTCTAGCATTCAAAATAATACAAAAAAACAAAAAGAGAAGAAAAAATAAAATGAGGTACACAAATTTTCAAAAAATAAAGAAGAAAAATCAAAAGAAGCTAGACAACCAGCACTCGTAAACGTGGATAAAATAGTTTCATCTTTCAATCTACAGTCGAAACTGTCAAAGATTGAAATTTACATCCCATTTAATTAATTGTTAAGGAACAATGAATATAGAGAAAAAATAACTAAAATGGTAAAAAATCAGGGTGAGTATCAGCGAGACATTTTAGAAGTAACAGATGATGCTCCCACTATTGTCCTTGGACCTAAAATTGAAAGTACATATGAAGAGGAATTCCCTCCTTTTTAATCTAAGTTTTAATGTTCATGATATGATTCTGCATAATGCTATGCTTTATTCTTGAGCTTCACATAACCTAATGCCAAGGACAATAGTGGAAAGTTTGGTATTGGAGATTACTAGGCCTTATAAAGACATATATTCCTTTGCTTCTAGAAAGGTAAGATGTTTGGGATTAATAAAACATAGGGTGGTAACCTTCACCCACCTCCGAACTAAAAGTATTGTCATGGATGTTGTAGTGGGTGACATTCCTCCCAAGTTTGGCATGTTGTTGTAAAGATCTTGGGCATCAAAATTGAAAGGAACATTGCACATGGATATGTCACATGCCACCATTCTGTTGTTTGGAGGAAACAAGAGACTGTATAGAGAGAAAAGGATATCCTATGTGGTTAGAAGGAAAATTAAGCCTCACAACCATCCAATTTATGCTATAGAAATTGATTTGGGATCCTCTATAATTTTCAATGACTCTACTAAAGATGATCATGAAGTTCCTTTGTAGATTGAATTTAAAGAGAATAAAGAATTTACCAAAAGACAAGAATCCTTATAAAATAAAAAAAATGAAGAGGGATTGTGGACCATGTACTTTGATTGGTCCATAAGTAAAAGAGTTGGTGTTGGTGTTTGGATTATTTCTCCAAACAGAGAGTTTAAGGATTACTCTTATAAACTAAATTTTGAATGTACTAATAACGTGGATGAGTATGAAGCTCTATTGTTGGATTTACATGCTTTGAAGTATTTGGGAGCAAAGAGAATATAAGCATTTGGGGATTCAAAACTTGTGGTAAATCAGGTAAATGATAGTTACCAGACAAAACGTCCCTGAATGAAGGTCTACAGGAATGATTTCTATGACATGTTTGGCAATGATTTTATAGAACATAAAATCAGAGTGGTCCCTAGAATAAAAAATCAGGTAGCTAATTCTTTAGCTATGACTGTTGGTAATTGTAAAACTCCCATTTATTCTCAGAATAAGTATAAAGTCCAAGTTGTAAATAGACCTTATATACCCGAGAATTCCAAGCATTGGCATGATTTTAATGATGATATGCATATTAAAATATTTTTGTAGATGTTCGATGAGTCTGTAAATACTCAAATAGATATAGAGAATGAGAACTTAGAAAACTTCCAAGATGATGTACAGCCCGAAAAAGAAGATATTAAAAAGAAAAAATTGAAAAATAAGATAGGGGGAGAATATATAATCTAGTTGAAAAGTAATTATATTCCAAAATGTTTGATTCCCCTAGAAACTTATTTGATCAAAATGATGTAAAAAATGATCCTAAATTTCAACCTATTGAGAATGATGTTGAATATCAGAACATAGGTATTGAAGAGTCACCCAAAATTGTGAAGTTGTCCAAAAAGTTGTTTGCAAAAGAAAAAAGAAGAATACATAAATTTAATGAAGATGTATTCAGATGCATTTCCTAGATTTATAAATATTTAAAGGAGTATGATACTTCTATCATAAAACACACTATCCCAATCAAAATTGGGAATAATCCATTTAGACGAAAGTTGAGAATAATCAATCCCATGTTGCCACCCCTCAGTCAAGAGGAAGTGAATAAATTGTTCAATTCTAAAATTATTGTTACTTTGAGATTTTCTAAGTGCGTATCTAAGTTAATACCTGTTAGAAAAAAGAATGGTGAGATGAGAGTTTGTGTAGATTTCAGGAATCTGAGCAATGTATCATTAGAAGACAACTATCCTCTACCAAAAATGGACCATGTTCTGCAGAAAGTGGTAGGAGCAGAAACAATTACCACAATGGATGGTTTCTTTGGATATAATAAAGTAAAAGTCCTTATAGAATACCAAGATAAAACCACTTTTACTACACCATGGGGTGAATTTATGTATGCCGAAATTCCATTTGGGTTGATGAAGGTAGGAGCCACATTTCAGAGAGCAATGGATATTTATTTTGCAAAAGACAAAGATAAGTTTGTAGTTGTTTATATGGATGATATAATTATTTTTCTAAGTTTGTCAGGGACCATATTAATCATTTGGAGAAGGTTTTTCTGAAGTTCAAAAAAATGGAATCTCACTCAATCCTAGGAAGTCAAATTTTACATTGAAGGAAGGAAAGTTGTTAGGACATATTAATTCTAAATAAGAGATTAGAATTTCTCCAGTAATATTTGATGCTATTCTGGAGGTTGAAGATCCTAGGAGTAAGAAAGAGGTGCAGTCATTTATTGGACAAGTGAATTTTCTCTGGATATTTATCCCAAGTTTTGCTGAAATTATGAGAAACATTACAAATATGCTGAAAAAAAGAAAACGATATAAAATGGATAGTGGGTGCTAGAAAGTCCTTTAAAGATATTAAAATCTGCATCACTGAAGCCCCAGTTTTAGTGAGTCCATATTTTAGTAAATTTTTTTCGGTATTCTCTTATGCATCTGAGCATACCATTGTCAGATTCCTACTTGAAAGGAATAATCAAAATGTGGAGCAACCTATTTATTTCTTTAGAAACATGCCAAGGGATGGAGAGCTGAAGTATGATATTATGGAGAAATAGTCCTATTCTTTGGTGAAATCCTTGAAAGACTTTAGAGTATATATTATTCATTATCATATTGTTTCATATGTCCCAAGCAATGTAGTAAAGAGTATCCTCACTCAACCAGATCCAAAGAGTAAGAGGGATAATTGGATTATTGTGATGTTGGAGTATGATCTTGAAATCAAACCTACAAAATTGGTTAAGGGATAGGGGATTTCCAAGTTAATGACAGATTCTAATTGTGACTCTCTAAAAATCAACTTCTTTCCCAGTTATTCAAATCAACTTGATGCATGATTGAAGGTATTTCTAGAATTTTCTTTTTCTCCATGGTAAAGTGATATCATATATGTATTTCAAAACTTGCAGGAACCTGTAGGGTTGAGTAAAATAAGACACATATTTGTTAAATTAATGGATGCAAAATTATGTATTATGAATCAATATTTGTACTGGAATGATCCTAGTGTTGTTTTGTTAAATTTCCTATTGGAAAATGAGGCTCACCAAACAATGAAGGAATTTCATAAGGGGATTGTGGATGACATCATTCCTGGAAGGTGATAGCCAATAATATATTGAGAGGTAGTTTTCAGTGGCCTTCAATTTTTTCTAACATTTATAAATAAATAACTACATGACATCAATGTCATATTTTTTATGGAAAAAGAAAGTTGGTTCGACTGCCTATCAATCCAATTTCAGTTGAGGCACCTTTCAGCAATGGAGGTTAGGGGAAATCAACCCAAATTCTTCAGGTCAACACATGTAGATTCTAATAACAACACACTATTTCACTAAATGGATTGAAGCTATGCCAATAAGGAGAGAAACTGTTGTTGTTATTAAGGAATTTTTGGAGAACAATATCTTGTCAAGGTTTGGGTGTCCCAAAAGGATTGTGACAGATAATTCACCTGCCTTCAAATAAAAAAAATGGTAAGTTTTTGTCATAAGTACCACATTAATTTGAATTATTCCACTTCCTATTATCCATAGGGAAATGGATTGGAAGAATCTTCCAACAAGAGATTGGTCAAAATAATTAAAAATTTGATAGAAGAAAATAAAAGATATTGGCATACAAAGCTGAAATATGCTTTGTGGGCAGACAGAACCAGTACAAAATAGTGATTGGGATGTCTCCATTTCAGCAAGTTTATGGATTTGAAGTAGTTTTTCCATCATCTTTGTGTTTTTCTTTCATGAAATTGTTGCAAGAGTAGTAGGATGAGCTAAATCACATGCAGAGGAGGATTAATCAAATTATAGAGTTGAATGAAATGAGGGATAAAGCTTATGACAAGGTACACATGCATCAAGAAAAGGTAAAGAAAATTTTGACAAAAGGGTGAAGGAGGAAAAATTTCAGATTGATGGCCTGGTATTGAAATGAGATGCACCTAGAGAGGACAAACATGACAAGTTTTATCATATATGGGTAGGTACATACATCATTGCAACATACATGGGAGATAATTCATTTATTTTACACCATCAAGATTGCATTCAGCTGAAAGGGAGCCCTGCTAATGGAATATTTCTAAAGCATTACCTCTCCTAGAGGTGGAGGGTAATTTTTGTATCATAGATTGTATATATTTATTTAATTTGAAATCAATACAGATGGTGAACTAAAAGATTTGAAGCCTGAAGAGAAGTCCCTAAGCTATTGAGGGTTAGGGATTTTCTTTTGTTTTATATATATAGAAGAAAGAAAAATAATTTTGAGTCTTGTTGAAAATAAAGACAGGCACTGGTCTATGGGGTTCTTTTCTACCTCGTAGGGAGGATAGAATTCCCAGTTGGAGACAGTTGTTAGCACCATTTCATGTTTAACTCTGAGTAACTCCATAAATTCACAGAAATTAGATGTGTGTTTCAAAGCTAAACTTAGATCTTCTCCATTGAATTTAGGACCATTTCTCAACAAATATTCATTCGAAGGAAGAAGATTCAGAAAACCAGGAAGCTCTACAAAATATATACATGGATACCTTGAAACAATAGAAACCAGATTAGAAGTCATCATTAGTCCAATGAAATCATCAATGAAGCTTTGAAATATGGATCTACATTAGTTGGAGTCACCATGTGAATAATTTGCAGCCACTATGTCACCAGCCCTCATTCACCATCAAAGACTGGATATATTCGTTTTCATTCTTCTCGGGGAAGATATCTTCTCTCCTCCGTCCCCGGCAACGACGCCAGAAGATGTTATCACTAAAAGATGCCACTTGACTGCATAAGGAGCATGGCTAGTGAATCTTTAAAATTTGTTTAAAGGGTTACTGAGTTGATAGAGTGCTGAAGGTATAACATTACAAAGCTCAGGCTGGGTTTAAAGATCACTAAACAGGAAATGTATCATTGTAAAAATACAGTAATAGGAAAGACTACGAGCATGAATTTATAAAGAATGAATCTGGTTCTGCAAGAAGAAATTTAAAGATAATCGCACATCATTATAAGAATCTTGTAATGGATTATCGAGACCACACACAAGGTAAAATCATAAATAGATACAATTCATGTATAAAAGCAAAACAGGATCATGATTATAATTATTTCAAAGCATCCATCCTACATAAAGAAAAACAGAGTGTATACATGCCCTGCCAATACAATCTCAGCCCTTAGCTGGAACTTCCCCTTTTCCATATTACAGATTACAGTATTTATAAAAGAAAAATACCAAGAATACGCTATTTCTATTTTCTAGAAGAAATCTGGAAAAACTGTCAAAAATATCGAATTGATGGAGTTGTTGAAGCCATATCTCATTAAATTATATTTGACTGATGAATCCCCTTCTACTTGTGCATTGAATCTTCTTCTGGCTGCTAACTTTATGCTTGAAAATATGGAAATAATAAATCTATTTGATAACTCAATTGCCAACTATTGATACTAGGTGTCCTGGAAATCTGGAAGTGATCATTTTACCAAATCTTCGAATGCCACATGATGTACTAGATTGGAATTAAAGATATATTGCATGAACAAAAATCTAGAACCGCCTCTCGATTGACCACTATAACTTGAAGTTGTTGGATTGATCATTTGCCACTTGTCTATTTACTGCTTATTAATTTGAAAATAATCTTCAACCCTTTTATTGTAGTGCCACCTTTTTTTAAATTACAGATAATCATAAGACTCTGTTTTTTCCAATAAAATATGTTTATGATATTCAACAAACTTTTTCGAATTTGTCCGGTCCAAATTTTCTAGCCAATGCTTCCAACCAAGGAATTTCTCTAGACCTGTATTTTAATCTTTGTTCTATAAGTCTGACCCTTTCTTGAAAACGATTATGCACATACTTCATCTTTACTCATAATTCTCATATGCTAGAAACTTTAGTTGGTCAGTGGATATCATACCATCCATAAGATTCTATTGAATTCTCTTATGACGTGCTTTTGTAATTCAAAGCATCAGTGCTAAGACCTGAAATGCATCATCAGATATTCAAGGCTTGAAATGTATGGCCGAGGATCACTGGTTAAATATTTTTCCACTCAATTTAATGGACCAGAAGGAAGAACACATATTTCACTTTTGATTCCAACATCAATTCCACAAAATTCTGTTTCTTTACTTTCATTTTCAACATCCACCAAAATATTTGTATTTGATTGACCAGTTTATATATATCTGCCACTTCAACTATTAAATCCTCATCCATAGCCTCTTGAAATGATTCACCTTTCCATTTATCGACAAGCTAATACATAAAGGCTGCGCTCATGGAGATTCATAATAGGATGATGGAGTTCTCTATGGTCACTTACAGCTTCGTGAGTGTTTGAATTATAGTGCTATGCTGGACACAATTGAAATTTTGGTGGAATAGTTCGTGAGGACTTTTCACGTGGAGTGATGTAAGGTAGAGAATTAAATTTTAGGAAAATACAAAACTCCAAACCATTTCCGAAATGAGTTTGACAACCTTTGAATAATAAAAAAGAGCCCATGTTTTACTTTTAAGATTTTTTTTTGACAACCTTTGAATAATAAAAAAGAACTCATGTTTTACTTTTAAGATTTTTAATATGGACAAAAGTTATAACGAAATAAAGCTTTAATAAAATAATTATAAAAAGTTACTTTAAAAAACATATGAATATGGCTTTTAAAATAATTTTATTTTATAATTATTTTATCATTTTTTTTAGTATTTGGTTTAATTAGCAAGGTAATGGAAATTTCAAGTATGACAGAAGAAATCAAGGTATGGAGATGAGCAAGTACAACACCAAAAAACTAAAACTTTGCGGTGATAAGAAATTGACCAAACTAATGAGGCAAATTCAAATCAGGATAGTGAAAAAAATGAAGATTTTGGGGGACTCATTTTGGAGAAAATACTTATTGGACATTCTGGCAATGAGAACGAAGGTCCATCTTTACATGTACACTTCCAGAAACTAAAATTTTCATGGGACAGATCCGGTACCAACAACCCGATTTGGCAATAATGGTGTAGTTACATTTGGTAATGATGGATTTGGAATTAGAAGTAGGCTATAAAACACTGCGCAGGAGGTGTTGGTTGGCATTATTCAATTGTGAGAGACAAAGTAGAAGGTGAATTGGGTGCAGAGTATTGAGCTAAGTGTTGAGTATAGTTCATGTTGTTGAGTGTATCTTCTGGTTTTGTGGGGTAAGGGATGTTGAGTGGCCTTGATGCCATTCGGCCCAAGTTCTATTGCGGGATAGCCCGTTGATCAACACTGAGCCTCGGGTTTGGAATGTGCAAGTTCCCCTGACTATGATCGACATGGGAAATGTAGAAGGTTCTTAGCAGTTGCACCCAATATAGAGCATGAATCTGGACCTGAACAAGCCATCCACTACAGAATTGGTTGAGTTGTAGCATGGTGCCGCATTGGAGTTGGCGGCACGACAACAGGAATTGACAGCGGGTTATGTCAAAGCCTGGTATTCTGCTGAGCAGCTGAAGAAGGATGTCGTGGCGCTGCACTAGGTTCGTGTGCAGTTGGCCGAAGAAAAATTATAAGAAATCAACATGCTCAAGGAGACATGGGTTGAGATGCAACGGAAGACTGTTGCGGAGATTATGGATCTCAAGAAGGCGCAAGATTGCCTGATTGTGGACCAAGCGCAGCTGTGTGCATGGTATAGCGAATTGGAGAAGGCTATGTTTGCAGCCTGTCAGGACATGTTTGACGCCAACACTAAGCTCACCCTAGTCAAGAAGGCTGAACGATTGGGGTAGACCTTGGTTCAACTTCACGACCATAACTTGTTGCTTCAGGCTCAAGCACAACCCACTACCCCGATGGAATAGGTTGCAGAGCATAAGGCCTCCCTTGAGAAAATTGCTACTCAGTTCTGTTAGAATAATTAACCCATAGTTACCTACATTAGACATTAATTTAATCATTTTTGTCTAATTACCTAGTTTCCTAGATTCCACTCTATGCTAGTTGCCTTCTACATGTCCTAGAAATCAACACATGCTAAAAATGAGTCATGGAGCACTTGGGAAACATCCTAGAAACTCATTTTAGCATGGCTACTTTATTCTAGATTCTCCAAAGCGCATATCTTCTTTTTCTGTAAAACTGCCTTGTTTTATTTCTGATTTAAGGCAAAGGGAAAGCTAGACTAGTGGTAACTGCCTTGTTTTTTTCCCACATCATCCTCCCTCCTTTTCTCCAAATAAAAGCATGTATGAGTTTTCTTTCCATCCCTATTTATCTTTCCCACTTGACTTAGCCAATTCGTGAGTATCTACCTAGATTTGGAAACTACTTTATGCACCTATGGGGGATTTGACTAGTTTTGGTAAGCCCACTTTTTTACTATTTCGAATGGAATATTTATGCATTTGAATCTCTCATGTAATTATATATTATAGCAACCTATTACTTCACAATTTTGTATATTGTAAACTTACTCAATATAGATTAGTGTTATGCTCCAATTTCAGTCTCCTTTGGTGTAAATTTTGCATGTTTGATTAGCAATTTTATGAGTGTAATTGTTCTATATCTTGGGTTCAATTTCCACATGGTATCAGATCCTTTGTAGATAGATTTCTCTCCTTCCATATGGCTATTGCAGGTTTGACATCTTGACTGGGAGCATATTCTGCTGACTGAAGGGCACAATTTCTAAGCTATGGACCAATCTCAGAAGATCATCTTGAGTCCATTCAATTTATTTGAGTGGAAATATGAGATGGAGATATTGTTGAGAGTGAAAGGTATCTATAGGATGACTATGGAAACTAAGGGAGAGCCCAATGCAACTACAGATAAAATCAAATGGCACAATAGGAGGGATGAGGCCTATGGTCTTTTGTGTCTGAGCATTTCAAGAGACCTCCTCTTCCATCTTGTGGATTGACATCACCTAATGAAGTGTGGGAGAATCTTGTATAGATTTTTGGAAATACGGATGAGATGAGAGGACATTAAATCAAGAATGAGTTGATCTCCTTGAGTCCCAGTAGCTTCAAATCCTTGCAACTCTACTTTTCCAAGTTTAAAGCCCTTGCTTTGCAAGTAAAACAGTGTGCGATCGAAAAGAAGGAAGAGAAACTAGTTTTTTCCACACTATCTAAGCTTGGCCCTAACTATTCAGTGTTTGTTTCGACCTTCCATGCCACCAAGTTGACAGATCAAGCCTAGAAGATGCCTAAGCTTGTAGAGTTCATGGAATCCCCCACACAGGAACAACATAAGTTGGTGATGATGGGCACCATCAAACCTTCCAAAGACCAAGCTTTGGTTGCTGGAGATTCAAGGGTGGATTCAAAAGGCAAGTAAAAAGCTAAAAAGCCAAGTGAGCAAAAGAGAGACAATAACAAGTCTCAAGAGGAGCCCCAAGCTTCCAAGAAGAACTCCCAGAAGAAGAAGAACAAAGGTGAAATGAGAAAGTGCACATACTACAGTAAGGGCTATCATCTTGAGAGCTCTTGTATGAAGAAGCAAATTGACATGTTAACCCAACTCCTGGAGAAGAATAACATATCCCTTCTTGATTGCTCAAAGAAGAGTGAAGGAGGATCAAATTCAGAGGACAGAGAGCGAGAGTACATGCCTTGGTTGCTAGCACATCAAGCTCACCTAGCTTCATCATAGACTCTGGAGCTTCTAGACATATGGTTTCGACAAAAGAGTCATTCTCCTCTCTTGACATGTCGAAAATTTCCACCAATAGTTTTGGGAGATGACTCTCTCACTGACATTTTGGTGAAGGGAAGGATTTATCTTGTCCATGGTAAGTTCAATAATGTGTTGTATGTTCCAGGTCTTTCCTCTAATCTCTTGTCAGTGTATCAGATGACTCACACTGGGTCTCCGAAGAAGGTCACCTTCTCCCCTGATGATGTTGAAATCACAGATATTTTGAATGGTAAAGTCATAGCAAAAGGTGTTGTTGATCACACTTCGAAGTAATACATGTTTTCCCATTTTATACCCTACTCAAACCGCTCTGCTCTTCTAATTCATGCTAATGACGCAAGAAATATTTGGCATGAAATATTTGGCCGTCCTAACTACAAGTATCTTTTTGATTTGAGTGAAAAATATATGGTCATATACCAAAGATCAAGTTTTATAAGGGAGTTTGTCAAGGTTGTATCCTAGGAAAACACCCAGAGCACAAATATGCGAGAGCTAGTCATGAGAGAAACTTTGCACCTCTTGAGTTGATCCATAGTAACATTGTTGTTCCATTCCCTCATATTTCCATGAGTCAAGCCAAATATGCATTGACCTTCATAGATGACTTTTCCAGGTATTGTTGGGTTCACTTCCTAAAGCATAAGTCTAAAGTTTTTGACCTCTTCAAAGTCTTTAAAGCCTTGGTTGAAAACCAGTTTGGGAGGAAACTCAAGATCCTTAGATCTGACAATGGTGGTGAGTATGTCAAGTTTGATTTCATTCATTATTGTAAATATGCAGGTATTCAGATGTAGCATTCGATCCCTTACAAAGCACAACAAAATGGTGTTTCTGAGAGAAAGAATGGGTCACTGAAGGAGATGCCAACCTGCATGATGGAGGCTAAGACTTTTCCACCAAAATTTTGGGTTGAGGATATAACCCATCCATCCTAGATCCAGAATAGGGTGCCTCATAACAATCTTGATGGTATGACTCCTTTCGAAGCTTGAAGTGGCCACAAGACAGATGTGAACCATTTCAGGATTTTTGGTTCAAATGCTTGGGCTAGAATTCCAACTAAAAAGAGAAAGGTTTTGCAGCCCCAAAGCCAAGAGTGCCTATTTGTTGGGTATTCTAAAGATTCAAAAGGGTACAATATGATCAACTTGAGCACTAACAAATCCTTCATTGAAAGAAGTGTTCAGTTCCAAGAAGAGCCTTTAGTAGTAGTTGAAGTTAGAAAGTCTTCTTCACCACCAGATCCATTGATTGTAAGTGAAGAGACTAATAAGTTTATTGATTCTGATATGTCTGATAATGATGATTTGATTGCATATCCTAACAATCCTACAAGAGCAAAATGGGTAGCAAAGACCATTCATGCAGTTGGGGAACTAACTGGAAATCCTAATGACACTAGGAGGATTAGATCTCTATTTAAGAGTGCCCTTTGTGTAAAAGATCCTCTATTTGCTGAGAAGTGCTACTTGATGGTTGAATTAGATCCACAGACATATGAAGATGTAGCACATTATCCAAGATGCAAAAAAACCATGAAATAAGAATTCAGCTCACTCTAGAATGACAACACTTCGGAACTGGTTGATCTTCCCCCAAGGAGGAAGCTAGTTCAATGTAAGTGGGTTTTCAAGACTAAGTTTTCTGTTAATGGTTCACCTTTGAAATATATGAAAATATTGGTAGCCAAGGTCTACTCACAAGTACATGGTATTGACTACAATGAACCCTTTGCACCAGTGGAAAATATGGACTCCATAAGGCTAGCTTTAGCCATTGCAGCTTCGAAGGAGTGGGAGGTACATCACATGGATGTGAAGTGTGCCTTCCTAAATGGAGATATCAATGAAGAGATTTGCATGAAAAAACCTAAAGGGTTTGTTTCTAATCCATCTTTAGTGTGCAGGTTAAAGAAATCATTGTATGGGATCAAGCAAGCCCCAAGGGCTTGGTATGCCAAGATTGATAGCTTTCTACTCTCATTGAGTTTTGTTCAATGCAAGTCTCATACTAATGTCTATTTGAAGATGATTCATGGTTATTTAATTATTATTGTCTTGTATGTGGATGACCTTTTGATTATAGGAAGTTCAAAGAAAGAAATTGCCTCCTTGAAGGATGCAATGAACCATGCATTTTCTATGATAGATTTGGGATTGTTGAGCCAATTCTTGGGTCTCGAAATTGATAAATCCCAACATGGAATCAAACTACATTAGTCTAAGTATGCCTTAGATTTGTTGAACAATTTCAACATGAAATATTGCAAGCCAAGAAAGACTCCCTTCCTTTTAGGAGTTAAGCTTAAAGAAGTAGGTTCTTCTCCTATGGTAAATAATACATTGTATAGGCAGTTGATTGGGTGTTTTATTTATCTTACACACACTCGAACTGATTTATCTTATGCAGTTAGTGTGGCTTCGAGATACATGGATCAGCCTCATGAGATCCACTGGAGGGAAGCCAAAAGGATCCTAAACTTTGTTCAAGTAACAAGAACTCATAGGATCTTATACAAAGCAAAATCTGATCTTGATTTGATTGGGTTTACTGACAGTGATTGGGCAGGTGACAACATAGATCGAAAGTCAACATCAGGATATGTGTTCATGCTTGTAGAAGGACCAATCAACTAGTCAATCAAGAAGCAGAGTTCCATAGCACTCTCATCTACAGAAGCAGAGTATAGAGGAGTTGTAAATGCAACAACTTAATGTTTGTGGTTGTAGGGAATACTTGGAGAATGTGTCTTCAAATCAGAGTTTTCAACTATTTTCTACTATGATAATCAAAGCACCATTTGAATCTACAATTATCTAGTTCAAAGACAACAAACCAAGCACATTGAGATCCATATGCACTACATCAGATAGCTTGTGCGTGATGGTACCATTCATCTACTCTTCTGTGCATCTTAAGAACAAGTAGTAGACATCTTCACCAAAGTTTTTTGTGAGAAGACATTCAGCAATCTCAAATCACTGTTGGGGATTGCTGATCATGCTGTGAAGCATGATTGATGACAAGATTTTCAAATTTTGTTTTCCTGTCCATGTTTAAGGGAGGATTTTCCCACTACGTTTTTGCCTCTTTCCTAGGTTGTATGGACAATCAGTATGTAAAGGGTGACTAAGAATTGTTGCTAGGCCCTATATTTTTCTGATATTTACTCATAAATTCAAGCTTAATGGGGAGTGTTATAATAATCAACCTATATTTACCTACCTTAGACATTAATTTAATCATTTTTTTCTTATTACCTAGTTTCCTAGATTCCACTCTATGCTAGTTTCCTTCTACATGTCCTAGAAGTCAACGCATGCTAAAAATGATTCATGGAGCACTTGGGAAACATCCTAGAAACCCATTTTAGCATTTCTTCTTTATTCTAGATTCTCCAAAGCGCATATCTTCTTTTTCTGTAAAGCTGCCTTGTTCTATTTCTAATTTAAAGCAAAGACAAAGCTAGACTAGTGATGACTTGTTTTTTTCCCATGTCATCCTCCCTCCTTTTATTCAAATAAACCATGTATGATTTTTCTTTCCATCCTGTTTTATCTTTCCCACTTGACTTAGCCAATTTGTGAGCATCTACCTAGATTTCGAAACTTCTTTATGCACCTATGGGGGATTTGACTAGCTTTGGTAAGCCTACTTTTTGACTATTTCAAATGGAATATTTATGCATTCAAATATCTCACGTAATTATATATTACAGCAGCCTATTACTTCACAAGGTTTTCTATTGTACACTTCGTCAATACAGATTAGTGTTATGCTCCAATTTCAGTCTCCTTTGGCATAAATTTTGCATGTTTGATTAGTAATTCTGTGAGTTTAATTGTTCTATCTCTTGGGTTCAATTTCCATGAGTTTGGCCACATGGAGAAATAGGCCAAATCTATTATGGAGGAAACCACACAGTTTTGGCAGAGTATTGTTAAGGATGAGCAGCTGGACCAACTCACTGTGCAGGTGCAGGAAGTAGAGGGTCAATTGAAGACTTTTGAGTCAGCGCTTAAGGCCATGAAAATGATGGTAAAAATCACCTGGGCCACCAAAATGAAATATCTCTAGTAGCATGATGCCCGTGCCCAAAAGCGCTGCAAGTAGCCTGATGAATTCCAAGATCTTGGCAGCTAATTCCCTGTTAAAGCTGTCACCACACTGTAGGTTGTTCAAGAGAGTCAACAAATGTTCGATAGCAAGGCTACTGAGGAGTAGCTGGTCCAGCAAATGGTGAGTAACTGTTAGAATACCATTGCTAAAGTGAAGCTTCAAGTTCAGGACGTTGCCTAGTAATTTTCCGATTTTAAGGATAAAATTGTCGCATACACCTTGTCAACTTGATGTGGCTCGAGGATGAGCCACAAAATTGTGTTGGGGGCCTATTGGAAAGGTGTTGGGGTGAGTGAGTTACGCATCGTCGCGGAAGCTACACAAGCTCATGTGGCACCGCGCAAGGGCTGTTTAGCGCGATGAGCTGAGAAGTAACCACTTTTTGAATATTTTATGTATATGTGGAACCAATTTTGTTGTAATAGGTCAGTAGCAGTTAGAAATTAGTTAATAGTGGACCCTTGAGGTGAAGGCATAAGCCTATTTATAGATCCATTTTTGTAACGAAAAATAGACATGATTTTGGCATTGCATCTAGCGCACTCTGAGCTGGAGATTGTTCTGTCTTGACTGCGATTTTGTCTGGGTTTCTTTTGATGCACTCTCCAGTTTTGGAGAAGGATTGTGTAATGTGACATATTTGCATAGGATTAATATAATATGTGCCAAGTACGGTTCAATCCCTATCTATTGTCTATTATGATGCGACAGTACCGCTTTTTGTTATAATGATGCAATGTGATTTATGTAGATCTGTTATGATGCTATGATTATGCTTCTGATGCAATGATGCGAGTTAGTTTCTCCTTACTCTGTTAATTCCATCTATTAAATCTCTATGACTATTGAATGCGATATTATGTTTCATTAGTAATGATGTGATAAGATAGGGTGATCGCATAAGTCATGGTTCTCTCTAGTCATATCTCCATGTCCTCCTTCCCCACTGTCAGAAACTCGGTTCTGACAACTCTCCCTTGAACGCCTCGGGTGAGACCTCATCTGCTTCATAGATGTTGCTGGGCAAGGTAAAACCTGTTTGAGCTAGTGCTTAAGGAGATCACGCTGCAGGACATCGTCAGAGTCAGAACCCCTGTCGACAAGGCTTTTTTGGTGGGTTGCGTCAACAGGCTCATCTTTCGATGAGCTATAACGAGTGTTTGTTACCCTCTTTGAACTTGTAAAAATGAAGAGAGGCACTCATCCTTCATGATGGAGAAATTAATGGAATGGGGAATATATTTTCATTTATATCAATGGAAGCTCACAATACACCATATAACATGGCACCTTTCATCATTTTCATTTTCAAACAGTTGGATATTCAACTTGTCACATAGTCGATCTACTTTCATTAGTCACCTGACTCCTTTGAGTCAATTCAAAGAATGTGTCACCATATCCTTGCATTAGAACCAATTTCCATATCGTCAAGTCAATGAACCAAGTCATTTGTTATGCCATAATTTGTTCAAAGGTTTTTTTATTCTGGAATCCACCTCATCATTAAGTTTACCTTCCTACAAATTTGGTCGTATCTGAGTCATTTTCATGGTTGTTTCATCACTTCAAAGTCAACTTTTGTTCCATGTTTCATGTCGATGATGGGGGAAACATCATGGCCCTCCTTTGGTGATCATGTTCATGTCGAATTTAGAACATCATTTGGGAATTATACTTAGAAACCAAGTTAATCACCTTGAAGCCTGCATGCCTCGATGGTAGGTTTCCTTGCTTTCAACAGTAGGTTTTAATCAATGACCTCTGATTGAAATATTCTATCAACTATTTGAATTCAAAACCTTTATTCACACTTGGGGGAATTTATTGAGATACCTTTGGGATCATTGAAATCAATGGTGATTCTCCTTACACTTGTTAACAATATACATCAATGACTGGTAATCAAGTGGTTTATACCATGTTCGACATTAAGAGATCTATTCACATGGGTAGTGTTAGCACCCAGAATGTACCCAGGTTGCAAAGGTAAATCCCAAGGTAACAGCAAAAACCACTTTAAGAAAGAAACTGGCTTTTCTTTCCAGAGAGGGATCTCTCAAATACAGGTTTGTCAAGGCCATATATAAATCAACACTCAAAGATTGTATAAATGGTTGAAACAACACATAACCATTGGGCAATGGAGTCAGATATACATAAAGATATCACAAAGACATATACATGAGATTTTATCAAAGGCCAGATAACTATTCCATCACAGTCATTCATTTAGTTCGAGTGAAACAGAAAAGATAATGGATAGTCCATTAATACAGAGCATCAAAGATGAATTCTATATTAACTTTAGTAGAAAAATGTATAAAATATCCAAAACGATGATCAGAGCATAAACACTATGAATTCTAACCATTCAACACTGTATTTCAGATATGAAGAAAAATAGAATGGAGTGTTACACTGGAAGAAACAAACACAGAAGAAGGGAAGTACGGACTGCAATGTAAATGACGGAGGAATCTCTGATAACTCTTATGCATTCGCTTTGTTATTCAAAAATACATGTTCTCAAAAAGCATTCCACAACCAGACGGGTTCCAACCCCCATCAAATAAAATAGATGCAATTATATACATAAAATGATTCATCTTCCAAGAATATTCATAACTGAATGACCGGCTTAATCAAAGTTTTGTAACTATATTCCTAACTCCTAGGAATAAACTACTAGCTTCGATCCTAACAGATCATTAAATTAAATCAACTTGGTAACAAGGTCCCTCCCAGCAGCTCCTCAGCGTGCAACACCTGTCTTCATGAATGAAGGATGTACTTTGTCTTTCTAAATATTTCTACGGCTCTCCATTGTTTTGCGCTTGGAATATCATATTCCATCATCTCTCAAATGGACACCTCCAGCTCCATGTCCACTTCATATGACACTTTAGGCAATCCTCCCCTGATGATCAGGAACTTCTGTAGTATCTCAAAGTCCTTTGTCAGCTTATCCATGATGACTTTCCTTGTCAGACCTTTTTCCAAATCATCAAATTTGGAATGGTCCATGCGGCTTCGAACTAACATACTGTGATAGTGTTCTTGAGAAAACATTTGTTCCTCCTCGTCCCAAAAGGAAGGCAGGCCATCCTCAAATAGCTCTTTGAAAGCCTGTTTGAAGTCATTTACTTGTGAGATCATTTCATCAGTTTTGTCTTGGACCGTCTTCATTAAATGATGCTTATGGATAAACTTTTTAGCCCATAGTACCATTGCTATTTTTTCCTTTACTCCTATATCATGCAACTTTTGGTATGTTAACAAATTTAAAAAATTCAACGCGTTCTGGGCTGTGGCAAGGGGTTTCCTCTCCATATTTTCATTTACTAACTTTAGTATTTGATTGGCCAAATTGATCAATATGCTTTGATCATCAATAAAGTTCAAATAGTGCCTGAATTTAGTAATTTCTACAGATAAGGTATCCCAAATTATGTGCTTTGCTTCTTGGAGAGGACCCTTTCCAATGTTTCTTTCTTTCAATTCATTAAATTTCTTCTGTAGCTGATTTCTATCCTGCAATATTTTATTTTTATTCTCGTTCACTTTGGCTAACTCGGACTTGATCTTTTCATTTTCCACCTTTAGTTCTTTTATTTCTTCATCCTTTAGGCTGACCTGGGACATGGGTACTAACAAGTCATCTGCAGAAAAATCATTTAATGGTTTCTCAATATTTACAATAGATAGGTCTTCATCAGTGGGAGTCTGGCTCATCAGTTCTTCCATGATTTCTTTTTCTTCATTCTGGTCCTTTTTTAGCGCGGATATTTGTGCTACTAGCTCATCCCACTCTGTTTCCCATTTGTCTTTTTCTTCTTGTAATTTGATGACTTTTCCTTTATGCTTCATCATCTCCTGGTGAATTTTGTCTTTCTCCTCTTACAATGCCAATAATTCGGATGATTGAACATGTTATGTACTTGGGATCTTTAACCTTTTCTTCAAAACTTGGAGGGCGTTGTCCTTTTCTTCCAACATTCTTTTGATTGCTTGGGTTTTATCTCTTTCATTTCCTGAACGGATAACGTCTGCTTGTAGCTTTTTAATTTGAATGGCATTGGCCTTATTTTCAACTTTCTCATGTTTTAACTAAACCTCTAACTTGTCTACCAAAATTTGTAACTTATTGATTCTCATCATAGCTTGCAATAGATCTGAATAAATAATGTCACTTGTTTTCTTATGTAGCTGTATTTTGTCGGGTACACTAATCTTATCTAATCTTACTTCCATTTCTGACATCTTCTTATCATTTACCATGGCCAATTTAAAAGTATTTCTTTCTATATCCCTGGTAGAAAACAAGGAGGTTTTTGGATTGTTTAAACTCCTTAACCACGGGAGTAATTTCCTTGTCTCTTATAGGGACTGTTTTCGCTTCTCCACATAACTGGCCATGAGCTCCTCTTTGGACTTGAAAATTGGGCATGATTATGGATTATCTACACTTTTAAAAGAAAACTGATTTACCTGTACAGATTTTGTTGGAACAAAAGCAAGTCTTTTTAAATCATTTGAAATCTCTTCACTTAAAACTCCACCAACTTGAAACAATTTGGCCTTTTTGTGTGACCCATCCTCATCCACTTCCATGCTTTCAACTTCAAAAAGACTTCTTTTAACTACAATATTAGGACCCTCTATCACTTGAGATACTGCAACTGGTAAAGTACTTGCATCTTCATCAGATCTTGGAATCTCTATAAATTGAAACAAATTGGCTGTTTCATTCAAACCTTCAATAACTTGGTGGTCAAATGGATTGTTTTTGTTTGCCTGCTTTCTCAGGGAAATTATATGATGGGGATCATAATTTACCCTTGGCTCTTTTTGAAATTCCATGCTTCCCAACAATTTTTCTATAAACACCAGGGCACCTTTATTTTTGAAAATAAAAGAACCAACTTTGAGAGGGAATTTGATATTTGAAGATTTCTTAAAGGCCCCAAAATGTTCTTCCTCTGAATGCAACCCTTGTCTCATAAACTCTAATGCAAAAATTCTGGGAGTAAGGAAAGTAGGTAACCTATAAGGCTCCCCAATAAATCCATATATCCTTAAAACAGTGGAATCTTTATATAGGAACCAATCTCTGACTCGATCCTCAGGTGAGGACTGCATCATGCCTTTCATCTCTTCTAATACCCGGGGTAAAATTTCATCAAATGACATCCTGTAAATTTCTGACATAATTGAATTGAAAAATTCAAACATGTTGATTTGCTTGGGCAAATCTGAAGAAAAAATGGTGCTTAAAAACGGTAATTCATTGACGTTCGAGCACAACAACATGTTCAGTAAATAAGTCTGAAACTTGAAGAACCTGACCTTTGGAAATTCACTCAATTGAAGATGTATAGTTTCTGCCAAGTATTCATCCAGACCGAATACATGAACTGACTGAGACTCAGAACTCAATGAACTTATTTTTAATAGAAAATCCAGGATGACTTCATTTACGTGACAATCATCATCCAGACCCAAAACTTGACAGACTAAGGACACCACTAATTGAACTTCATCTCTGAAAATACGAACACGGTATGGTGGGAAAAGACCATCTAATGACTGACCCTCATTCAAGATGCTGGACAGGAATTTGCAACGGACTTCGGTTTCACAATTTTTGTACAATTCAGCAAGAATGGACTCATTTACAGGTTCACAACAGTCAGGGTAGTTGTCAGGCAAGTTTAGGTTTTCATGGACGACCTTGGCATCAATTTTACATAATATCCTAGACGTATACTGACTCACAATGACTCTCTGAGAAGAGGAATAGTTAACTGTGCACCACTTTGAGAACTCAGGGAAATGCAGGGTCTGTTCAACAGCAAAATAATATAGAAACGATTTACAAACATTTAGGACATCATTACCCTGTGAATTGCATTGCCACAACCTCTCTTTGCTGACTGATACACTTCCTACGGATAGGAAAGGGTCACACACTCCTCTGTCCCTATCAACCAAATAGTCTTCTCTGTCATCCAAAATACGACTAAACCCTTGCAAATCTTTCCCTTGGTCCATAATTCAGTCAGTAATGGTAATTAGATGGATAAATTTTGGGCGTTCGAGCCTTACCTGTTACTGTGGCTGCATGTGTTTGAAATTGACTATTAGAGGTTGATGAGCACATAGGTCTTTTTCATTCGTCTGGCGCCAATAAAATAATCCTTGAACAAGTCAACTTTGTTTATATAGGACCCCACTCCGGAGGCCCCCCTTCGGCGGTTTCCACCAAACCGCTTTTGCCTCCAAAATGCACCACAATCGACCACATGTACCGTTGTTTCCATTCCACTACCACCTTTTTCCTCCAAATACCGCGCAACTTCCCGCTCCGGATCCGTCAACGACCGTCGATCTATTTTACCTTTATTTCCTAGCCATCGGATCAAGGGACATGAACCCAATTCTGCCAAGCATCCTCGTCTTAGAAAATGTGCAAGTTCACAAGGCGGAGTTCACAAAGATCATAGATTTCATCAAGATGGATCGACGACCGTTGATTTTCACATCTTATCCAACACCCCCTACATCCTTATCTTGCTCACATCTTTTATAAAGCGGGCCCATTATAAATCGTCGATCTCCATCTCCTCGTTTTGTACCGTTGGATCCCTTGATAACTCATCGTTTACTCGCCCTTTGTCATACTTCCATACCATAAAATTTTACCCAAAGTCTTAGAAATGACCATTATCTCTTCTTCACTATGATCCCTTCGAGCCTCTACTAGGTAGGGTTGTTAACAGGTAGAATCATATCGCTTGGATATTGGAATGAAGACCCTAATTGGTTAGACATTCTTATGGATAACTTCATATCCTCAGGTTGTGACAAAGGATTATTTGAAGTCATGACATGGATCCACATTGTATGTTTGGTGGCTGTCTCTAGTATTGAGTTCTAGTAACATGAATCTACTTTGTATTTTCCATAGCCATGTTATTATTTCATCGTTATTGATCATGGATCTACAGTGTATTCTTGGTAGCCATGACATATTCATCCTTATGGATCTACAATGTATTGGTCTACATCCATGATTGAGTTAGATAAGTTAGTTACTGGTCTTATATCAACTGTGAGATCATCTCTCTTTTCCTTGGATACCAGATTGATGTCTAAAAAATTATTTTAACTATCACATCCTTCTAGCTTCATACTTTCAGGGGCATTCTGTTGCACTTGAAATATGCACTGATGCCTTAACTCGTTCAAATCCCTTAGCCAGATATCCTTTTGGACAGTTTTTCCCACTCTTAAGTTTGTTGGTGCAGTTTCCCTCTTATGAGAGAGTGCCAAAGAGGGTTGGAACACCTTGTCCACTGACATTAGGTGCCACCAGTGCCTTTACCCTATTTACAAATAGAATCGGTGCATATACCCTCTCTGTAAGAAGCACTAGCAGACTTGAAAAGGAAAAAAAGGAAGTTTTGATAAGCTTCCAAGAGAAATATCTCATGGAGGATGTTCCTATATGTTAGGGAGAGCTGGAATTTTACCTCCTATCCTATTGGGATTGTTGCCACCCTTTCACACACCTGGGTCATGTGGCAGAAATCTTCAAGCCACTCGGTGTGTCCTTGGGGGAAAGTCTCGAGTCAAGGCTTTCACCTTGTTCTTGACTCCTCCGTTTAGGCTCAACTCCTAACGAAGCCAAGGGGGGTAGACCCTATTAAGTTACTAAGGATAATTGCTTAGTGTTGTGATGTTAAAATGAATGAGTTGCTTAGGAGTTTGCAATTTAACTTATAGATAATCAGAGATGGCAAGATATAAAAGATGAACACACGAAAGCACAATGCTGAGACACAATGTATATATAAAAAAAGAAAATAACCAGTGCCTTAGAATGGAGTCAGAAAATAGAAACAATATGCTTGCATGTGCTTGGAGTGAGTGTTTTTTGATTGCCTCTTGGTATATTTTAAGTTAGAATTGAAGTGTGAGTTGATTAAAATTAGACTAAAGGGGGACTCCAGATATACCCGAGAGTACTTGGAGTATGTCCAAAACTAAACCTTCACGGCTACCCGCAAGGAATATGTGGGCTGAAATGGAGTCTCTGGGGCTATTGTTTGTAATGCATCCATTAGGGTGTGACAGATATTGGCGCCCCGAGGTCACTTTTCAAAATTTCCCGCTTCCTTTGGGTATTTTGCCACCGTAAAGGTTTGATCTAGGTGTTGGATTTTCACCTGATGGTTTGTCAGTTGGGGAGAGTGAGTCCTAATTATACTAGTCACTCAAGTGATTTTTATACAGCTTGACTGATCGGATGAACCGCAGCCAAGTGTAGAGCATACACACTGGAGTCTTGTAAATTTTAGTAAGTTTTAAATTGGGTGTTCTTGTTTAAAAGAAAACCCTCCAAGAACTTCTTTCGATCCAAGTGGATCTCAATCGGGGAATAGAGGAGGGGTTAATTTTATAATTCCTAATAACTAAATGATAAAAAATAAATACTATACACAATTCTAGTTTTCTAGTTAATCCTACCATGAATCTCTTTCCCCTTTCGGGTCAATCGAGAAATTGCGGGGTAAGTATTATGATTACTTTGAAAAAAAACCAAAAGTGGAATATGAAATTAATAATAAATCAAGTATACTACCCTACAAATTAGATCAATTCTAGTTTAAAAAAGAAATGAGCAGAAAGCGACGAAAAGGACACCGATGCAAATCCCCCCAGGGGGATGGGGAATGGGCTCGAAAGAGCCTATTCCAAAGATAATTTTATTTATTATTGGTTACAATATCAGAGAACTAAAAAATCAGAAACTTCTTGGTCCTTATACAGGCTGAAACCAATATTTTACAACTTTGCAAAAATTGAAGATTTTGGTGAAAAGGGAGACCCTTGTGGGATTTGAACGCTCCTAAGGCCACTTCGGACAACAAATTCCTTTATTTTCTGTCAGACCTGCTAAAATACAGTGAGAACATTATAATAACATATTCCCAAAATCACTTTAATAGTACCTTTGGATCAGCCTACCTTATCTCAAAAAAAATGAAGTTAAAACTAGCTAAACAGGCAGAAAAGGAACCAAGGAAAGAAATATTTCCTTGGGATATTGGCTTGTTGTTTGTGCAGCCAATGAAATATGCACTGATATTGCAGAATATTAAATTTTATAACAGCGAAAGGAAATCTAATGCATGCGATCTACAAGTTTTTTTTTAATTTCATGCAAAAAGACGATTTCCCTAAAGCTAGATCTAGAATGCTTATGAAACTTTTTTGAGTGCAATATCTAGACTATAGGCTATGAAATATCCGATCTATGTATATTTTACTTTGATTAAACAGATCCAAATGAAATCAAAGCTATGAACTGAACAAAGTAACTGGGTAAAGTGTTGATTTTGAGGGAGGAAGAGGAGGAAAGAAATGTTGGTTTCCTTGAAGATCCACAGTGGAGCTTTCAGGTGGAATGTCGAGGGAATATTCCTTTTGGAAATTTTTGAAGAGAGTGAAGAAACAAACTAGATCAGCATCCTCTCCAATGTGGGAACCTGTAACTCAGTTGAAATAAAATAACTTGCCAAGAAACTTGTGAGATCCGATTAGTACATACACAGAGATTCAAGATAACATGCATATAAACTTATAGGACATGCTAAATCAAGATCTCTAAACATGCATCAAAGGAAAGAGATGGTCAATAAACTTATTGAAAATCACCTTTCCTATCAAGATTATAATAAGCTTATTATCAATCTTAACAACAGATCTACAAGAAATTAGCAAAAAAATGACCACAGATACAGGTTACCTCAGTAAAACAATGGAAATAATCATCCACACATGCAATGGCACCACACCGTCTTGCCTCCAAAGCTTTTCTTTATTTCAAATGAAGAATAACAATAGTACAATAGCAGCAGCACCTCAATCCTAATTCTAACTAGCTTGGAAGAGGAGGTTGTTCCTGGATATATACAAAATACAGGAGATCCATCCCAGGGGGGGCACAAATACCAAGGAGATAGACCAAATATGCTGATGGAGAGTCCATCAATGCCTGATTTGTGTCTAAATGAACCAAATATGAGTCTCACTAAGTGCAATTGTCAATCGGAGAGCTGATTTGACTAACACCTCGACCTGTTGACTAAAGCATCCACCAAAACTCATCCAGATGAGCCAAAAACATGTGGAGGAGAGAGGGAGGGCGAAAATCCCCATGAAGGATGCTGAAGATCAACTCTGGATCTGATTTGATCACCTCCTTCAGTCAAGAATTTGTCATATCCAGTCATTCTGCTTCAGATCTGACTAATTTCAATCAAATCGACTGAGAATCCACTGATCTATGATTTTGGATTTGCTCCATTATTCATCAATTTATTAATTAAAATAATCAATAATGGATTTTTGGGGCTTTCTGACCTGAGTGATGGAAAATCACTCAAAACTAGGAAAAAGTGGGTCCATGGGTTTACATGGTGCTCTTAGCTTGAAAATGAGCACCTACATGATTGAAACCAATTATTTGGACCAATTTTATTACAAAATCAATTTTTCCATTTAAACTATTAAAAAATAGCCTAAGTTTTGGAAAAATTAAATTTTAATAAAAAACACTGAAAAAACTAAAAAAATGAAAAAATGAAAAACACCTAGGGGGACTTAGACATGTTCATATGACTTGAAAATGATGTCTATCATGTTTATAAATTGGCACATAGACTCTAATAACCTCAATAAGCCTAAATGCCAAGCCGACCACCCCAACTTTTGAGGTATGGAGTGAAAAACTCAGAAATTATCAGTCGTTTGTTCAACAGCCAATAATAACCAAGAGAAAAAACACCCTGGGCTGATCGGATTGACAAATAAAGTCTAAGAGACCAAGTCTTTTACAGACAATATTATGCTAGAACATTTATTACAATTCCCCCATGGGGTATGAACATGTGATATGATACAACAAGCACTTCCCAGAAGTACTTCCAAAGGTCTTTTGGAGTCCGAACAAGTTAACCCTGTCTGGTTCACCAGGCTCACTTGATAAAAAACCACTAAGTACAACTTAGGTGGTAACATTCTGGCTCCAATTGTGGGATGTGTGCTCAATCTGGTCTTTGAGGCAAGGAGAGGATATGAGAACACCAAAATCTCTGGTTGATATACCTTGTAAAAACATCTCAGCTTGACAAGAAAAATCTCAGTAGCACAAGTTTTATAGAAAACCAAATGAACCACTAGGATGATTTATTTACACAACATAAATGTAACTAACTAAAAGAAGCAAAGTTTTATTATAGCTAAGTAGAAATGCAGAAAGTAAATGCTCTTTTTCAAGGATCTTATTTTCCTACTCTAAGCATGATATAAAAAGGGTTAAGTGTGATCAGAAATCCAATGTAACCAACTAAGTATTTTATTAACATAATTTTTTTTCCTTGTCTTTGGTTACCAGCCAAAGTAAGGATACCTTATTTAGAAAGTGCAAACCTGCATGATAATTCAGGATGGGTGGGATGGATGGGAGATAATAGGCATGAACAATGTCATAAAAATTCTTCCCAAACTTGTATGCGCTCATGCAGGCTACTTCTATCCATTACTGGATAGGGCTGATATACCAATCAGAACGATGAGGTAGACTGAATACATCATCATACTGATCATAGGGGCTTATCAAATGATAACTTGTTGCACAAGCCCCAATTAGCTCCAAATCATAAGGAACCTCTATATGTGAAAAATATGGTTGAGACTGATATTCCACTGACTGCATTACGTCTGACTTTTCACAATACTGTTTCTCAATGTCTTCATTACTAACACCCTTGTGCGGCTCTATATGGTATGATTTTGAATGATCACGTGAAATTTCTGAATGCTCCTCTTCCATACTACGGTTTTCCCAGGCATCCAGATCTGTGCTTCCCTCTATGGATGTATCATAGATTGGACTTCCACAATTTTTTGAATAGACACTCCCATTGTTGGACATATCATGGATGGGATTCTCCATAATATTTTCACAAGTTGGATTATCTATGAAATTCCTATAGTCATCACTCCCATCCGTGCCATATGTGGGGGAATCTTCATCCATGGCATCATGCTCCTGCCTATCCATGCCCTCCTTGTATTCATAACAATCTTCTTCAGATAAAATGTTACAAGGAAATAAACTTTCCAAACCTTCATCAACATGTGGAGAACAAGGTCTAGTGTCATCACACACCATACTGATCTTATCATAAGTTTCTTTACAGGATTCCGTTATGATATCATGAAAAGGATCTCCAGTCAAGGAGACCTTTTGGACATATTTAATGGGATCACTTGGTATGTGTTTCTCAGTGGATTTCTTTAGAGGGATTTCTGCAAAGGTATCATCATTGCAACACACTTGAGAATACACCAAATCTTCAATTTCTTTAGCTATGGTGACGTGAGGAGAGTCTTCAACAATGTGTTCCATTATGGGCTCCTCCTGAAGCTCTTCAATATGATCATTTTGGATTTTCCCTTCCTCAGAATCTTGCTGTGCATTGGGAGGTACCTCATATTCTTTAAGAAGACACTTAATTTCTTCTTTTCTTAAATAACTAGCACGATGCCTTTTTATGGGAGTATCATGAACCTCCTCTTTACTTAAATGTTCAAGAAGTGATTCCAAGTCTTCAATACTTTGTATCATGGAAAAAGGTCCATCATATGTTTCCGTATGATACTCTGTCCTAGATAGGTAGAAGGTACAGATATTTTCAAGGAACTTTTTTAAACCATTCATACTACCCCTACCATCATGCCAATGCT
>LPNX010676845.1:491390-632692 GCA_001517045.1 Pseudotsuga menziesii | reverse complement strand
AAAAGAAGTTATACATTTATCAGGAAGGCCTTGATAGAACCAACAACCGGCCTCACCCCAAAAAGTACTAGCAAACATTTCCATCATATTGTCTTCATGAATAATATTGAAGTCAGCAATCAACTGAAGGAAATATTTGACATGCCAGATAGCCGAGTCACCATAATCTCCATGAAATGTTGGAAGCCAGTTATATGCATCCCCAAAACCATTACAATAGTTAGGAAAACTGGGGATGTTTGAGAAATCGATAGGCTGAAAAATTTCGGTTAACTGGGAACCATACTTCTCCTTTAATTCATCCATATCAAAAACTAATAGTATGCATTTGATATAACGATTAAACCTTGTACTGAAAAGGTGGAGCTGTCAAGTGATGAGCTTTAAAGGTTTTAACATGTCGCATGGGCTCATCTACACACAAGAAAACTTCACAAGTTTATGAGATAACATGGTTTTATCCCTTCAATGGAGTCGCCATGTGAAAAAGAAAAATAAGCATTTATAAATCTTTTCACAAAAATTATTTTTTGCTTTTCTTTGTAAAAATAAAAACTGGAAAAAAGTCAGTGGAGTCGCCAGATGAAAATTAAAGATCTACTCTAAGCATTCATCAAACAAAGCAAAAACAAAAAGGAAGCAAACAAAAGTCGTACTCGGGAATAAAAAGATTTATCCCCGACAACGGCACCAAAAAGTGTTGCCACCTTTTCACACACCTAGGTCACGTGGTAGAAATCTTCAAGCCACTCAGTGTGTCCTTGGGGGCAAGTCTCGAGTCAAGGCTGTCACCTTGTTCTTGACTCCTCCATTTAGGCTCAACTCCTAATGAAGCCAAGGGGGGTAGACCCTATTAAGTTACTAAGGATAATTGCTTAGTGTTGTGATGTTAAAATGAATGAGTTGCTTATGAGTTTGCAATTTAACTTATATATAATCAGAGATGGAAAGATATAAAATATGAACACACGAAAGCACAATGCTGAGACACAATGTATATATATATAAAGAAAATAACCAGTGCCTTAGAATGGAGTCAGAAAATAGAAACAATATGCTTGCATATGCTTGGAGTGAGTTTTTTGTGATTGCCTCTTGGTATATTTTAATTTAAAATTGAAGTGTGAGTTGATTAAAATTAGGCTAAAGGGGGACTCCAGATATACCTGAGAGTACTTGGAGTATGTCCAAAACTAAACCTTCATGGCTACCCGCAAGGAATATGTGGGCTGAAATGGAGTCTCTGGGGCTATTGTTTGTAATGCACCCATTAGGGTGTGACAGAGATCGTCGCCCCGAGGTCACTTTTTAGAAGTTCCCGCTTCCTTTGGGTATTTTTCCACCGTAAAGGTTTGATCTAGGTGTTGGATTTTCACCTGATGGTTTGTTAGTTGGGGAGAGTGAGTCCTAATTATACTAGTCACTCAAGTGCTTTTGATACAGATTGACTGATCGGACGAACCGCAGCTAAGTGCAGAGCATACACACTATAGTCTTGTAAATTTTAGTAAGTTTTAAACTGGGTGTTCTTGTTTAAAAGAAAACCCTCCAAGAACCTCTTTCGATCCAAGTGGATCTCAATCCGGGAATGGAGGAGGGGTTAATTTTATAATTTCTGATAACTAAATGATCAAAAATAAATAGATACACAATTCTAGTTTTCTAATTAATCCTACCACGAATCTCTTTCCCCTTTCGGGTCAGTCGGGAAATCTTGGGGTAAGTATTATGATTACTTTGAAAAAATACCAAAAGTGGAATATGAAATTAATAATAAAATCAAGTATACTACCCTTCAAAATAGATCAAGGCTAGTTTAAAAAATAAATGAGCATAAAGCAACGAAAAGCACATCGACACAAACCCCCCTAGGGGGGATGGGGAATGAGCTTGAAAGAGCCTATTCCAAAGATAATTTTATTTATTATTGGTTACAATATCAGCGAACTGAAAAATCAGAAATTTCTTGGTCCTTATACAGGCTGAAACCAAGATTTTACAACTTTGCAAAAATTGAAGATTTTGGTGAAAAGGGAGACCCCTGGGGGGATTTGAACGCTCCTGAGGCCACTTCGGACAGAAGCTTCCTTTATTTTCTGTCAGAAATGCTAAAATACAGCGAGCATATTAGAATAATGTATGTCCAAAATCACTTTAAGAGTACCTTTGGATCAGCCTACCTTATCTCAAAAAAAATGAAGTTAAAACTAGCTAAACAGGCAGAAAAGGAACCAAGGAAAGCAAGATTTCCTTGGGATATTGGCTTGCTTTTTGTGCAGCCAATGAAATATGCATTGATATTGAAGAATATTAAATTTTATAACAGAAAAAGGAAATCTAATGCATGCGATCTACAAGTTTTCTTTAAATTTCATGCAAAAAGACAATTTCCCTAAAGCTAGATTTAGAATGCTTATGAAACTTTTTTTAGTGCAATATCTAGACTATAGGCTATGAAATATCATATCTATGTATATTTTAATTTGATGAAATAGATACAAATGAAATCAAATCTATGAACTGAACAAAGTAACTGGGTAAAGTGTTGATTTTGAGGGAGGAAGAGGAGGAAAGAAATGCTGGTTTCCTTGAAGATCCACAGTGGAGCTTTCAGGTGGAATTTCAAGGGACTATGCCTTTTGGAATGTTTTGAAGAGAGTGAAGAAACAAACTAGATCAGCATCCTCTCCAATGTGGGAACCTGTGACTCAGCTGAAATAAAAGAACTTGCCAAGAAACTTGTGAGATCCTATTAGTACATACACAGAGATTCAAGATAACATGCATATAAACTTATAGGACATGCTAAATCAAGATCTCTAAACATGCATAAAAGGAAAGAGATGGTCAATAAACTTATTGAAAAGAACCTTTCCTATCAAGATTATAATAAGCTTATTATCAATCTTAAGAACAGATCTACAAGCAATTAGCAAAAAAAGACCACAGATACAGGTTACCTCAGTAAAACAATGGCAATAATCATCCACACATGCAATGGCACCACACCTTCTTGCCTCCAAAGCTTTTCCTTATTTCAAATGAAGAATAAAAACAGTACAATAGCAGCAGCACCTCAATCCTAATTCTAACTAGCTTGGAAGAGCAGGTTGTGCCTGGATATATACAAAATATAGGAGATCCAGCCCAGAGGGGGCGCAAATCCCAAGAAGATAGACCAAATATGCTGA
This sequence comes from Pseudotsuga menziesii, assembly GCA_001517045.1. Taxonomy (NCBI): domain Eukaryota; kingdom Viridiplantae; phylum Streptophyta; class Pinopsida; order Pinales; family Pinaceae; genus Pseudotsuga; species Pseudotsuga menziesii. The sequence goes on along the minus strand of LPNX010676845.1, from coordinate 629,501 downwards.
TGGAGAGTCCATCAATGCCTAATCTACGTCTAAATGAGCCAGATCTGAGTCTCACTGAGTGCAATTGTCAATCGAATAGCTGATCTGACCGACACCTCAACCTATTGACTGAAGAATCCACCAAAACTCATCCAGATGAGCCAAAAACATGTGGAGGAGAGAGGGAGGGTGAAAATCCCCATAAAGGATGTTGAAGATCAACTCTGGATTTGATTTGATCATCTCCTTCAGTCAAGGATTTGTTAGATCTAGTCAATCTGCTTCAGATCTGACTGATTTCAATCAAATCGGTTGAGAATCCACTGATCTATGATTTTGGATTTGCTCCATTATTCACCAATTTATTAATTAAAATAATCAATAATTGATTTTTGGGGATTTCTGACCTGAGTGATGGAAAATCACTCAAAACTAGGAAAAAGTGGGTCCATGAGTTTACATGGTGCTCTTAGCTTGAAAATGAGCACCTACATGAATGAAACCGATTATTTGGCCCACTTTTATTACAAAATTAATTTTTCCATTTAAACTATTAAAAGATAGCCTAAGTTTTGGAAAAATTAAATTTTAATAAAACACATTGAAAAAACTAAAAAATTGAAAAAATGAAAAACACCTGGGGGGACTTAAACATGTTCATATGACTTGAAAATGATGTCTACCATGTTTATACATTGACACATAGACTCTAATAACCTCAATAGGCCTAAATTCCAAGCCGACCACCCCAACTTTGGAGGTATGGAGTGAAAAACTCAGAAATTATCAGTCGTTTGTTCAACAACCAATAATAACCAAGGGAAAAAACATCTTGGGCTGATCGGATTGACAAATTAAGTCTAAGAGACCGAGTATTTTACAGACAATATCATGCTAGAACATTTATTATAGTTCCCCCATGGGGTATGAACATGTGATATGATACAACAAGCACTTCCCAAAAGTACTTCCAAAGGTCTTTTGAAGTCCGAACAAGTTAATCCTGTCCAGTTCACCAGGCTCACTTGATAAAAAAACCACTAAGTACAACTTAGATGGTAACAGGGATCATCCCCTATCATCTTCCAAAAATATCTCACCTCATATGAGCCTCCCTTAGCCTATAAAAGAAGGCTTCATGGACTATGTGAGGGGATACCAAAGAGAGCATCCTTATGTTGTTGGTTTGAAGTCTAGTATTGAGGCAAAGTTGAGTGAGTGTTGTGAGAAAAGAGATTTGTGTGAGTGAAGAGTTTGTGAGAGTTTCCAAGACCTTGTGGAGAAAATTATATTAACATCAAGGCTTTATTTGTATCTTTCTCTTTCCATTTGATTAATACAAAAGTGTTTTCCTTTCCGATATATCATTTGTCTGAATATCAGTCATTTATTATTAGATTCCTTGATCACTAATATGGATTGTTGATCTATATTGTTACCCTTATGCTTTTTTTCTCGTTTCTAATGCTTATTTGCAGGTACTATAGATCGCATGAAGAACAGTGAAACGAAGACCAGAACATTTCGATCTGAGGTTTCAGAGTTATTTTATTCAAGCAAATTAACCATCTAGGGGAAGGATATACTGTTGTGGTTTTTTGTTCTAGACTTGTACCATACATGTTATAGGTATTGGGATGGGAAAGAGTAGTAGAATTAATGTGCAGAAGAAACAAATATGCATGAGGAAATTTAAGTGCAAGATCAGAAAGGAAAAGCAAGTGCGCAATGCAGAGGAAGGTAAACGAAGGAAATGAAGTCCAGAAAGGAGATACAATGTGACGACGAGTAGTGCAACAGAGGAAAAGCGAATCTACAGGCATGCAGGAAAGCAATGACTAGAAATCAATAGGTTAGGAAGATCGTGGGTACTAGAGTCGGCGTAACTCAGCATAAGCCAGTGGAAGTCGCACGTATGAAGCAAAATATGTAAGTCAGATCGATAGTGCCTTGTTTCAGTCATACTTATCACAATTTGTAACCATTTTTACGACTGATTACGACCTGTAATAAATGAGTTGTATGTATTCGACCCTACGTGGCCTTGTAGAAGCTATAAATAAAAGGAACCCATTTTTTATAAGGGTTGGAAAATAGTTGAAGAAAGTACATAGTAGTGTTGTAGAAGGATGTTGAGCCACAGAACCCATTTTGCAAAAGGGTTTCCAAATAGTATGTTTTGTAAGGAGTCATTTTGTAGCTGAGTGTGTAGATAGTAGTTAGAAGAGTCGATCTAGGATGTCTGTGGATCAAGAGGAGTAGATAGAAGAAGAAGAGCATAATAAAACCATAGAACATGAGATGGATAAAGATTCTATGAGCCAAAAAGACTTATCTCAAATAGTGTGCAGTCAAGTCATAGACTAAAAGGTGCATATATTTCTCATGCTAGATGAAGAGCACCTTTGTGGTTTTTACCCGATGGGTTTCCATGTTATATCTTGTGTCAATTGAATGTGTATGTTGAATTTTTTTTATGTTATCTTGCATTATTTACATTTATTGTTTAATCCTAATATCCCACTGTTAGTGAAAGGAGTTGAATGAATGAATGACCAGTATCATTGAAAGTATTATGTATCATTTTAAGTTCATTTGTTGTAAGTTGGTAAGGAAGAATCTATGTCACAATGTTGTGCCACTGTCGAGTTAGTAAAAGGAATCCAATCTTCCGAATTGATCAAGCAGCTTGGTTGTGCGCCAGGGGACTATAGTCCCTCTCCTAACTATGGAAACATGGTTCTGGTAGTTACCTATTAAGATATCTCGGATGAGACTGCACCTACGTCGCAGGTGTTGCCGACTAAGCTTGCTTTGTCAGACTGATATCTTTGGGTGTTTTGTTGGTGTTTGGATGTTTTGATAAGCCTGGCTCATGAGTGTGAGGAAAAGTAACCAACAAATGGTTATGTTTCTAGGAAACTAATCATTTGTGTCGAGGTAATTGTTGTGGCATCCGACAAAGAAGGAAATCGAGGATTGGTTGGATTTTAAGACATTAGCATTTGCGCAAAGAGAGACATGAATATTGTGGTTGATCCTAGAATACTGGTTGGACCGATACCTATACACATATATTCATGAAATATTCTTTTCGGAGTTTCCTATTGTGTTCCATGAGTGGTTGTCAATATTGGAAACTTGAAAAACAAACTTTCAGAGAAGGGAAGCAGTTGAGTGGAGTGCTCAGTTGATCCACGAGTTAGAAAGTGTAAGTAAACCCATATCTAGAGCTATTGATTTTTGGGTTGATAGTATTTTGCAAGGATATATTAGTGAGTTTGTAGTTCAGACAATAACCTCGTATAGTGAGGCTGAAAGAAAATTTTTCCAAGGACCCCATGGGTGGTACTTGTTATCTATAAATACATGGAATGTCTATGAGAATGACATTTTGCAGCTGAGCAGTTGAATCACAAATACATAAGAAAGGATATGTCACAGATGAACTGCAAATAAAATCAGAAATGGTGAGCTGACATGTTCCCAAGAAGTAGAAAATTTTAACTAGAAGTTGGATTTTTAAGGAGTGGAATAAGATTTCAGTTAGGGAAAAGAAGAAAAACAATATGAGGACGACAGAATCCTAGTATATTTGGAGAAAGTGAGTATGATTTCGATTTGTGTCTAGATGAAGGGTCTTACAACGAAGAGGAAGAGTATCATCTAATTCTTGAGGGAGAAGAAGAGTAATAATAATTTTCAAAGACACCACGTTACTACACCACACCAGGAGTATTCCCGGAGGTAAGGTATAGAGCCTCATCTCTTGAAAGAACTATGAATAATGGTAGTACTAGTGCGACAACTAGTTCACAAGGGATTCCACCTTCATTAAGTTGTTCATTAACATCTCCGATGCCAAAATAATTGTTGGGAAGATATTAGGTTACCTACATTCAGTGGGAATCGAGTATAAGATCCAGAGCAACAACGCTTCCTCTATCAAACTGTTTCGGTGGTTCGCCAAGTTCAAAATGAGGACATAAGAAAAGTGCAGATGGTTATAACTCTAGGGGGTCATGCACTATATTGGTTTATGAAGTTTTTCATAGTACCAGCAGGAGACCCATAGAAGACTCTTTATGACATCTGAATCGTGATGATTTATGAGTTTAGAACACCTAAATCTAAGTCATAGTGTATCACCGAAATCAATGAGATAAAATAGTTACCAACAGAGTCTGTATCGGATTTTGATCAGCAGTTTAAAACTCCGATGGCCAAAGTAAGTTTCCAAATGTCAGATGTATAGCAAAAAGAATGTTTTATTGCTGGATTGTTACCACACATATGAGGCCGTTTGATGCAACAGAATATTGTTTCACAGATGAAAGCACTAGAAATAATGATGAACATGGAATTCCCTCTGATTAGAGACAATGGCGTAGGAATGATGCAGATTCAGTCACAGTTGGATAATATAATGGTATAGGTTCAGGATAAAGAAGGGAAAATAAGTCCAGAAGAATTTATGGTGTACAAGATGTTGAACAGATGGACACCACAAGGATAATTTTTTGGCATACATGAACTATGTCTCTTCATGTGCGCCCGATCTGTTGCGTACACAAGGGATACCCTGGTGCAAAATATGCCACACTAGAGGACATCGCGATGAAGAATGTCTGTACCTGCAGAATATTGTAAGTACCCCGGCCAACCCTTTTTGTAAATTTTTTAAGTTGATAGGACATGATGAGAAATATTACAGAGCATATAAGCTCTTGAAGGAGAAGACGATAGAAACCTATGTAATGAAGAATGATGAGCAGATTCAGGCTAAACAGGTGCAATCATAGTACCAACCTTTACATTATCCACTGTATCAGCCTTAATACCCACAGAATCAGTATACATCGCAAGAAAAACATCCTGAGGGTAGGGGGGTGGAAATTTCAGAGGTAAATGATAGATCCCAAGAGGATTTGGTAGAGGAAGAGGTCAAATCATGTGCTATAACTATGGGTTACAGGGCCATTATGCTAGGGATTTTCATGAACCTACAAATACATGTTCATATTCCAAATCATAGGATCATAATGTGGAAAAATGTCCCTAGTTGATTGGAAAATGGAAAGCTTAGACTGTGGGAGTTCCTAACCCCGCGCAGGATACCAACCAGAATCCTAACACGAATATTCAAATGATTGTTGTTGAGCTGAAAGAACCAAGTGTTGTTGTCATAACATGAGGAGGTGCAATGACTAGAGAGGATCAGAATATATAACATGAACAACCATAGGTGTGACCGGCGGTGCAAAAGAAAGTGTCGTTCGATGTTCAGAAACAAAAGTAAGTATTTTTGGACTTGGGACCAGATTTTGTAGATACACAAAAACCGTCGACCTCATGCAATGTCACATAAATTTTTGAATGGTTTCAATGGATATTCCAAAATCAAGATACAAACAAGGTTAGTAAGCTCAAGACATTTCTTTCAAGTTTCTTATCGCTAATACACAATAAAGATTTTGTTGTAGAATTACAAGGGATTATAGAAGAATCCCCCTTCAATTCACAACCTGAAAGAAGAGTTAACCATGTTAGAAATAAAATTAAGATTGGCCACGAGTTAAGAATGACTGCGCAGATAGGAGACTACGACATGGATTATATTATCCTACATCTAGGTTCGAACATCAATATTTTGATACGACAAACTTGGGAAATAATGAACAGGTCGCGCTTGGACTGTTCCACTATCTAGTTGAGGCTTCTGAATTAGGAGAAGGTCCTACCGATTGGTAGGTTAATTCAATTTCAAGTTGACGTTGAGGGGCTGTGAACATTTGAATATTTTGAATTTATCGATATTTTCGATGACAAGAACCCATATCCCAGACTTCTGGGATAGATTGGTAAATAGACAATCAGACAATCATAAAATTTAAGAAAAGAATCCTCTCATTTGAGGATGACAAGATGAGGGTAGTGTCTTAGATTGACCCACTGGAGGAACAAAGATATGTCAAACCAGTCTATAGTGAACTTACAAGGTGATTATCTGGGCCATATTTATAATCTCAATTCCTTAAAATATGATTACATAAATCCTACTGTGGATGGGAATGTGAGTTGGAAGAGTACTAGCTCATGTACATCAAATTCAGGAGAGGCGTTGGAGAATTGGAAGAACATACTGCATGAAGTATGTATGAGGAGATGCACCATGATGACTAGGTCTATGGAGACTCAGTTGAGGTAGTTACCCACATATGAGGGATTACTTAATATTGCAACTTTTATAACTGAGTTTGAAGGAATGGTAACAGGACCACAACTCTTATCCGCATTATACTTTGTGATTAAAGGTACACCCGCTAAATGGTGGAGTACGCATAAGCAATCTATATCTGAATGGCCACAATACAAAAGATTATTAGAAGTCATATTCAGTGGAGAAATCATAGTTTCGGGTTAGAAGTGCACAAGGTTATCAAATCCTATCAAACACATCAATCAGTGTCACCCGACATTTGCAGAATACCCACAACAAGAATGGGTCCATCATTTCATACACACATTGGAAATGACACCCAAGACCTGGTATGCATCCATGGAGTTATGACAAAGAACTTAGGATTGAGAGGAGGTAGTTAAACAATTCATGCACAGATTTGAATTTTTTGATGAGCAGTCGATAGTCGATGTTGCGCTTCAAACGATAAAAGAGAAAATATTTGTTGAAATCCTGTCAAAGTGGTAAATTCCCACTAGTGTAGTGTGACAATCCATCACTTGATGGATTGTTATAATATGGCTAGAGATCCAGATGATAATCCTACCAACTTTAACATACCAGAGTTAGAAGGTATGCACGAGGTGGAAGGAAGTGGTATTTCTTGCAAACAATTCCTCAAGCTGTTCAAAATTAAGAAAGTCAACATTGGTTTGCCAAAAAACCCAAAGTTTGCCAACATTGGAGATTATAGGGATAATGAAACAGTACAAATAATCACAGATTTGCTACACGAATTTCAGAATCTGTTCCCTACCAAATTCTCAGAGATGAATGGAATAGGACAAAATCTGGGGGAGATGAAAATACCACTGAAAACAAATGCACAACTAGTTAGACAGTGACCATATAGGCTAAATCCGAAGTATAAAGAAAAAGTGAAACCTAAGTTAGACCTAATTGTTAGATGCAGGAATCATTGAACCAGTCGAAGAATTAGAATGGATCAGTCCTATAGTAATTCAAGATAAGAATCCGACAAGTGAATTTAGGATCTACATCGACGTGAGAAAAATGAATGCTGTATGCTTGCAAAATCCATTCCCAACACCATTCATGGGTGAATTACTTGAAAGTGTCGGAGGACAGGAGATGTATTTATTTACAAACATATTTTCTGGTTATCACCAAGTCATAATAGTAAAGGAGGACTGACACAGAACAACCTTCATGACAGAATGGGGTTGCTATCAGTATACGGTAATGCCCTTTGGACTCAAGAATGCTCCTGCTATTTTTTATACAATAGTAGTTTCTACTTTTAGATATTTCATACATAAATTTCTTAAAGTCTACTTTGATGATTGGACTATGTTTGGTCTAGTAAGAGACCATAATTAAGTTTGTGCATGATGCTGGAGAGTTGTCACTAGTATCATATCATGCTAAATTTGAAGAAATGTATTTTTTGTGCACCATTTGGTGTATTGTTAGGAAATGTAGTGTGTCACGATGGAATTTTGGTATGTATGGAAAAAGTTGTGATTATTCTCGACTTACCACCACCCACATATGTCATGCAACTTAGATCAACATTAGGACACGCATGATATTATAGAAAATTTATCAGAGGATATGCAAAGATAACTGCTCCAATGGAGAAACTTTTGAAAAAAGATGCAAAGCTCCAGTGGATAGAAAGTTGTTAGGAAATTTTAGACAAGTTAAACGGAAAGATGGCTACCGCACCAATATTGGTATTTCTAGACTAGAAGAAGAAGTTCCATGTTCATATCGACACATCATCTGTTGCACTAGGCATAGTCCTGACACAACCAGGTGAGGGAGCGATTAATCACCCTATTGCTTTTTCCAGCAGAAAATTTTCAACAACAGATAAAAATTACACTACGATAGTGTTATCCAAATTTTTGTACCATAAGTTGGGTTACTTGAGGAGCCGCTAGTTGACAGACTTGTTCAAAGTTTGATTCTAGTGTATCAATTGATCCATCTACTTGTCTAGCCAATATTGGCTAGTCACTTTTTTATTATTTGAATAATTTTGACCATGGCCCCGCGGGGTTTGTAATAAAATGTGCTAGTAGGATATTTTTGAGTGGTTTGGTCTCCTGAGACGTAGAATCTCAAATAGGGTATTCTAGGGAGTTTTTTTCCCCTGACAATTATGCTTTGCCTTCAGTCGAGTATAATTGACGAGGTTTTCTCTCGCTTCCTCCAAAGCTGGAATGCCCGATGTTGAATTCTGGGCCTTGGGGGGCTATTAGAGCCCAACTGAGTGTTATAAGCCTACTATACATTATTTAGATAGATCATGGTCATGTCCTAAGTCACCTGGACACATAAAAAAAATTCGAAAAAATCTTTTTCGAACAGTGAAAAATTATTTTTTAATTTTTAATTACTTTTCCTAAGTTTTTTGGGTTAATTTTTCCATAAATTAAATGGAAAAAACCCGTTCATGATCCATATCCAGAATTCAGTGATTGAAGGCTCTAACCTTAAGCCAAAAATCATTCTTGATCAGCTATCCAGTTAGAACCAACTTTCAGATCAACAATCGGACACATAATGCCTTTTTACTCAAAAAAGTCAATTTTGAGTAAAAATGATTTTTAGTAAAAAAAATGATTTTTATTAAAAAATGATTTTTATTAAAAAAATGATTATTTTGGAGAAAACTAAAACTCTCCAAATTAATCCAAATTTAGTAAAATAAAAGACTAAATGACATCTCATGGAACACTTATGGTGATTGGAGTTATCATAACTCAGCTTTAGTCATCATTAAGAGATCAATTAATTTATTATCAGTTATCAGACATGTCATCTCCAGCTAAAGATGAGATGGAGAGCTCTCATTGGTCCGGTGATTTGATCAAGGTGAAGACTGAAGCTTACACCATCAGCGGGCTTCCCAAACCTAGCTCAGGCTCCTGCCAGACCTAAAGGATGAGCTTACCTACATCCAGACTCACACGTGTGGCCTCATCCTTGGCTTGTTTTCAGTGTACAGGTTTGGAGTGGGGGTGCCTTGCCTGGGTGGAGGCCTCCCCTCACTCTCGGTTCTCCAGTTTAGGTCTGGGCTCTTCGTTAGGTGGCTAAGCTGGTTAGGGTTGGTTTTTTGGTTTTAGGGTTTTAGCACTCTCTCATTTGTTAAAAAGAGGCTCTTTCAGCTCTATTGACGATGGATTTTTGTGTAGAGAAACTTTGGGGAAACTTTTGTAATTGCTTGTTGCTTCTATGCAACCATTGGAATAAAATTAAGGCTTTGGAGGCTCATGTGGTGTGATTCTTTGGATGATTGCACTTGATGGATGAGGTGATGTTGTTTTAATTCTTTTCTTTCTTGTTTATTTGAGATTATGATGTTATGATTTAGAAGGCTTCTATAAGCACATAAGAACAGGTATTTGTTGTTTATTGCTTTACTTCTAGAATTTAAAAAAGAGCATTGTTTTATTCAGTTGTAGTTCATGCTCTTCTTTATTTCAATTTGTGAACAATACATGATCTAATCTTTGTATGGCAAGTCTATGAGTGTTATTTTGCAGATCCTTCCATCCAACCAAGCAAAAGTTCTAGCTCAGCTGCATCTTCTTCTCTTGGAGTCAAGTATGCTTTTTCGGTAATTGCATGCTTCATGAGATCCAAGTGCTTTAAAAATATCCACAGGTTTGACCATTCTCTCCTTGCTTTTATTCATCATTCAAATTAAAAAAATCTTTATTTTCTTGGGATTAGGGCACGTTTGGGCTAAAGTGAACATTCATTCACTTAGCCTTTGCCCCGGTTGGCTGCCCTGTGCTTTATTTTCAGCCTTTTAGGCCTTTTATTTGCAGCCTTTCCTTCCTTTTGTTCACTGTCCATTTTTCCCCACTTTTTGCCCTTTTGGACAGCCCTCTTTTGCCTCTTTGTTCCACTTTTTGAAGCCCCTTTCCATCCTCTTTTTGGGCCATCTTTTGGGATATATTTTCAGCCTTTTAGGCCTTTTATTTGCAGCATTTCCTTCCTTTTGTTTGCTGTCCACTTTTCCCCATTTTTACCCTTTTTGGACAGCCCTCTTTTTCCTCTTTGTTTCCACTTTTTGCAGACATTTTCCATCCTTTTCTTCAACCATCTTTTGGGCTGTACTTTCAGCCTTTTTAACCCTCATTTTTCAGCCCTCTTTCTCTGATTTGCAGCCCTATTTCGCACTTAGTTTCCAGCCTTCTTTTGACTTTCCTTTTTCTCTCTTTCCACCCCTCTTGCCTTGCCTTTTTCTTGCCTCTTTTCTTCCTTCTTCTTGGTGAGTTTGGGTAAATGTTTTGAGCTAGTTTATAGATTAAATTTCAAGTTATTTTTGATCAACTAATATCATAACAAGTGTGTGCCTAGAGCTCTTAGATTGCAAACAGGTGAAGGAGAGCACAAAGGCTACAAACGAACAAGGAGTGCAAAAAGAACAAAAAGACTGCTATCCCTCTTCTTGCATCCCCTTCTTTCCCCGTTATTCCAAGAAGCAAAGAACACATCATCATTGTAAAAGATTAATAAAAAGAGTTGAGTGGGAGGAAGTCTCCTTCCTTTTCTACTTCCCCTATTTTAGGGAAGTGTGTCTTGTGTTCATTTTCATGATTTACTTAGTATAGTTTTTCTTAAGCAATTAATTTAGTTCTTTGATTAGACTTAGTTTCATTCTTACTAATTACTAGATTCATCATTGCTTGTTGGTATCTTGTTATAAATTATTAAATCATAAGAAGAACCAAAATCTCTTGAATCTCACCATAAGGTGGATCAAGAGTGCTCTCTGTCAGAGAGTTTTAATCAACCACCTTTCATATTAATTATTGTGTTTGTTTAATTAAAATCATCCATAAGTAAGACTCTTGAATTTGCAGAAACACAAGTCAAGAGGACTCTCTATCGGAGATCACCTTAGGTTTGCACAACCCCTGCATTAGTATCATCTATATTAGCTAGGTCTCTTGAACCACTGTCATAAGATGAGTTCAAGAGCGCTCTCTATCAAAGAGTGTTAATTAATTAACTTAATAAAATTCTCAACTCACACCCCTTTAATTAATCAACCCCCCTCCCACCTTGCCGGAGTATGCTCTGACCGATCCTAGATCGGAGTACCTAGAAATGACACTGGATCTTTAAACCCCGCAAGAGTAACCTAATAACACTTAAACACCCCGTAACCAACACACCGGGGTTGTAGGGATTCTTCCAAAGTACTTCCTAGTAGAGGCGCCAGAACCTCTCGCTGTCATAGATTCTCAGCTAGATGGTCACTTGACAATATCGGCCTGGGATACTGGGCGGGCCCGACATGTCTTAAACAGAGGAAACTTAGAAGAGTCTCTTATCTTTGAAAAACCTTCATTGACACCCTAATCAAGAGAATTCTTTAAAATTCTTAAAATCTACCAAGAGCACTTGCAAAACCTAATATTCACTAGCTTAATTCCTAGACTTTATTTCACGCATTTATTTGACTCCATAAGGCATTGGTCCTTCGTTATAATTGAGTAATCTTCTATCTTGATCAATTGTCTATGGTTTATTTTTTATGATTATATCTAAATGCTTAAGTAAAGTCTAGAATATTTTGCTTATCTGTATGATATCTTGCTAGCAACGTGGATTGCTTTGATTTATGTGTCACAATCATAAACTTAATCATTTTTAATCACAATTAACTCCTAAACAACACCCATCCGCATCCAAAATATCTTAAAACTTAACTTAAACATTGAGCCATAGAAAACTATTTGTTAGGGACTACCCCCCTTGGCTTCGTTAGGAGTTAGACTAAGCGGAGGAGCTAGGAGTAGGTGACAGTACCTAGCTCTGTGCTTGCCCCCAAGGTCACACCTCTCCCACTTTCTCAAGTGAGGAGACAGCTTTCGAAATATTTCTGTTGTTGGTGTGCAGTCGACGGACAACAGATAGAAAGAGAAGGAATCACCATGGTATATCTGCTACAAAAATTCTGACATTATTTTTTGGGTTGACATTTTAAAATGTACACTGATCATTCAACATTAAAATACCTAGTCAACAAGCCAGAATTGGGGGGGAATATCTGTCGATGGCTCCTCCTATTTCAAGAATTTTATTTTGAAGTCATTATTAAACTTGGTCGACTGAATGTGGTGCCTGATCACTTGCCAAGAATAGAAAGTGGCGAAGAACAAAACATCCTGGAGGATAATTTTCCTGATGCACAACTATTTGTTATCACCATGTATGATAACCAGTATTAGGCTATCATCCACCTCTTTAGTAGAGGTTATGCACCTGAAGGGTTTACCACTGCATAGAAGAAACATTTGATCATCAAGGTCATTGATTTTACTTTGATCGTTGGACAACTATACAAGCTGGGCCTTGATGAAATATTACGTCGGTGTGTTTTAGAACATGAACGACCTTGGATAATGAGTGAAGCACATGTTGGTGTTGTAGGAGGACACTGCACTGGAAAGGAAACAATGTGCAAGATATTGAAATATCGATTGGTGTCCAACCATACATATGGATACTAATAAATTTTCCTGAAGTTGTGATGTTTACTAGAGAACAGGAAAACCATCGAGGCACAACGAAATGCTGGTAGTGCCGTAGATAACCATACAAGTGTTTTATAAATGGGTTGTTGATTTTGTTGTTCCTATTAGCCCACTAGGGAAAAGCACTGACGTGTGCTATATTATTACATTGATGGGTTAATTGACCATATGGGATGAAGCAGGACCTGTTAAAGATTGTATTGTTGTGACTGCAGAAAATTTTCTATTTGAAACTGTGGTGACAAGATTTGGCTGCCTGAAAATTCTCCTAAGTGATCAAGGTATGCATTTTGTTAACAAGTTGATTGATGATCTTAGTGCAAAGTTTCAGATTCAACATAGGAAAATGACACCATATCATCCTCAAGCAAATGGAACGGTTGAAGCATTCAACAAGATTTTGGAAAATGCACTAACCAAAGTATGCAACGTGTGCAGAGATGATTGGGATCATAAAGTTTCATCTGTGCTATGGGAATATCGCACAACTTGCAAAATACTAGTAGGGCACACTCCATTTAGATTGGTATATAGACAAGAAGTTTTTTTGATGATGGAATATATTTTGTCGAGCCTAAAAATTGTTGCGCTAACTGAAATGACCGATGTGGATTAGGTCAACCAAAGATTTTTGCAGCTCGTTCAAATGAAGGAGGAACGCTTTGTCATAGGGTTTCATCAAAACATAGAAAAGAAAAGACAAAAATCATGGCACGATCGCCATATTAAGACCAAGCATTTCGAAGTTGGAGGAATTTTTTTTATGTACAATAGCAAGTGTTTTAAGCATCCAAGTAAATTGAAGGCACATTGGCTAGGGCCATATGTGATCGCACACATCACTGACACATGCATAGTAAAATTACATAAGCTAGATAGGATACTGGTCACAAGAATGATAAATGGAAGCCACTTGAAGCCTTACCATGATGGCTATGACATTTTTGGGTAAGAAGAGGAAGCTATGACAAAAAAGAAGAAGAAGAAGAAATTGTTTTGTCGCACGTATGTGACATGAATATGAAAATCCCACAATAGAAGCAAGAATGATAGTTGAATTCCGTTAAAGAAAGGATACCTAAAAAATATTTAGGTGGTTATGACAGCGTGGAGTCATTAATTTGACAAGTACAAGGAAAAGTGGTGGTGTGCTTTTTGGTTCCATCCTTCATCCTCGCCATAGTTGTCCTGACATGTACAGCCCAGAATTCAACTATGCGAAGTAAATTTTGGAATGGGTCGAATGGGAAGTGCATGTGATCAACAAGATGCATCTCTTCCATTGAATGATTACATGCAACATGAGTGCATGCATATAAATATGAGCCTTCATCATCAAGATTCATTTTACTTCCGAGAGATAAGAAGAGCGCATCAGTGTCTGTATATGTGAAGAGCTGAAGGTGATGGTCATTTCAATTTCCAATACTAGTAAACAATCCAACGTTACCAGCACATCACCCTGCCAAATACTCAAAGAGGTTATATTTCCTAAAGCACAGCAAGCATAGCAAGAACCAGAACCAATGGTGCAACTGACTCCACAAACTGATCTTTCTACTACTTCGGCCCCAATCCAAAATCCACCAACTTTAGGTCAACAACCGTATGTATCAATGGGATTATCAAGTGCAGACCTTCTAGTATCATCAGGGTCTCCAGAAAGGGAGCCGAATCTTGGAAAGAAGCACAATTTCACCAAAGAAACACCAACTCCACCACCAAAGCGACATGAATGATACTCTAGAGGAGAGGAACCTACTACCACCATACATTCCACTAAGGAGGCCAGAGGCTCTAGAAGTGAAGCTCCCAAAGTGAGCACACTCCTCCCTGGTTGCACCAAAGAACCCCGTTGAGTTCAGCTGCTAAAAGATATTATACTGAAGCCATTGAGGATGAAGTTTGAAGACAATGATATACATAAACAACCTAACCTGGACAGAGACAAGTACATTCTAACTCTTCCAGCCGCATCACCCACACCACAACTTGTTAATCTAATGGAGTGGGCTCAACAAATAGAATGGGCCAGCCTAGTTAATTTATTGTATATGATGCATTTTGGTCGAAGTAAAGAGGTGAGTACATATGTGCACCAGCTTCTGGTATGTTTCCATGGAGTATTTTTGTGGCTCGACAGACCATATTTTGTTGATGTGGAGCTAATTGCATTGATCACGGGTCTCCTTCATGCAGGAATCGACCCTACACAATATCTTAGGAAGGATTGGTATATGAAAAATATTAGAGACGAGTAAGAACTATTTCATGCAATTGGATGATTCTTGATTGCCTAAATAACTGAAAATATAGTGAGGCTCACCATGAAAGTGTTATCTTGCATACTACTGTGCAAGATGTGACCCACTAAGTGCATGTAGGACAATTGAACTAGCTGAAATTTGGGTGGAAGGAGTGTAGATCAATTGGTCCCAGTATTTGTTAAATGAGCTTCTAGATGATGTAGCCCAAGCACAAGAAGAAGGTAAAGAACTATTCCATTACTCCTAATTTCTTTTGTTGATATCCTTTGTAGTTTAGTTTGATCCACTAGACTACCAACCACTAGATGCCTGTTATACCCAAATCTTGTCACTCGCGTGTGATAAGACCTTTTACTAACATGTTTTCCCTTAATCCCAGCATTTAGAGTGGAAACCCCATGTTGTTTGTCAATCTTACATGAAAATACTCAACACCATGCTTTCCCTGCAAACCATGAGTAGTACCTTGCTCGCACCGCCTATATCCTATTTTCCATAAGCGGTGCCACCGCCTATGGCCTTTTGTACACAAACATTTCTTATCTAAACCTCTCTATCATAAGAGGAGAAAAGCAATACCCTGGGTAAAATGGGAAAATGAGAAGTTTCTCGAGGCTTCTAGATCATGAGCCTCATGTCCTCCCTTATGCCTGTCATAGTGGGTCAATTGAGCTCGAGATCCCCCATCATAGGATCTTATAGGCCATCTAATCCACAAATATCTCAATCATTCCTATCCATTGAGTCTTATAAATACAAGCTCATGTCCATGGTTAAGGGGGGTAAATATAGAGGTATTGTTATACTGTTGGATTGACCACTTGGCCCAAGCCATTTGAGAGCATAGAGAGAAAACNGGTTTCATGGAGATGCATGTCGACACTAAGGCTTAATTGGTTGTAAACTTCTCCATTCATCTTAATGCAAAGCTGATTTCCATCCCACATTACTGTTGTTTTAATTTCGCATGTAAATGTTGTTAGATTCCTTAGTCACTAACATGGATAAGTAGATGATGTTCTTGTAGATTTGATGTGTTTGCATGTTTGATCTGTTTGTAGGTACATAGGTTTACTATCGAAGCAGAATCCCAAGTGTCTACGACATCCAGGGAGGGTCTTCATCCTTTGTCGTTCACTCATTTGTTCTAGATCTGAACCATTCAGACCAGAGGAACAACTTCTGTCTGCAGAAGGTGAAATATTCCTTCTTACAAATCTAGTGACTCCACTGTGGAATAGAATATATGTATCAGTTGATTTGATCTTCCTCAGTTCTTCAACTCTTGTATGAATCTAGGCTCCATCTCCAACTCTCTCTAGTCAGATCTGCTATCTGACTCAGTGAATTTTGGTTTGAAACTTCTAGATCTGTCTAGATATGAATTATTTCGACCTTTTATGCTCTTTTTTATTCTCGATCTATCATTTTTTTACCTTGATCTGATCTTTTTCTAACTTGATTTTTCGTTATCCTTGTGTTTTGGATGTATTCAAGGAACCGCACATGTTTTGTTTGCAAGAAGCGGTGCCACCGCTTAAGTCAAGTTAGCCATAATCAATGCCACTGCCTGAATCCAGTGACCAAGGAGTAGTTCTACCTCAAAACCACCTGTGAGCAACTTCATCTGCGCACTACTAGGTAGGCCCTATTCCTGACTTTGTATTTTGATTTTTGTGTGTTTTTGGATTACTTTTTGATGAAATTGAAGGGGCCATGAAGTGTATATTCTGCAATCGCTTTGATTGTTATATTCCCTCTACATTCAAAGAGAGTTTATGTTTTTTGCATTGGATTTTACATTATTTTCTTTTCTTGAAACCTCTTGCTCTTTTCTGTGGATATTATTCATTCGAATTGGAAATATACATTTCATTTTCATGAGTAGGTTTCAGTTTGTTTTGGACTTGGAATGCGTGAATGATCCATGTTGTTTTGAGTCTTTCTTTGCTTGGGGTGATTCTTGTTTCCTTTTGCATGCTAATTTTTTGCAGTGCTTGGTAGGAAATATTGGTTCTTCATTTCCTTGTATATTTCAAAGAGAATTTTTAGTTTTCTCTATCTTTTGCTTTATTCACAAGTTTGTTGAACGATTTTCTTCTTGTTTTGTACATGATTGTATGAAAGTCTAGATCTTACTTTCATTAAGAGGAAATATCTGTTTTCAGTTTTGCGTGCATTAGAGTTAGTTTTGTTTGGAAACATTAGTGAAATAATCTTTCCATTAAGTTTTTATGCATCATTTTCAAGCATGAAAAGATAGGAAATTTTTTTGGTTTATATATGTTTGATGTTCTCTAGATATCTTTTTTATTTGATTTGAAGATTGTTTGGGGTGCATTGATATTTCACTTTTCCTTTGAAAAGATAGAATTGCATTTTCATTTTGGGTGTGCATTTTAGGTAGAATTTCATTGAAGAGGAAAAATTTCATTATCATATAGAACAGCATGCATCTTCTTTAATTTCAAGTTTTCGCTCCATGGTTCCACCTAAACGCACAAGATAAAATTAACGGTAGTACTAGGTTAAAAATTTTAGCAATTTGAGTGATAAGTTAGAGACGTGTTCGAGCATAGTTAAGCTTAGGAGCTATTGTTACTCATCCGCATTACATCTCGGGACTCGCGCGGTTCTTACACGTACCGTCAGTATATCGAACGGCCTTTCACATACCCTAGAAATATATAGAAAGGTACTTCACGTACTTGATTATATATAGGAAGGCCCCTTGTGAACGGTTATGTGTTAGACAAAAATGCTACTGATTTGAGCTCCCATGTACCTTGCTTATATTGGGAGACCCTTTTAGGAATCCTCAAACCATTTGAGTTATCCTATTGGCCTGCCCTGTGAGGTTCCTGACTCTTATCCACTCCTTTCACATGTTTTCTTGTTGCTTTTAGTTTGAGTAGTACTTGCTTGTGCATGGCAGATAGGGGGTTATTAGACAGTTTAGAGATGGCATCCCAATATGGGACTACTACTCAAGAGGTCCCTTTCCAAGGTGTACCTTTTGTATTCCATCTAAGTGAAGGTATTGGTCCTCCCTTTATTGCCACTCTAAATCTTCCTGGGTTAACTATAGGATTACCAGTTTGCCTGTTTAATCCAATAATTCCTATTACACCTAATGACTTAAATGTCACCTCTCCTCCAAGAGAGGATCAACCTCAACCTAGTCCTTCTCTTTCTTCACTGGCTGTGGCTTCAGCTCTTTCTTATTCTTCGCTTGACCAAAGCTCTATGGCTAGTAGTCATGTGGATAAGAAGAAGAAGAAAGGGAAGGGTAAGAAGAAGAAGGATAATAAAGGGAAAAAGTGGCAACCATCTGCTCTTGATGTTTCTCTTTCTAAGAGAATTCCTAGAAAACCCAAGTTCCCTTGTAAGCTTTGCAAGGGGGACTACCTTCTTAAGGAGTGCCCCGATCTCTCTCGTGTACAAGAAGAGTGGTCTAAAAGGTCCAAAATGTCTGTGTCATCAACCTCTGATCATCATGCTGACGATACTCCCTCGACCAGTGACCCATTCGTAAAATGTCGTAACGGTAAAGTCTTGTATCCTTGCTTGATATGCAAGTCTATGCATCATACTTTTATTTGTCCAAGCATGGATGAAGCTTCGCATTGGTTGGAAAATATTATTGATCATCAATAGGTGATTCCAACAAGTGATAGTAAGTTATCCCTTGATTCCTCGCTGGTTGACCAAGTGATCAATTCAATTTCATCTATAATTGATCCCACTCTTCCTTTGGAGAGTGAAGTGGTTGAGTCGACGTCATCTCTACCTGATTCGACTCTTTCATCAGAGAGTGTTAAGACTGAAGTAGTCTCTTTGACCAAATCTTCATCTTGTTCTTCTCTTCCATTAGAAAATGAACTCAAACCTGCTGAAGTTTTTATGCTTCATTCTGATTGTTCTCGATAAGAGGATTTTTTTTTTTTTTGACAGAACCCTCTATGAGTAGTGAGACTATTTCCTTTGACTGGAGTATCCTAACAGAGTCTCGTCTTCATTCGAGTGTTCCTTTCCAGATAGTTGGGAATGTTACTGCTAGGCGGATTCTTTGCACTATTGTTGATGAAGGGGCTTCTGTTAGTATTCTATCCTCGACTGCTTGGCAATATTTAGGTTCTCCTCAGCTTGTTCCATCCACATATCAGCTACTATATTTTAATCGCAGACCTACTACACCTTTAGGAACCCTTCCTTATTTGCCTATTACACTAGGAGGGAAAACTATCTGTATTGATGTTATGGTGGTCCAAGGTCCTTTATATTTCAATCTGCTCCTTGGATGTGATTATGTTTATGCCATGAAGGTTGTTGTGTCCACACTCTTTAGAGTTATGCATTTTCCCCATGATGGGAATATTGTGACCATTCATCAGCTTTCTTTTGTTACACCTAACCATCGCATCACTCCTAGCAATCAGACCACCCTGAATGTGCTGCATGTTCTTGTCGCTCTTTCCCCTTCTAGTTAGTTTCTTCCCATCATAGGTAAAATGGGGGGCATGGCTCTAATCTATAGACATCCTAATGAAGCTAAGAAGCTAGCTTTTATGTAATGGGGGCAACCTACCAACCTCTGGATATCATGTTGGATAGGAGCAGGTTTTAGAGCATAGTTTACTTTTGGTTTCAAGCTCGTTAAAAAATAAAACCATTCCTTAAGCATAGTTTACCCTTTTGGTTTCAAGCTTCCATAAAAATGAAACCATGTCAAGAGCATAGTTTACTTTTTGTTTCAAGCTCGTTAAAAAATAAAACCACTCCTTAAGCATAGTTTACCTTTTGGTTTCAAGCTTGTATAAAAAAGAAACCATGTGTTGATCAAAGTTCTCATTTTGTGTCAAGCTCGTTAAAAAATGAAACAGATGCCTATGAGCAAAGTTCCCATTCTATGTCAAGCTTGTTAAAAAATGAAATGGATCTCCTCAAGCATAGTTTACCTTTTGGTTTCAAGCTTGCATAAAATTTAAATCATTCTTGAGAAAAGTTCTTATTCTATGCCAAGCTCGTTAAAAAATAAAATGGATATCCTCAAGCATAGTTTACCTTTCGCTTTCAAGCTTGCATAAAAATGAAATCATTCCTAAGCATAGTTCATTTTCTATTTGAATCTCATTAAAAATGAAGTAGGATTCCTTAAGCATAGTTTACCTTTTGGTTTCAAGCTTGCATAAAAATGAAACCATGTTCCAAGCATAGTTACCTTCTGTTTCAAGCTTGTGTAAAAATGAAACAGATCCCCTTCCCTTGAGTCGAGTCTTCACTTTAGTGTTAGAACTTGAACCTTGTTTTCACCTGCTCAATTCCCATTCTTCATACCCCCCTTGTGAACATTTTCACATTAGTAACCAGGTTTTTAGGTTTGGTATGGAAGAAGAATCGTCATATGAAATGAAGCTTGCGGGGCATGTCAAGCCCCTAGAAACCATGCTGGGGGTAAGATTCGCTATAAATCATGTTGGGGGAAAGATTCCAACCTATGTATATCATGTTAATGGGATTTTTCAAGCATAGTTTACCCATTGGTTTCAAGCTTGCATAAAAATTAAACCAATATTTGAGCATTCTTTCAACTAATCTTCGAGCTTGTTAAAAACAGTAAGATGGTGTTGAGCTTACTTTTCATTTTTCGTTCTCTAGTTAAAACATGAAAAGTGGTTTGAGCTTAGTTTATTACTTTTTCGTGCTCTGGATTCAAACATGAAAAAGTTTAATGGAGTCTTCTTTCAACTTTTTTCAGGCTCCTTAAACATGAAAAGATTGTCGAGTCTGTTTTCGATTCTTTTCAGGATCGTAAAAACTAACATTATGTAAAGAAACCTCATGGAATCCTCTTTAAACTATTTTTAGGCTCCCTAAATACGAGAATATTGTTGAGCGATACTGTCATCTCCACGCTTGTTAAATCATTTGAAGAGTCATCCTTCCGATCCTAGGTTATATCTTTTTCGATTCGAATGGACTATTTACAAAAAAGGAACACTCCAACCAATCATGACTGGAAGAGTTCTCTAAGGTATGATTTTACACTTTTTCAGGCCTTAGCGACTAAATCATATGAAAATGGACCTTTTGGAGTCTTCTTCCATAATTTTTCATACTCTCCAAATGTGAACCATACCGATTTTTATTTCATTGGACTCATTAAATTAAACATTGAGAGACCTGTTTTGGGAATGAACCCCTCCTCTCTCAGGTTTGTAAAACATATGAGTTTGTACTTGTCATTGTATGAGCTATACTGAGTGTTTGTTACCCTCTTTGAACTTGTAAAACCGAAAAGAGGCACTCATCGATCATGATGGGGAAAATGGGAAGGGGATCATTTTTCAAATAAATGGTCATAGTTTGTCGTTACCTTTGAACATGGCACTTGTCTGCATATCATGTTAGTCAATTGGTTATTCAGCTGATCTTCGTGACAATCCACTTTCATGATTCATGCCACTCCTCTGAGTCTTTCAAAAAAATGCATTGTCCATTGTCACATTGTGCATTTGTCCTATTCAGTTATGTTTCCAAGTCTTTTGTCATGCCGCCTGATGTTCAAAGGGAAGTTGAAGAAGTTTTTCCTCTGCAATTAGAACAGTCTCTATGTCAGTACTTTTTGAGTCAGTCCTATGGTTACTACATTCACATCATTCCAGAACTATGTTCTGATTTTCGTGTCGTCGATGTGGGACTCATTATGACCCTCCTTCGATGAGACTATTCCTGTCGACATCAATTCATCATCCATGAAACAGTATTAGAAACAAAAACTTAGTACCTTGAGATATGTTTGCCTTAATGACAGATTCCCTCGCTCTCAACATAGGTTCACATCATTGACATTTCATCGATAGAATTGACTGGGTGTTCGACATCAGGACATCTATTCATACTCAGTAGATTGTACTAGGGTACCTTGGGAATCATTGACATCAATGGTGATCTCCCTCACACTTGTTAATGGTTCACATCATTGGCCGATAATCAAGTGGTTTCTACCATGTTTGACTTCAGATCATTGTAATCGCATGGATAGAATCGTACTTTGTGGAAGACAAGACGAAGACCCTGGGTATTTGTTTAGTACTCATTGCTTTCCCCAGGTTGCGGTGGAGTTTTGTATATCAAGCATGGATCCACATTTGTATGGTCATGGCTATGCTCAAATTTGTGTCTATATGACATAGATCTACATTGTATGTCTGGTACCTCTGTCCAAGTTTGAGTCCTCTATCACATGGATCTACATTGTATTCTAGCAACCATGCTTATTTATTCCTCCCATGGATCTGCCTTGTATTGGTTTGCAGCCATGAGTTGGTTACTTATTTATATGAGTAAAAAATATTTATGTACTACAAATGCCTACTGGACGACATGCTCTGATTGAGCTGACATTTTCACCTCAAAGTGACAACTTGTTCTCTCAAAGCTCTTGTTTATCGTATCCCCTTAAGACTCATGCTTTGGGGGGCATTCTGTTATACCCAAATCCTATCACCACCATGTGATAAGACCTTTGACTTACATGTTTTCCCTTAATCCCAACATTTAGAGTGGAAACCCCATGTTGTTTGTCAATATTACATGAAAATACTTAGCACTTCGCTTTCCTTGCAAACCATGAGCAGTACCTTGCTTGCACCACCTGTATCCTATTTTCCATAAGTGATGCCACTACCTATGCCCTTTTGTCCACAAGCGTTTCTTATATAAACCATTCTATCATAAGAGGAGAAAAGAGGTACCCTAGGTAAAATGGTAAAAGAGAAGTTTCTCGAGGCTTCTAGATCATGAGCCTCATGTCCTCCATTATCCCTATCATAGTGGGTCAGTTGAGCTCAAGATCCCCCATCATAGGATCTTAGAGGCCACCTAATCCACAAATATCTCAACAATTCCTATCCATTGAGTCTTATAAATACAACCTCATGTCCATGGTTGAGGGGGAGAACTATAGAGGTATTGTTATGCTATTGGATTGACCACTTCGCCCAAGCCATTTGAGAGCATAGAGAGCAAAGTTGGAGCTAATGGGGATGAAGTGTTGGTTTCATGGAGATGCATGTCGACACTAAGGCTTTTTTTTTTGTAAACTTCTCCATTCATCTTAATGCAAAGTTGATTTCAATCCCACATTACTGTTGTTTTGATTTCGCATGTAAATGTTGTTAGATTCCTTAGTCACTAACATGGATAAGTAGATGATGTTTTGGTAACTTTGATGTGGTTTCATGTTTAATCCAGTTGCAGGTACACAAGTTTACTATCGAAGCAGCATTCCAGGTGTCTATGACATCCAAGGAGGGTCTTCATCCTTTATTGTTCACTCATTTGTTCTGGATCTAAACCATTGAGACTAGAGGAACAAATTCTATTCGAAGAAGGTGAAATATTCCTGCTTACAATGTCCCAGTGTTATGTCAAGGCGTAAAGTATCATAACCTTTGGTTCCATAAGGAAGATAAGATTCGACAGAGGGATTACAATATAGAGCTCTTTTTGCATGGGGAAGCACTAAGGGAAATAGTGCGACAATAGCATAGAATTCTCACTAATACATTCTATAGATATGCACCTTTTATAAATTTCCAAGGTGGTGTCCATAATATCATCCTGCAGCCACGAAAGGACCCAACAAAACAAGTGCAGCTAATGCACTTCATGAATAGTGACCAAGATGTTGAAGTTGTCATCTAGGATTGGCCTGAAGAATGGTGCATCCCAATCGATGAGGAGACAAACCAAGGCACAGGTGGGGGTGACGCGCAAGACACCTCGATGTAGGACTGAGAAGAAGAATAAGAAAATGATGAGGACTCTGCTTAAGATGATTCATATCACACACCGACTAACAAGGAAGTGCAGAACCAAAAGGAAGCACATAAAAAGGATCATCAAGAACAAAGGCATAAGAAGAGGAAAGCTAATAAAACTACTAATACAATTAGCTTAGAGAAATAAGACATCACCATAATTTTAGATGTAGTTGCAAAAGTAGTGCAGGCCAGCCTACAGAGCATAAGTAGAAAATAGACATGCTTAACTAATAAAATCACAGCGCATGTCAATAGGCTTACTAAACCCATCAATGAAGTGTGGAGCAGAATAGAAGATGAGATGCATGCAGCTGACCCTATGGATATATTAGAAACTCCAATACTGTTACCACCACTCAAGGTAGAGCTAGCAGTGCATGCATTGGAAACAGGGACAAAATAATTTGATGATGCTTCCCATGATTTGGGGACACTATCTATTGATATGTCCAAGTTAACAATGGCCGAGGTATATGTTGTTTGAGCATTTGACCATGACAGAGATAAGGATCTACAAAAGTGCTCTTGCATATCAAGCTTAGAAGGAGACAAGGAAGGTGCAAAAGCGCAAGGCTCTCCTTTGGAAAAAGGAGCAAGAAGTTAAGGCACAGGAACAAAGAAGGCTCATACTGGAGGAAGCCAATAGTAGTGCAGTCACAGAATTTTGGGAGGAAGAAGGAAAAGAAGAAATGGGTACAACAGCTAAGGTATATCACCTATCTAAGATTGTGAAGGACCTGAAGAAGCAAGTTGAATAAATTAAAGCGCATCAGAGATTGAGTACACCTCTTGAGGTGATAGATCCACGCAAGAAAACAACATCTGAGGTGGTTGAAAGAATTAGGGAAGGATAAAAACTATGTAAGGAAGAAATCGACTAAGTATTTGGGACTTGGAAAGTCCTCATGGAGGAAGAAAAAGTGGAGAAAATCACCAAGGAACTGCATCAAATATAGTTACAAATAACAATGGTTAAAGAAGATATGAAGCAGCTGCCGATAAAAGAAAATATAACAAAGGTAGCAGAGCTGAAACAACTGCAACAATAAGTAAAAACTCAGCGCGACCAAGAGAAAATTAGAAATTATGAAGTTGCATCGTAGCAAGTAGAAGCATAATGAGTTATAGTTCTCATTCTTCATGTATAGTAGAAACTCGACACCATCACTCATTCATTGGAAGACGTGGCATTAGAATATATCGGTTCCGACCGTGTGGAGCAATTAGAAAAGTAGGAGGAGGAGGTGCGACAAGAAATTGTAGAGGTACAAGGAATTCTCCAAGAATTTTTGGCTAAGTAATACTTGAATGAATATGATATTATGTTAGGTTAGTCCAATTAAAGAAAATATTCTCACTACTTGGAGAGGGTTCTGTCGAAATAGACAAAACTTCCTCTTGCATAGAACGATCAGAACTAACTATGAAAAATTCAGCAGGATGGTTTTCACTCTTGATTAGAAGAGAGGGGAAATATCAAGACTTTGTTGAAATGACTACTTTAGTCTCAACACTCTTTGAAAAAAGAGTGGGATCGGGTGGAGATGACATCGACTTGACCATTTTAACTTCACTCTCCAAAGGAAGAGTGGGATCAACCAAGGATGGACTTGGATCGATTACTTAAACTTCACTCTTTAATGGAAGAGTGGGATCAAACAAGGATGGACCTGGATCAATGACTTGATCAACCAATGGGATGTCAAGAGACAACTTACGATAATCAGTTGGAAGATGTTGTTGAGGAACATTAATTTATTCCAACAAATTTGAAGCTTCATCCATGCGAGGACAAAGGTAAGTACGATGCATATCCTTACATAGCAAGCAAGGATACTTGAATTTTCCTTGACGACTCTTAACCAAAGAGTCACTCATTGATGAGGAATCATCAGCATGATGTTCAGAGACTGAAGACACATGATATTTAGACCACACTTTTGACACATGAGAAAAACCAGGATAGTCCTTGAGAAGGTGATCACCCTTGCAAAGTCTATAAGGAAACTTAGCTTTACGAGTTCCAAAAACAGGTACATCAATACCCCTGGCATGATGACCAATCACTGGTGGTATTTCAACATGAAGATTAGAGGTTGGAGTGATGACCTTCTGCTTAGTGTTCTTCTTCTTATCCTTCCTTTCGTCTTCTTCTTACCCGCCCATTTACTAACACTAGAGTTTTCAACAGGTGAAGAGGAAGAAAGGGAAGTCGATTCAACATTCAAGGAAGAAGGAGAAGGGCTAACATGAGGTTGATGCTCATGCGGTAAAGGACCAGGATCCGATATAAAGGGTGCATTTTGTATGACAGGATTGGAGAATAACGATATAGTTAATCCTATATTCGATCTAGGAAGGTTCAAAGTGGCCATGAAGGGAGGACCAACATCTCCACAAGGGGAATAAAAAAAAGACATACCCTGAAAAGGGTTCTCTTGACTAGTGGTCCCAAGAAATTCTCCCATATCTTAACTCTCTAATAATCTCTAAAATACCACACAATACCAAACACTACTCAAGTCTAAAATCCACAAGAAAACTATGTGAATAGGAGTGGATAAAAAATAAGGACTCTCACAGGATTATCAAGGCTTCACATTTCAGCGATTCTAAGATGACCAAAAGGTTAACTCAGTTGGTCACAGGAATCCTAAGAGGGTCTCCTAATATACACTAGGTACGGGGGAGCTCAAATCGGTAGTAGTGTTGTCTAATGCACAACCGTCCACAAGGGGCCTTCCGATATACAATCAAGTACATGAAGTACCTTTTTATATACCTCAAGGGTACATGAAAGGACATTTGATATACCAATGGTACGTGGAAGAACACGTGAGTATTGCATTGTAGTGCAGACAAATTAATGACAGCTGCTACATTTTACGACGCCCGAACACATCACTAAATTACACACAGTTACTAAATGATTTTAAACCTAGGCTAGCATTAATTTTATCTTGAGCGGTTAAGTGGATGCATGATGTGTAGATAGGAAATGTAAAAAGAATGAAAATCCTAGCTACATGATAATGCACATTTCTCTTTCAATGAAAACTACCTAAGGTAGGGAAAGAGTTTTCTATTAAATAAGACAGAAATAAGAGATCTAAGAAAACCAATTTCTAGTCAAAGCCAACTATGAAGCTTAATAGATCAACATTAATCACAATTCTTGAAAATACCTATGGATTCAAACACAATATTCTATTTTGATTGAGTTTCCTCTTCAAACATGAATCTGAATAATAAAGGAAAGAACAATTCTTTACTAGAGTGCACTAGCTCTATCTTTCTACAATAGCAGTCTAAAAAGTGCAAATGAAATCAAAGATACTACACATCTTAACAACGTACAAAACAAAGTAAAGAAGCACTTTTATTTTTCAAATGGATGTATCAAATTGAAACTTGATATCTATATTATTTTCATATCTACAAACAGAAAAATAGAGAATATCTACAACACTCCATTCATTCAGAAATCAAAAGGAATATGACAAGCACCCAAACAACTCCAAAATAATCAAGAATTGCTCCAAAACAGCCAAAATTCAACCAAGACTCAATGACTAAGGGGAGGAAGGGATAATGTTGGGTCTAGAGGGTGAATGACTATCACATGCAGCCTAAAAACCAAAATACATCAAACTAAAACCAAAAAATGAAGAAAATATGAGCCAAAAACTGAGTTTCCAAGGGCGGCGTAATTTCTTGTACTGCACCAGAGTGCCTATGAGGGGACCGAC
The DNA here is from genome assembly GCA_001517045.1 of Pseudotsuga menziesii. Lineage (NCBI taxonomy): Eukaryota > Viridiplantae > Streptophyta > Pinopsida > Pinales > Pinaceae > Pseudotsuga > Pseudotsuga menziesii. The sequence goes on along the minus strand of LPNX010676845.1, from coordinate 601,913 downwards.
ACACCCACAACACTACAAAAGAGATCCTATGAGGGGAAGGCACACCTACAACAGAGTGTAAGAGTGCTGACAATGCACTTTATCTTAAGGAAAAGAGAGCCTATATAGCTAACACTTTTGACATTAAAAAATGATACGAACAATGCTCTATCTGTACAACCCAAGTCCACCAGTGGAGAAACAGACACAGTAAAATCCATATTTCCTATGGAAGAAGGGAAAAAGGTTTAATAGTGATCCAAAGAGAATAAATAAGATGCAAGACACTCTTCAAAGACAAAATATAAAGCAAGGAAGGTCTCTAAAGGCTAGCAAAAGGGATTGATAAAAATATATGAAATAAAAAACAAAATGAAATCAGATCTATGAACTTCCCCAGCAGAGTCACCAAGTTTGTTTCCAGATAAATCTACTCAATCGGAATCAAGCTAGATTTCCCTTGTCCAAGTAGATCTAGAACAAAACAAATACAGAATATAATCTACTTTCCTAGATAAAATATAAATTCAAGATAACAGATAGATCACTTACCTGCAATATGCAAATCCTCTTCTCTCTTTGTTGATCCAAGATCTAGAACCTTCAAATCTGCAGTTACAAAACCATGTAAATAAAGTGGAAACAAGCAAACAGTATATGCCTATCCAAACATATTTAATGTAATCAAGCTCTAAACATTATTAACAACAACAATGTTTATGGAAAGAGATTTGTATTAATGTAATCAAAGAGATACATAGAATTACATGGGAAAGAACATTACAACCTAGCCTTAACGTTGCAATATTCCATCCAACAATCCAAGCCAAAACCTCCAAAGCAAGATAGGGATCACCTAGAAATTCCACCAGCATAATAGTAACATAGTCCTTCCTCCCTTCATAATGGAGAGAGGGTTTAATTTATAAGGCTAAAGGGATAGAATACGTTGAGGATTAGGAGGAGGGATCAATGGGATATTCCCCATAGGTTAAGAACTGAATTCCACCTCACCTAATTGATTAGGATAGACATCCACCTCATCCACCTTCGATAAGGGTCTCAAATCTCAATTTTTTTCCCTCAAAACTCCACTGGCGCACTTAGCAGGAAGGGAAATAGAACCGTCAGTGCACCTAATAGTGGGATACAGAGCGTCAGCATCGGCTCACCTAGCATGAAGAGTAAAAGCACCATCGGCACACCTAGCATGAAGAGAAAGAGTGTTGACCTTCCAAAAGAGGGAAAAAGGCAGAAAAAACCTCACCATCAATCCAATTTAGGAGAGAAAACTTTAGGGATTAGGCATAGAGATAACACATGCACACTACTTGCAATAAATGAGTTGTATGTATTCTACCATATGTGGTCTTGTAGAATATATAAATAAGAGGAACCCATTTTGTAAGGATTGGAAAATAGTTGAAGAAAGTATATAGTCATGTTGTAGAAAGTTGTTGAGCTGCAGAACCCGTTTCAAAGAAGGGTTGTCGAATAGTAGGTTTTGTAATGAGTCATTTAGTAGCTGAGTGTGAAGATAGTAGTTATAAGAGTCGATCCAGGCCGTGTGCAGATCAGTAAGAGTAAATAGAATAAGACAAGCATAATAAAACTAGAGAGCATGAGATGGAGAAAGAGTCTATGAGCCAAAAAGACATATCTCAAATAGTCTGTAGTCAAGTTGCAGACTAAAAGGCACATATATTTCTCATGCCATATGAAGAGCACCTTTTTGGATTTTACCCAATGGGTTTCCACGTTATATCTTATGTCTCTTGAATGTGTATGTTGAATGTTTGTAAGTTATATTGCATTATTTACATTTATTGTTTAAGTGAATATCGCACTGTTAGTGAAAGGAGTTGAATGAATGAATGACCAGTATCATTGAAAGTATTTTGTATCATTTTAAGTTCATTTGTTGTAAGTTGCTAAGGAATAATCTGTGTCACACTCTTGGCCACTGTCAAGTTAGTAAAATGACTCCAACCTACCAACTCTATTGAGCACCTTGGTTTTGCGCCATGGGACTGTAATCCCTCTCCTAACTGTGGAAAAATGGTTATGGCAGTTACCTATTAAGGTATCTCGAGTGAGATTGCGCCTGCATCACAGGTGTTTCCAACTGAGCTTGCTTTGTCTAGCTGATATATTTGGGTGTTTTTTTGGTGTTTGGATGTTTTGGTGAGCCTGGGTCATGAGTGTGGGTAAAAGTAGCCAACAAGAGTAACAAGCAATGTACACACTAGTTGAAGAATCCCTACAAACAAATCTCCAAAAAAGGAGCAGTTGGACCAAATTTTTCCACCACAGTATCATCTAATGGGTGGTTAAAAACCCAATATGGTGCATGAGGTTGGCCTTCCATTTGAAAATGAAAGGTGTTTTCTTCTGCATAAGGCTGTTGGATTATCATAGGGTTTTGAAATGAGGAAATTTCTTCCCTGTATTTAGTAACTGGAACTCCTTCTACATTTGAATAAAACGTAGTTCATTGTTCCATGCTTTCCCCTTCACTTTCTTCCATGATGGGAGGAGAGTTAGGTGTTATACCCTACAATATATGAGATCATCTCATAGCTAGCTCTATCAGGGTGTTGGCCAAAGACTTCTACTCTAAAGTTTTATACAAGGAAGAGATCACACATAAACAGTCCTATGCAAGCTAAGGTCATAAGAAAACTTAAATGATACCAGGGGTCGATGAAATATGGTTCCTCACTAGGATTTTCAATTTGTTACAACTCATGATATATAGAAGGGTCCAACAGTAAAACATGATATGAGGATAAGGACCGTACCCTTTCCTGAATACTCAACTACGTGGACGACATGTGTGTAGTAGCTCCCCGATTGTTGTTCTCGGTGTATTTCTCCAAAAAGATAGCCAAAAGTATTTTCTCGGTTGGTATGAGTGTCCTAGAGGGGTATATCGATATCCACTAGGTACGTGGGATTTCAAATTTGTATTAGTGTTGTCTAATGCACAACTGTCTGTAAGGGGCTTCCCTATATACCATTGACTATGTGAAGTACCTTTCGATATACCTAAAGGGTAAGTGAAATGTCGTTTGATATAACAACAATACGTGGAAGAACCACACAATCCTTGTCATGTAATGCATGAAAATAATGACAACTCCTATGTTTTAGGACACTAAAACATGTCTCTATCCTATCACTAAAAATTTCTAAAACTTTTAACCTAAGCTACCGTTGATTTTATCTTGGTGGTCAGCTATTTTTTGTAGAATGTGGGTTAAGATGCAATATTAAGATCTAGATGTAGTGTAACTCTTCTCTTCGATGAATTATACTTAGAGTAAGGGAGAATTTTTTATTTTCCAAGCAACAATACTATGCAACTTTCATCAGTTTTCTCCAATATCTTCAACAAATTTCCAAACACACAAAATTTCCAACACTAAGCCTAAAACATCTCTAAAAAGTAAAGGAAAGAACAACTTCTAACTTCTAAAAATTATACTTTCTGAATCAAGTGAACGAGGGAAAAACACTTTTTAACCACTCAAGTAAGCTAAAAGAAATCAAAACAAGCAAGAATTTTTTCGTTTCCAATATAATTTGACAAACAAAGATAGATAAAATACCATATTCAGTTAAATGCAAGAAAATTATAAATATTAGTTCCTATAGATATAATATCATTTTCATTGGATCAATCAAACAAACTATGAACCCAAGACTGCAATTCATACACAATTTTCTAATTATGAATTTTCCTATCAACTAGATTTTAAGATCTAAACTCAAAGAGGTAGATGAGACTAACACACTATCATACATATCAATGATCGATATCACAAACTGACAACAACCAAAGAGAAACAAAAAAATTTACGAAGACAAACTTCAAGCATGGGGGAAAGGGTGGCTTACCTTAGCACACTTTATAGGGCTGCGCCAGGGCATCAAAGAGAGATCGACGCTCCTTGAATTCTAGTGACATGCATCAACAACGCTAGTTGAAGAAGTAGTAAGGGAGTCGGCAACACTTCTTAGCAGTAGGAAACAAGCGTCAGGATATGTCTAACTCTCTGTTAGGATTACCGAGATGCGTCAGTGGATCTAGAGATTAACAAAGGCCAAGATCCTGCAAAAAATACCAATGTGGGTCAAGCTAGAATAAAAATGAGAAAAACACTCACATAGAAGGAAATGAACAGTGTGGCAAGTTCAATCACTCACCTTAACAACTTAACTAAGTAATAGAATAAATTCACTAGCTGCAAACAAAAGTGACATAAAAAATCCAAGATCTAATTGGATTTGATCTAGATCTGACTAGATCTGATCCCGAGTATGGTCGCCAATTTTGTTACTGAGAATATTTCAATTTGTGTGGACATAGTTTGTTCCCCTATCCTGTATGGTGCAAGTCTAGAACAAAAATACATAGCAGTATATCCTCTCCATAGATGATTGATCTACTTGAATAAGAAAATCTCTTTACCTTAGATCTAAAATGTTTTCCTTGTTCTACAGATCCTTCTCTAATCTACTATACCTTTCAAGAATACATAAAATAGGATAAAACATGGGAGTAACATGATAAATCAATAATCTATATTAGTGATCAAGGAAACTATTAATAAACAATTTAACATGAACATGAATCACTTAGGGGAAACGAAAACAAGTTTGTATTAAATATGGACAGAGAAAGCTACAACCAAATCCTTGATGTAAATAGCTTTCCCTTTACAATATCTTTGACACACTCACACACACTATCAATAATGTAACCTCTCACTCCTAAATATCACTCTTTTCCTCCTATACAAGACTTCAATCCAATAGCATAAGGATGCTCTCTCAGTTTCTCCTTTCACTTGGTCCAAGTAGCTTACATTTATAGGCCAAAGCGAGCCCAAATGGGTTGAGATATTTTGGGAGGAAGGTAGGGAATGATCCCCATGGGTTACGAGGTCAAGTTCCATCTCTCCAACATAGATATGATCACCCTCCATGAGAGGTTTCACTTGGAAGATTCTTGAAACTTCTCATTTTTCCTTGTTGGTTTTGTTGACGCTCCTTGCAAGAGAGGTAAGTGCATTTATGCACCTTGTAGTGAGGGAAAGGGCACCCCCGATGCCTTCTTCCAATGGTCAACAAGTGTCAGTCACATTGAGCACTCTATGTCATTATACAAAGTGCACCAGACAACCTAGACTTTGGACAATAAGGCCCAAAATCATATTTGGCTAGGGATTTTGAAGGATTGAATCATTGGTACAAATTTTAGATGTAACATCCTAGGCTCACATAGTGGGGAGATGTATTCCTCCACCAAGGTGGAGGTCAGATCTAGGGTGGATACAAAAATGACTTCTATGCATGGTGGGACCACCAATTTCCTTCTTTTGAGCAGTTCCAATATGTTGGTTTAGATTTTCACAGTGATCCTGAGCTAGTTCTCCCTCCAGGAGAAGCATGGGAATAGATGGGTAAGTACTTTGTTATTCAAATATTAAATTTTTATGATTTTTTTTTATAAGTAATATGTAAATATGTAGCATATTCCATTATAATTCACCATTTATTTTTATGCATGCATTGGGCCTATTTGGACAAAAGGGCATCCCATGATTTTTACGTGACCGGTCGATGGAGCTGGTGACACAACTATGCTTCATACTATAGAGGGAAAGATGGGAAGGCTCACGCATGATGTCCTAAATCTCAGGATGGAGAGGATTCCCATAGACATTGAAGAGCATGTTGTGGGTGTACTTGCATCCTGGTTACACCTACTATGGAGGGTATCTAGGGCTGTCATTTCTACCGAAAGGATGTGGCAGAGGAAGTTGCAGATGATGAGGCTGAGGATCCTCCATAGATTATGGAATATTGAGGATTATGATCCTATTTTTTGTATTTTGATAGAATTCTTTACTGGATCTTCGAACCAGAACTTGAAGTATATGAACATACTTTTACACACACACGCGCGCATGGAAAACACACACACACACATATGATTATTTACACATGTTTCTATGTATTTTTGTATTCTTTTTTACAAAGTGTGTGACAAATTCTAGTCTAGAATGTAATTAGAAAATGCATCGATAATTGTATTTTGATTTCTTGAAATGTTTTGATATATAATATGTTCAAAATTAATTGCAATTAAACTAAACCTAAAAAGCTCACGTGATAGGGTAGGATGTCGCATCTGATATCCCCCTTTGATATGAGAGACCACTAAATGAGACTCAAGTTTTAATTCTAGGCATGTGATGCCACATGATATTGAATCCCAAATAATCTCAATAACAACACTGTATTTGTCTACATTGTTTGTTGTGGGACATAAGAAAGGGCCTCCTGAGGAAACAAGTTGTCCTATGGGCGCATAAATGACCCAAGTAGTAGAAGCCAAGTTGTAGGTGTGGCGGCTTGTGCCATTGGTGTATCCTACAAACCACTCCAAATAAATCTGAATCAACACCATAATACGTAAGAAACCCTAACCAGAAATGACCATTTACAAAATTTTACAACTATAATACAAGAAAAAACATCATGCCTAAACGTAATAATTATTCAGGTAGATCTCATTACGAGGGTCAGGCATCTTATCACAATCATAATAACCTAATTCATATGCTCCCTTCTTTAATATTTTTGAAGCAACATATGGGGATAAACACATATATTTGAACTTGCCTTCCCCCAAGCATTAGAGGAAATTTGGGGTCTAAAATGGGCCTTATAAGAAAACGTGCCAAAATAAGATTTTGTGAGTTGGAATTCAAGAACCAATAGAATTTCAATAAAATAAGTCAACCATAATGGTTGAATTGGCATATTTGTCATTAAGAAAAACTACTTTTTTTGTTTGTATTNATATTATTTTATTATTTTAACTATTATTTTATTATTTTAAGTATTATTTTATTATTTTCCTTAGGAGGCCCATTTTAGACCCCAAAATTCCTCTAATGGGTTCCTTACCATGGTTGTAGACCAAAACAAGCTCTCCTTCGGAGAAAACCCTAGTTTAACAACTTTGTCATGTTGATTCTTTACACGTTGCTTGTGTGCTTCATTTGACGTAAGCGCATATCTGCAATGTTCATCCATATTCTCTAGATGCATCAAATGTTCCTTTATCTCATAAGTATCAATATCACATGCATTGTTATCTTTAGAGATGATATCTCCCATTCCACCAGTGTGACTCCTTCCACCCATGTATGAGCTAGAAGGGTGAGAACCCTATGGCGGTCTTAACATTTGTTCGATACACCCAAATAAAAGGATACAACATGATATTATAGTTTGATCTACTCGCATTGAAATTTTTCTTGAGAATGTTCTTCAAAGTTTTGTTAATAGCTTCTACTTGGACATTTTCTTGCAGGTAAAAGGAAGAAAAGTGGTCTTGCCTAAAACCCAGCATAGTAGTCAATTATGTCATCGTCTTGTTTTGAAAGTGACTTCCGTGGTTAGTGACAATATGCTTTGGGATACTGAACCTCACTATGATATTATTAAAAATGAGATATGATGTCGTCTCACCATTATCTTTAATTTTAGGCATTTCTTCTTCCCACTTCATAAACTAGTCAACAACGACAATGATATAATTGTTCCCCCCAACTAAAACTGGGTTGCAAGTCATGAATTCCACCCCCCAATTGGTGAAGGGCCCTATCGCGATGATGGGAAAGAGAGGATCATGATGTGACCTCATTTTGTTGGTATACAACTGGCACAGATGACAGCATTTCACAGCCTCTACGCAATCTTTAAATAAGGTAGGTCAGAGTTAACCGACATGCAATGTCTTCTGGGTCGTTGCTAACCTAGATAAATGACCCCCACACTCTCCACTATTAGAATCATTTAAGACAAAATCAGCCTCCTCATGGATAAGGAATCAATGTAAGATAGAATCTACCCCTGTTTTATACAATGTATCACCAACAATGAGGTAGTTTTTAGCGTTTGACTTTAATTTTTGTTGATCTTCCCGCGAGAAGGTCATGGGGCACTTCAAAGTCTGTATATATACTAGTATGTCTCTGTACCAACGATGAGAAGTTGAAATTAATAAAATGTGTTGATCAGGTAATGGCTCACATTCTATGACTACATTTTCATCACTTGGTAACTCTGAGATAAGCTCTGCGAAAACTAGGGACTTCTTTGACTTGGAGGACTGAAATTCTAAGTCAAAATCTTGGAGTATGACAATCCACTTATTGAAATTTCCCCAAATTATTCATCGAGATAAGATATACTGAAATGGATTCATATATGCAAATATATAAGCTCACGACCAGCCAAACCATGGCTAAGGTAGTAGATGACACATTTGTGGAACTTGTCAACCTCCTGAATTAGAACCACACCAATCGTGGAATCAAATACAACGATATATAATATAAAGTCCTTCATGTAGTCTGGTGGATAAAAGAGAGGTGCTACTAACAATAATTTCTTTAATGCCTCAAAGGATTGTTGCATGATTTCATCCCATAGGAATGGGGTGTCTTTCTTGAAAAAGTGTGTGAATCCCTTAGTTATCTTGTCATAATTGACAATAAAACATCTAAGTTTGACTTTCCTTGTATACTTTGTAACTGTCTAATGTTTCAAGAAGGAGGCATATTAATAATCACCTCAACTTTAAACAAATTGATCCTTATACCATTGTGGGAAACTATGAAACATAGAAGTTACCTCGGCTCGACACAGAAGATGCACTTATGGGGATTTAAGCGAATCTTCTAGTTCCTGCATCTTTCAAAAATCAAATGAAGATGATTCGAATGATCCTTCCTCTTTTGAGAATGGGTCGAAAGATCATCTAGGTAGTGCTCAACAATTTGCTTGATATGATGAAAATAAAAATTCATGGCCCGTTGAAAGGTCGCCCCAGAATTCTTCATGAGAAAATGAATCTTTTTATACATGAGCGTACCCTAGGGGTACATAAAGGAATTTTTATACTGGTCCTCAGTTTAATTTGAATCTGGTTATATCCTGAGAAGCCATTCATAAATGAGAAAAATTTGCTACTATCACACGCATTGATAATATGATCTATGAATGGTGTGGGGTAGTTGTCCTTAGGACATGTCTGATTCAAATTCCTGAACTCGATACAAACATGTATAGTCCCTTGTTTCTTATCGACCAGAATAGGATTGGATACCAATTCCATAAGAGAAATAGGGTATATAAAACCGTATTTCAACATATTTTCCACTTCATCCTTAATGACTTCCACTTTCTATGGGTTCACAGGTCAAATATTTTGTCGAACAAGTTTTAAGTTACGGTAAGTTATGATCTCATGTTCTACAATGGATGGATCAATTCCAAGAATATCCTCATAATACCAGGAAAAGACATCTCGGGACTCCTTAAATAACTCAGTATAAATGGAAATTTATTTTGGCAAAGAATTTTCCCCAATATGGACATTCTTCATGACATCAGGTTTTGTGGAGATATTGATTGGCATAGTGGCTGAAATGTTTTCCAAATTCCCCTTGGAAAAAACCCCTTCCATAAATGAAGGTTCATAGGCTGATCAATACCTTCAGTCAGTCTCACATGAAATTCAGAGTTATCTGCTTCCTTAAATATAGTAGGAAGTAGGATTTGTGATGTAGGTATTGAAAAATTCTCTCCCATCCTATCATTGCCTCAAGAATGGCTTCATCAGATGGAAAAACCATGTCTAATAAGTCATACAAATATGTTGAGTTCACTACCCAAGCGAAAAAGTAGGATTCATTTGAATCCTTTGAGATGGAAGGAGTGAAAATGGAATCAACAATAGCATCGAATATATATTGTATGATACTTCTACTATTGATGGGGCCACATCAGGCTCTTCTTGCGAAGGGAGAACCCATGGATCAATTCTATCTTCAAATTTAAAAATGTTCTTCCCTACACTTATCGAACCTAGGTAGTTTATAGGAGCAGACATATCGAATGTTCCAATCAACAATGTATACATCCTAACTCCCAAACTCTCATTCGCTGGGAGTTATTGAATAATTAATGGTAAGTTAGACTCTGAAGTCTCCAAACGACATTTTCATGTAAATGAAAGTTGATCAACAATCACTAACTTTTCCATATGAGGGAACACGAGGAAATGAAAAAAATGATGATGGATTAATGCACATAGAATAGGTCCAAATCCTACCCAATAATAAGTTATAGTCCATAGGGGAATCCACAACTTCAAATTCCATTGAGACCATTTTCACTACCAATTTTATATCAAAAGATGGAAGGATAACTTGCGAGCAGAACTATCTTCTATCAAAATCGGTCAACAAAGTGTTGGAAGAAACTAACTCGCAAGATTTAATATTTTTCTGACATGAAATATCCATCACACATGTGGATGCACCTTCATTAATTACAGTTTGTCTGATTATTTTTCTTCCATGACTACATCAATCGAAAAGGACACATGGTAAGGTAGGCGTTGTTTGACATCAGACAATTTAAACTTAACCATCAATCTTGTATATTACATACTACTAATGGCCACCAAAAGTGCATCTCTCTACGAAGGATAAATTTGGAGCACTTATAAGGATGATATTGCTCAAGCATTTTGGGCCAAATACTCAATAATCGAGTAGTTGTAAGTGGACCTCGCATTGAGATTGTGAAATGTCTTTTTAAAAACACCTTTCATTATAGACAGCATAAGATCAATCGAGAGTGGGGTTGATGTTTCGGAAGTTTGTTTATACTTCTAGGAAGACTCAAGTTCTTACTTTTTGGCTCTAGTCTATAGTAATTTTTGTGATCGGAAAATGTTTATATGAAATTGATCAGCAGAGGTAGTAACCTGTGTTCTTCCAGCATTCTTCAAATCACTAGAATTCTCATTTTGTCCTTCCGAGAACGGGTCCTTGAGTATTGCAGGTTATTTTTTTTTGAACAAATTTTGTGCTTGATCGATTGAGGGGAATTGATAGGTTAGTTGTTCTTCCTAGCATATATTGCAATAAAAATTAACCTTATTCTTATCTTTCTTACCCACCTTAGCATTATTTGTGGTATTTTGTTTATTCTAACCTCCTTGACCCTTCTTACCATTATTTTGTTTCCCACCAGGATTTTAGGTGCCATTTTGAGTAGATTGTAGATAAGCGTTCACATTCTAGGGTGAATTAGTGGTATCCTTGGATGCCTCCACTTCAAATTGTTTCACTGAAAAATCATGTAATTATTTTGCCAGTGATTCTACGGTCAGTGACTCAAGTGAACCCACCATGTCATCAGCATGTGGTTCAGGATTTGGTTTAGCAAAGTCTATGCTGGACCTTAGTTCCTCGGGTATAATATCATAGAGAATACTAGAATCAACATAAATCAAGTCTAGTTGTTTGTCCTTGAGTATTTCTTCCTCCTCCAAGGTCACTCCCAAATTTGAAATATCCTTTGAAATGTACAACAGTAGATACTTCAAAAACCATTCCACTAGGAATTTGGGAGGAATATTCACTTTAATGAGCCTTTTTCTTCTTCTCCACTACTGAATATGGTAAGATATGTAAGTGTCCTTATCTTTATGAAAAGTTGACAAAGGTATGTACCGGAATCACACTGGTTCAGAAAAATAGTTGCTAGGTTAAGAAAACTATCATAAGATGTAGACAAAAGTTCAATATACAATTTGGTCTCAACACTAGTCAAAGTTAGTTGAAATGGCCTCAGATAAAGAGAATCATCATTCAACTAATTAGTGGAATGCCACAAATTAAATGTCATGACATGGTCACACGGATTCTCCCCAGTTTTCCCTTCAAACTTAGGAATATCAGAATTTAATTTTATGGGGACCGATGGCCAAGTCGAATCTTGGAAAACGAGGCCATTCATTAGTTTTGAAAGGTCTAGAAATTTTAACATTGCCAGAAAGGGTAATATAGGCCTAGTGGGAGCTTGATATTGATTCTTTTTGGATGAGGAAGGTCATGCACCCAAGTTCCCAAAAGGTTGGATGGGGTTTCCCCTAGCCACCGGTTGTTAAAAAGTAGCAATTTTTTGAAAGGGTTTCCATCCAATTTTGAAATGGTTACTGACCTGAGGTGTTATATACTGTGCCTAACTTATTTCATTTGAAGCTAGAGAATTAGATATAGGAGCTACAATATATCCACTTAAAAGTGAGAAGGGATAGATTCCAAAAGGTGCAAGGGAAACTTAGCTAGAGGTTTGAAATATGAACCCTAAAAAATGGTTTTGGCTTCCAAAAGGAACTCCAACATAGGTAGGTGAAGGGCATACACAAGGTGAGGATGGATGAATATGTCCTCCATACCACGGAAAACCTTGGAAAAATGAAGTGGAACCACTAGGACCACTTCTTTTAGAGTTTTGAAACAAAGCAGATCAAGTAAAGGGCACATTGGGTATCCCAGTGACAACTCCACTATATGGAGCAACAATGTTTGAGGGTGCCAAGGGACTATCCACTCGAGCACTTGGAGACACCAGAGTTGAAAAACATAAAGACACCATTATTGCAGTAGATGCATTCAATTGTGGTGCATTCGCAGGTGAGGGAGAAACTCCACTGGAAACCATGGATGAAGTGGGGGTGGACATATCCCCCAAACCTTCTACTAAACTAGAAATAACAAAACTCAAAGTAACACCAACTCCATGTGAACCGAATGGATGAACTTGTACCAACACAGGATCTCTGATGTTAGTAAGAGGTGAATTGTAGTTTCCTGCAAACTCTTCATCTTGAAAATACTTGATCTCCACTGATAGAGGACTAGACTGAGTGTATCTAAGTTTAGGATATCCTAGAAATTTGTTGACACCATTTGATTCAAAATAACCATTTGTGTCCAATAGTCTCCTTTGAGGTGGCAGTGGAGGCTCCACCGTTGAAAGCAGAGGAATTTTTTGCAACCTTCTAGACCTACAAGGAGGTTGATCCTCCACAGCTATAGATTTTAATCACACACATATAGGTCATACTAGATCACAAGTATTCCATAGATAACACCACTAAAAATATCCTAAGTATAAAAAAAAAGCAGGTAAAAGATATATCTTCCAAAGGAGCAGCTGGGATGATTAGGGACCAAAAAAAACCAGTGAAGCTCGATGAGCATTTAACCAGGGTCATGTGATAATTTTTCTGGGTGCAAGCATTTGAATCACCAAATATATCTCTGAAATTATTATATGAGTTTTCCTCCCATGTACTCCCTAGGTAAAATGGAAATAACGTTCCACCATCACCTGTGAAATATACCTAAGTTAGGATACTAAGGTTATCGAGTCTACAAAAAGAGTTTGGCGAAACAGTTGCATGTCTGACCGATGTGCATAGGCAGGGTAGATAAATCCGAAATCCAAATAATACTGGCACCGCACGAGGCCAAAGGGTGGTAATAGATGAATCCCCATATGCACAATAGTCTCGCTGTATGCTCTAACAAAGTATTTGAGGGTTATTTCCACAACTAAGTCCTCACATGACATCTTTCTTAACTCCTATGTTAGAGGATCTTCCTCGATGATGCTTTGTAAAATTGGATTTCCTAAAGACAAGTCACTATGTTTGATTTTTAAACGATCTTGGATAGTTGTATATCACCTATTCCAAGATCATAACCTAACCTAGTTGGCGTTTCCCTTAGAAATAAAGTGTTACTAGTTAGTTTTAATTAATAATGTTATTTTTAGGGTTGTTCTTAGTTAGGGTAGTGGAACTGAAACTGGTGGTGTTATGAATCAAATGAAATAAAAAGCATAAAAATGATGTAAAAATTTTCAAATAAAAATGCTATTCAAATTCCTTTTTTTTTCTTTTTCAAAACAAATGACATTTTCTTAATGAACTTTGAAAAACTAAAGACTTTTTTCTTTTTCTTTTTTGCAACAATTCAAAAGAAAAGAGCCTATCTAAGAATACCAATGCAACATAATTATTTGTTTTTGTTTTATCTTTTCAAAAATGAAAATACCAAATGCAACGTTATGCACCTAAGTAAGTTAGAACTATGAACATGTATAAATACAAGAAACAGTATTCATATCTTACAATCACGAACTTGAAGACTCTAAAAGTTGGGCCAAAAACCTAATTGGGATGAACTACTAAAGTTGTAATCAAAGTAGATCAAAAGACTTGTAAGAAGTAAACACCAATACATATACTAAGGAAATAAAGAAAACAATAGCAGATAAAAGAACTGACAAAGATCAAAATAGTCAGAAACTAATCAGACTTCAACCAATGGGACTAAAAGGAAAGACCTAGAATAAACCTTGCGCATGCATTCAACCTAATTTACTCGAAGATAACTTATAAAATAAATTTAAATATGAAATGCAATAGACAACAGATCAATAAGGACCGAGGACACAACCTCAAAAGGTAGTCAAATTCCAAAACTGATTAAGAAAAGGAAAAACCCTAAGTCCTTAACAATATCCTATAGGAACTCATGATTTTCTAGTGGGAAAATTGAGAGTCACTCGTGACTGTTCTTAAAGGAACCTGAGACTTCAACTAAGAACTCATGACTATAATTACAAGAACCTAAGAGTGTTTGTAAAAATTTTCAACCACAGGGATGTTTTTTGTTGTATCCATGGCATCTAAATGTGCATGGATCATGGGAATTTTAGGACAGTTTTGAGTTGCATGGCCATGTTCAACACACACGGAGCATGGGGGGATCTGCCTGGGTTTAGTTGTTGCTTTCGCATTTTTTCCCTTGGCCCTTTTTGGGTGGGGCACAATAGGTGTAGGTGCAATGGTTGGATTTTGCGGACAAGGTGGGGGATGTGATTTGACCACAATGGGTTGAATAGGGGTTAACATGACCTAGGGCATTAGAGCTTGGGTCACTGGATCGAGGTACCACACGGGAATCCCCAATGTGAAGTTGGGTAAGTTTAAGGTAGGCATTACTGGCTTACTCATGACACCAAGTGGAGGAAATAAGAAGGGAATTGCGTGGACTGGGGAGGATCCCAAGTAACTCCTTGGTGATTTCATTTGTGGATGCGGTTGTGGTTGCGGCTGTGGGTGATGTTGTGGATATTGTTGGGGTTGTGGATGCGGTTGATGTTTAGGTGCAGTAGTGTTGGATGAGAGCATGCACAAATACACAGTCTCATTTGGTGTCGGGGGTGGTGACATGAAGGGGAAGGATGCCATCATGGGGGTGTCGGCAAACAACCTAGGGCCCACATTCAATAATGAGGAGGTGGATGTGTCCTCGACAGTAGTGTCGACTGTAGGGATAAATTTGGATGGTGCTTTAGCCCTTGTAGATCATGATAAGTTAATTGGTCAACCGTCATGATTTTTTCATCATGAGGGAACATCATGGGACAGAAATTAGTGGATGCTACGTCTCTCATGCCATACATATAACTTCTTCCTAGGAGAATTTTATAGTCAAACTGTGCATTGACAACCTCTATGTCGATGTGTACTATTTTCATGGCTAATGTTATGGGGATGTGTTGAATGTTAGTTTTTCATCATAAAAGCTAGCATTATGATCTTAGGATCTTTTAACTGAGAGAATAACAAGCACAACAATAAAACATAAGCACAACACAAGAGACAAGAGACACAAAGAGTTTTCCTCGGGGAAACCATAAAGGAGAAAACCCTGCAACTTCCTCAGAGATAGAATCAACACCAAAACAGTAAAAGCCCAAAACAGTAAGTGATCTCCCAACAGCAGTAGTCTTCTTCTTGTCTAGTCCCAGTGTATTTCCTTCCTCACTAATGCGCCACACTTGAGTGATTTTGTGATGTGTTTCAAGTTATAAATAGAGAGGCTCTCGCTCTCTATTTATATTCTTCCATTCACTTGAAGTGCACTCCAACATGTCAGCCTCACTTAACAATTACTTACTAGAGCTGACATCTCTAGGAGTGTCTAATAACCCTAGTGCCCCACCACTTGTGGGGACTTTGCCTCCTCTAACCAATAGGAGGGTAACACAATGGTGGGGACTATTGCCCTGACTTACAATGACTCACCTAGGGTCGACTTCACTAGGATAGTCTAATAACCCAAGGGCCCCACAACTGTGGGGACTTTAACCCTTTACCAATAGGAGGGTTACCCATAATGACTTGACATGAATTTCTCATTATAGACTCTTCCTGGAATAAACATTGGGGTATGACATGACTCAAATACATTACAATACATCTTGAAATAAACATCGGGTTACAATAGATAAGAAATACAGATTAATACATTCTAAAGTAACAATTACATCAACGCTCCCTCTTAACTAGGAAGGTATTCTCTCGACACAATTTATTAGCACAAGTCTTCTTCTCTGTATCATCTCGGTCATCATCAAGTCCTTTTCATCAAGTCATCTTTCATTTGGATCTGAATCATCACTCGATTTAGATCATTATTACTGGATCATACTTAATCTGGAACATCCTCACTAGATCATACTCAATCTAGAACATCATCACTGGATCATACTTGATCTCGAACATCACTGCTAGATCTGGATCATCACTCGATCTGGATCAACATCACTGGATCTGGATCATCACTCGATCTGGATCATCATCACTAGATCTGGATCATCACTCGATCTGGATCATCATCACTGGAATAGATTTGGATCATCACTTGATATAGATCATCACTGCTGGATCTAGATCATCCCTTGATCTGGATCTCTCGGAGTCATCATAACTGGATCTGGATCATAGCTCGATCTGGATCTCACCTGGTCATCATCATGTGTGTGCTATCTCGTCATAGGAAGTTATACAGAGCCAACCTTCTTTCATGCTGGGTGTATGCCTACCTCCTTGTAGGTCTTTGGTAGCCCTTATATCTGACCTACTCATCAGAATGGCTAGCACTCAAATCTGACATGGGAGGAACCTAATCCTTTAGCCATGAACAGAATGGATTTTCCCTTACATCTGACCTGCTCATCAGAATGGCGGTAGCCCTTACATCTATCCTACTCAACAGAATGGCCAGCACTCGCATCTGACATGGAAGGAACTAAATCCTTTAGCCATGAACAGAATGGCTCTGCCCTTACATCTGACCTGCTCGTCATAATGGCAGTAGACCTTACATATGTCCTACTCGACAGAATGGCCCCTAGTCCCAGACTGAGCTACCTGGTAACAGACCAGGTGCCTCTACTCTCCCAGAGAGTGGAGGTAGCCCTTACATCTATCCTACTCGACAGAATGGCCAACACTCACATCTGACATGGAAGGAACCTAATCCTTTAGCAATGACAGAATGGCTCTGCCCTTACATCTGACCTACTTGTCAGAATGGCGGTAGCCCTTACATCTATCCTACTTGACAGAATGGCTAGCACTCACATCTGACATGGAAGGAACTAAATCCTTTAGCCATGAACAGAATGGCTCTTCCCTTACATCTGACCTGCTCGTCAGAATGGCGATAGCCCTTACATCTGTCCTACTCGACAGAATGGCCAACTCTCACATTTTCCATGGAAGGAACCTAATCCTTTAGCCATGGTAGAATGGCTCAGCACTTACATCTGACCTGCTCGTCAGAATGGCTATGCATTTCAACACTCATATCTGACATGGAAGGAACTAAACCCTATCACCATGACAGAATGGCTCAACCCTTACATCTGACTTGCTCGTCAGAATGGCTATGCATCTCATCACTTTCCCTTGGAGGAAACCTTGATCTGGAGAACGCCAAGCTTCTCCCTGAAGTACTCAAACTTCACTCTGGCTAGTGGCTTCGTCAACACATCAGCTATCTGTTCCTCATCGCAACATACTAGAGCTTCACTGCTCCTCTCTGCAACATATCCCTGATATAGTGATACTTGATCTCGATGTGCTTCGACTTGTCATGGAACACACAACTCTGGTTGTTACAATGTATACAAGTAGCATCCATCTGGAGATCAAATATATCGGACAGTAGCTTCCACAACCATACTGCCTCACAACTAGCTGAACAAGCTGTGACATACTCTGCTTTAGCTATACTTAGTGCCACACAGGATTGCTTCCTGCTAAACCAAGAGATCACACCTGATCCCATACTGAAGCAACACTTTGAATTGTTCTTCCTATAGATGGCACTGCCTGCCCAATCTGAATCAACATAACCCTCCAGGTTAATCTTTTGATTCGCATCATACTTGAGCCCATACTCAATTGTACCCCTGCATGCTTTACAACCATCAGGTGAACATGTCTCAATGTGTTCACAACAAAGCAAATATCTAGTCTCAGGTACATCAAGGACCCAATCATCTGACGATACATCGTAGCATCAACTGACTCTGATGAAGCATCACTTAACAGCTTCAAGTTCGATGCCATAGGTGTGGTCATGCAGTCCATCATCCTAAACCTATTCAGTATCTCTACTGCATACTTCCCTTGTCCACACCTCCATGCCTAGAACAATAGTGCATCGACACATAACAAGAGCATCACTGGTCTTCTATCTTCAACCTTGAAGCAAAGGTTGGAATCTACTTTACTCTCAATAAAGCCTAGAGTCATCAATAATCTTCCCATCCTATCATACCATGTCAAACCTCAAGATATTCTGTAGGCACTCCCTCTGAAGCAAAGCATCATACTCCCTCTATCTTCTGTGCTCTATGCACTAAAAACATTCTGTACCGGAGTGACAAGTAGCTTCCTATGCTACTCGTATTCTATGTATCCATCTAGTGTGTAGAACTTCATCTTCAACCTTGTAGCAAAGGTTAATATCTTCTTCAATCTTATCAGGTATGTGTTTCCCGGTTGCAAATTTCTCTTCGTAGTTGTTGAGGCCCGGAAATTCACAGGCAGCAACAGTAAGGGATTCTCCCCAATCAACGGTCCCAACTAGCCCGTTGACTGTTTGTTGTAGGGAATCCGTCTGGTTTGCGGTCCAGCTACCGTAGGTCAAGTAACAAAAACAAAAGGCTTTACCGGTTGCGGCCCGGCCCACCGGTTTTTTGTATTTTGACTTAAGATATGAAATGCAAGTGCCTAACTAAATGTAGGGTGATTAAGATGCAGGGAGTGGTCACAATGTGATGCACAGGTTCTTACCTCTCATCTTAGGATCGAAAGCAGCTGAATCACCTATAATAGGAAAACAAACAAACTATCTAATCTATCCCTAGGGAGAAAGGTTATCATTCATTAGTGAGTAATACATTTCATACATGCATAATGAAAATTTACAGATAGCTGACACTTCCTTCAAAACACATGAACAATTAAAAATATTTCAACAACCAGATAGCCAATTGTTTATGAACAACATTTATTACTCACAGCAGAAACACCATAAAATAAACCAAAGAATATTCCAACAAGAACATAGGTTCAGGAAATTAGAACACTCTCACAGTTAATGAGACATAGCTGAAAATGAAATAGTTCCCCTTCAACATTGCTCATTTAATTACATTTGATGCATTCCATATTGCACTTCTTCCAGTATGCAAAAATATACAGTCTCTGATTGTAAAACAAAATAGTTCCTCTTACAATAGATGGTTTACAAAATTCTTCCAAGGGAAAAATCCCCTTCTAATTCCTACTTTCCCCTATTTAGACTACCCCAGCAAACCCCTTGGGCTCTCTCCTTACGTCTCTCCTTTCAGTTTCCCAACGCTTCAAATTCTTCTACGAACTATTGAGTAACTGATAGATCTTCTGGTTCCATCTCTTAGTTTCCATTCATGTTGTCCTTTCTTTCACTTGTCCTTCTGGCCTCAGTTCGATCCACGCCAAAATGCTTAGCTATACCTTCGCGCCATCGTAGTCCCACTAATCCCTTAGGTCCATCTTCAAAAAAAACAAAAATGCATCATTCATTGGATTTACGTTACAAAACAAAGTAGCATGTTATACTATTGAAACGACTAAACCATGAAGAAGACTGGGGACCTCCTTGTCGTCTTACAAAGGCTAACTGCATGACCTCGTCCTCCCACAAGATTGACGAATATTACCAGGTGCGGGAAAAATATTGGAGGCTCAAAAAATACTAACATCGGAAGAGTGGGCTAGGCTAGCAGGCTGGAACGTCACTAATCGGACGTCAAAGAAAATTTACATCGGAGGTTGAATGGATTTTCCATCCGCAACGGTGGACAAGACAAGGATAGAAGACACAAGCTAAGCGCGGGTGGGAGAGGACTAAATCAGACATCGGCATATTTTCGAATCGAAAGCTCAATAGCTTTCCCAGCCGCAACGGCGGAAGGGTAAAAGCTACGAGCAAGCGATTTTAAGACCAATACGAATCGGACGTCGGAGCGATTTGGACTTCAAACGCTAAATCGATTTGAGAGCCGCAACGGCGGAGGAACAAAGAACAAAAACAACTGATTTAACAGAAAAACTAAGTGTTCAACAGCCTTCAACAACAGTCAATTTTATTTTCAAAACGATGGCCCATCAAAGACGATTCACAAAACTAAACCCAACTATGCGACCCGCTGCAAAAAATCAAGCACAGACAACTTCTAGGGACAGGCTGAAATGTAAATTGTTCGAAACATCCAGACTTAAAGCATGAATGAAGAAACATCAAGGATGAAAATAACCCGAAGCGATATTCAGTTATAAGGAGGGGCCTGAAATTTAAGAGATTTGGGGAGAAAAGTTGCAGCAGCAACAACTGGCGATTACCTGGGGAACCTAGATCTCTGGGTAATTAATCTTTGAGTGACAGACTGTTTAACAACAAATGCATCCTTTTGAATTCTTCCAGTTATTTGGATTTCTCGAATGCTGGAAGTGTGTACCTTTAATCATTGATACTAGTCCAATTTGGGAAAGTGGAAACAAAGATTTTCAAGTCCAGATAACTCTGTTGAGGCTAGAAAATGAGTTTCATTAACCTTTGTCTTTAGGTAGCTAACAGCATGGACACCACAGGATTGTGGCAGATGGTGAACAACAATATTCGTTTGTTCCTCGTTCCCATGCCATTTTAGCGCTTTTGTGCTTCTGGACTTTTGTCCCTTTCATATGAGTCCTCCTGTACACCTTTCTTATTGAATTTTTTAATTCAGGATCCTCTATCCCATAGTGTCCTTTTGTGTGAGTGGAGTACTACGAGTTTCAGCTCACGGACGGAGAGGATCTTTTGGAAATTTTAGTACTTATGATTCAGCACCTGCTTTGATTTGTGATGCTTTCATAGGAGTTTTGACTCTTTATTTGCCTTTTGGAATTCGTTTCTTGGCATGGGATCATTTATATTTAATTCACTGTTCACTTTGCTCCTTTCCATAGTGTCCTTTGTGTGAGTGGAGTACTACGAGTTTCAGCTCACAGACGGATAGGATCTTTTGGCAATTTTAGTACTTATGATTCAGCACCTGCTTTGATTTGTGATGCTTTCATAGGAGTTTTGACTCTTTATTTGCCTTTTGGAATTCGTTTCTTGGCATGGGATCATTTATATTTAATACACTGTTCACTTTGCTCCTTTCCATGGGTCCTTTGTTGTCGCTCCTAAGAACATTTTAAATGTGACGTGGATGAAGCCTCAACATAGTATTCCAGACTCCTCGAATCTGGTTTATTTCACAGGGGTTAAGCAGGACTTCAATGCACATAGAATTATTCGAGAGAACTGCTAAACTGGAAGAAGTTCAAAACAATAACACACAGTCTGATACTCAAATGTGTTTATCAACCCCAAATTCTTTTGGATGTTCCTCATGCAACCATGGGTTCGTCCCCTTTATTGAAAACAAGAAATCTCAAATTAAAGCAAACAGAAAACATGACTCAAAGACAGCCGGGCGAATTATTTATATACAAGATAGAAAAATCAAACAGACTCAGGAAAAATAAGGTTTGAGAACCAAACTATTTACTGGTAGGTTCTCCTCCCACCCATGAAGATATTGCAACTTGTAAGTAGAAGGACCAATCTTGGCTGCAATCTGAAAAGGGCCTACCCACAATTGCTGGAACTTGGTATGCTTTCCTTTCTCATCATGGGGGTGGTCCCATTTGAGGACTAAGTCTCCTACTTCAAAGTCTTTTGTCCTAGCTTTATGCTTGTCAAAACATCTCTTAACTGACTGTTGTTGTTGCTTAAAGCGTTCTTTGGCTTTAGATCTAGCTTCCTCTGCTTTCAGAAGATTATATATTCTTATTTGTAAAACTTCGTCATCCGACCTCCTAGACTCCTGAGCTAGAATGGAAGATGGTAGCATGATATTGGGAGGAAGGATGGCTTCTTTACCGTAGACAAGGGTATATGGAGACACTCCAATCGCAGACTTGGGGGTGACTCTATCCGCCCAAAGGGAATTTGGTAATGTTGAGTGCCAACTCCTTTGGTTTTCTACTACAGTCTTCTTTAGGATTCTAATCAGATTTTTGTTGGAGGATTCAGCCAAACCATTTCCTTGTGGGTAATAATTAGCAGAATAATGCAATTTTATCCCTTTATCATGAGCAAAAGCAGTCAATTTGATTGATGAAAAGTACTTGGCATTATCAAAAACTAACGAAACTGGAACTCCAAACCTGGTCATGATGTGGTCTTGCAAGAAGTTAATGACTTCGTCTTCATTAATCTTGCGCAGCGGAATAGCTTCGACCCAGCGAGTGAAATAATCTGTAGCGGTCAGAATGTACTTGTGCTGTAGCGAGGAATTTGGTTTGATTTCTCCAATAATATCTAGTCCCCATTGCTCAAACGGTTCTGTGATCATTACAGGATTTAGGGGCGCTGCTGCTTTAGGTTGTCTTCCGCCACACCTTTGGAAAATATCACATTTCCTGACATGTGCATGTGCATCCTTAAAGAGTGTAGGCCAATAATAACCAGCTCTGAGGACCTTGTGGGCTGTGGTATCCCCTGAATAATGTCCCCCAGCCGGACCATCGTGCAATTCAGACATTACTTTCTTAGCATCTTCTTTCTCCAAGCATCTCAGAAGGACTCCATCATAGTTTTTCCTGAATAATACACCTTCAACAATTTGATAGGAAGCTGATTTCAGACGCAGCGCCCTTCTTTGTTTAGAGTTCCAATGTTTTGGCAACAGTCCTGACTGTAGATAATGTACAAGGTCTCTATACCAAGACTCAGGAGCTGTAAACAAAGGGCATATCTTTGCTAAATTCAATTCAGCCTCATCTTCCCAGGCGCTCTCTTCATTGTTCCTATTTTCAGCCATCAATTTGCACAACCCCTGACCTTTAACTATAGAGGCTGGTTTGAATTCAAGGTCGTACTCTTGAAGAGCTGTCACCCAGTTTCCCCTTCTTTCTCCTAACTCTTTCTGTATGAGAAGGGATCTTACAGCTGGGTAGGGGACTATTAGTTTGGTTTGATTTTTTAATATATAAGGCCTGAATTGCTTCACTGCCTTAAATACCGCATAAGCTTGCTTATCAATGGCTGGGTAGTTTAATTCAGCCCCTTGTAGACTAGTGCTCATAAAATAGATTGGGAATTCATCCCCCCCATCCTCCTTTTGCGTAAGCACAGCTCCCAGTGAATCATCGGATGCAAATGTATATATAATAAAATCTTTATCAAAGTCTGGGATTTTTAGGGAGGGTGCATGAGCAACAGCAGTCTTGATTTTACTCAAAGAATTCTTTTCAATTTGAGTCCACTTAAATTGTGCATTTTGCTTGACCATCTGCTACAGTGGCTTAACAGTCTGAGCAAAATCAGGCACAAACCTTCGTACGAAATTTTTGGTTCCCATGAAGGATTGCATCCCCTTTTTATTATGGGGCAAGGGGATTTGTTCAATAGCCTTAATTCTTTCTGGGTCAATGGAAATTCCTTTCTTTGAGACTATGTGTCTGAGCAACTTTCCTTCCGTGACCGTGAATACGCACTTCTTAGGATTGAGGGAGATGCCATATTTCCGACAGCGTTCGAAAATTTGCTTTAGGTGAAAAGCGTGTTCTCCTCTTTTCTTTGAGAATATGGTAATGTCATCAAGGTACACCACAAAAATTCGTCCAATCAGTCTGTGGAAATCTATGTCCATAGCTCTCTGAAATGTTGCTCCAGCATTAATCAGTCCAAAGGGCATCCTTCTATAGGAAAAAGTTCCCCATTTGGTCCTGAACGTTGTCTTTAATCTGTCTTCTTCGGCTACCAATACTTTATTGTAGCCAGAGAACCCATCTAGTAATGAAAATAGTTCGGAACCTGAAACCATCTGTAGCAATTGCTCCATAGGAGGCACCGGATAGTTGTCTATATCTGAAGCGCGGTTTAAGTTTCTAAAGTCCACGCATAGTCTGATTTCTCCCGATTTTTTTCTGACTGGCACCAAATTTGATACCCACTCAGAGTGTCTGACTTTGAAAATGATTCTAGCACCTAATAATTTCTTTACTTCACTCTGAATCAGTGGTTCTAGATTTGGATGCATTTTCCTCAAGGGCTGCTGATATGGCTTGACTCCAGCCTTGATGGGGATGACATGTTTTATGATGCTGGTATCATACGTTTTTAGATCTTCGTACGTCCAGGCGCATACATATTTATATTGTTTAAATAGACTGATGAATTTGTCTCTTTCTGCTGGCGAACAACATTTGCCAAGATTCACGAACTTAGGAGCCATTTCAGTCCCCAAATTTATCAGCTCGAACTGTAGAGTTGAGCTGTATGTCTTCACGTTGGCGGGTCTCCTAAACTTTTCATTCAACTCAAACATATTTTCTAACGTTCTGACCCCTTTAGGGATGAAATTATCGAATTTCATCTCGGCTTGGTGCTCTTCATCATCAATAATCGCTCCTTTGAATTCCTCGTCGTTTGTTAAACATTCTATAATTTGTTGGTCATCATCGAACACTCGCAAGTTGGTAATCATATCAGGTACTGAAGGCCTGAAAAGCAATTCAACAGTACATCGATTATTTGAGGGTACAATCCTAGCGGCCGAAGTGGCTAATAAGTCAACTGCCACGTTTCTAATTCTTGGGATTGAAATAATGTTGAATGCATTAAAACATTTAAGCAATTCCCATACCTCATTCTGGTAAGCTTTCAAGTGAGGAGAAATACAGTGGATTTGATTCCAGATTTTTTTCACAATAATTTCAGAATCCCCAAAAACTTTTAAATTACTTACCTTCAATTCAATCGCCTTCTTGAGTCCCTGCACCAGTGCTTCATACTCAGCTGTATTATTAGTACACTCAAATTCTAATCTACATGACAGGAAATGTTTATTCTTTTGTGGATCAATACGGACACATCCGGCCCCTGATCCTTCTAATGTCTTTGAGCCATCAAAAAATAAAGTCCAAAAATCACTAACTACTGAATGTAAATCTATTCCTACTGCTAAGTCTACTATTTTACAATCAATCTCATCAGCCTGCGAGAATCGAAGGAGATCAGGCTGGGTGTCAGATGGGTTACTGGCTTCTTCCGCTTGATAATTCCCTGGCTCCAACTCAAGAAAATAGTTTCCCAATACAGAATCCACAGGTATATTCTTCTCATCCAGTTGGGTAACATTGTACTTCATGTGGGGTTCTCTTAGAATCTTAATCTGGTTTGGACTCCCCTTGTATGGCAACCATAGATGCGACCAATATGAAGCGAAATATCCATTTAATTTGGCTGACCAATCCCTGCTCAGGACCAGACTGTAAGCGTCTGGTATATCAGCCACCACGATGTTAATGACTTGGCATACTTTGTCATTGGATGCCAGACGAATTAGGACGTCTTCCATCTCACCAATTACCTTAACGTTTGTACTGTCCAACTGAACCACCCTCCACGTGGTTGGCTTTGGCTGCCCATTTATCTTCTTACATACTGATATGGGCATGACATTAATGGACGCCCCCGATTCTACCAGACAGTTGTGCATGTTATCATTAAAGATTTCAAACATCAGGAGGAAAGGTAGATGTTTAGCTTTAGAATGACCTCCAACGCTGGTTTCTCCAATTTCTTCTTTGTCCTGAGGTTGATTGTCAGCGGGCAGCTTGTCATCTGATGCTTCAAGTGCTTTCAACAATCTCTCCTTTTAATGCATCACTTTACACATTTCGAATAGTGGAACATTCGCCTTTACATTTTTCAAACCCTCCACAATGTCATAATTCATCGGTTGTCCAATGGGATGGGGTTTATCAGCATTTTCTTCACTTGGCTTGGTTGTTGTCTCATTCTATCTAGGACTTTGGCTGGTAATCATGAATTCTGGAATCTTATCAGCCAAGGATTTATTTTGAAACTTCTTTTTAACATTTCTCTGCAGTCTTCTGATCTTTGGAAGGATAAGACTGTCGTCCTTAACCGTTCCTTTGCTTCTTGTGGCCACGTTGGTTTCCATAACGCCCTTGTATCCCTGAGTGTTTCCTTCTTCAGCATCAAATACTGAGACAGAATTCCATAAAGCCAAGGTTTCCTCTTCCTGGTCCTTATTAGATGTGGAGGCGGAATTCTCAGTTCTTTCTTCTTCTCCCTCTTCTGTTAACCTAGAATCCAACAGTCGATTCATCACCAGCATCATAGAGTTTATCCATTGCAGACAATTCTTTTCAGAGTGTGGATGTTGGTGGAAAGTGCAGAAATTATCCATGCCGACCTCTTTTAGATTCATGGATGCAACATTGTGAGGAGGAGGATGAGAATGATCCTTATCCTCTCTTTTCTTATAATATGGCTTATAAAACTTTTGCGCCTCCTTTTCTTTCTCCATATCTATGATCTTGTTGGAAAGCTTCTGCATCATCTTGGCAATATTTTCTAGATCTGGTGACTTTTCTTCCTTAGGCTTAGCGAACAACAAGGCTTTTCTCCCCACACCTTTCTCTCCTGATTGTTCTGGATAATCTTCAATACTTTCTCTTTCCGCTTCCACCACTTCTGCCTCTTCATAGGTCTCTGTCAAAGTAGGCTTGGCCCTACCTTTTTCAAACATGGACAAATCAGGGCGCAAAGCTGAAGTATAGTACTCAATCAGTACTTTGTCCAAAGGCTTATCTGTTTCAGAGAAATTCTTAAGATATGCTGCAAACCTTTGTGTGAAGCTGTGCACTTTTTCCTTTTTCTCTTTCTTCAATGCACATAGTCCTTTCATGAGGGCAGCATGAGTCTTTTGGACTGCATACTTACTTCTGAACATTCTCTCAAAGGTATCCTAGTATGGGATAGAGTTAGCAGGCAATCCAAAATACCATGAGGTTGCAGCTCCTTTGAGGGTATGGGGGAATAGTCTACAAACCACATCTTCATGCTCCCCAGCCCTCAGACCTTCTATTTCCAAGTAGAAACTCTGTAGATGATCATCCACTAGGATCTTCTCATTGGGGTCAAATTTAGGCAACATTTTGTCAAAGGCTTGAGGTAGGTCATGTAAAGGAGGGGTCAAGTTTAGGGGTGATCTGGCCCTCCATGCAGGTGGTGGATTTGGTGGATTGGGAGGAGGAAGGTTGGCATTAACACCTTCCATGAGTTGGGGTGGAGAGTAAGGAGGTGAACCAACAGGGGTGTGAATAGGAGAAATGTAAGGGGTATCTGGGCCTTCTTGATTCAAAGGTAGCTCAACTTCTTGTAAGGTGGTTTCTACAAGTTCCTCCCAGTCTCCAACCAGTACTGAGTCTTCTGTTACATGATGGTATTTCTTTTTATACTCTCTCCTGGGCAATTCAGGGATAATTGGAAATCCTCCAATCTTCTTTACATATGCACGGGTGTGTCTTCTCAGGTCATTAACAATTTCATTGCGAACAGGATATAGATATTCTCTGTTTTCTTCTGGGGTTGGATTATGGAACCCACTTCTTTCAGAACTGTCACCGGTGGAAAAATCTTGGGAAAACAAGTTTCCATGGCCAGCCATGCACTCGCGGCCCTCCTTCTAGCGCCAAAACTGTTGAGGCCCGAAAATTCGCAGGCAGCAACAGTAAGGGATTCTCCCCAATCAACGGTCCCAAGTAGCCCGTTGACTGTTTGGTGTAGGGAATCCGTCCGGTTTGCGGTCCGGCTACCGTAGGTCAAGTAACAAAAACAAAAGGCTTTACCGGTTGCGGCCCGGCCCACCAATTTTTTGTATTTTGACTTAAGATATGAAATGAAAGTGCCTAACTAAATGCAGGGTGATTAAGATGTAGGGAGCGCTCACAATGTGATGCGCAGGTTCTTACCTCTCATCTTAGGCTCGAAAGCAGCTGAATCACCTATAACAGGAAAACAAACAAACTATCTAATCTATCCCTAGGGAGCAAGGTTATCATTCATTGGTGAGTAATACATTTCATACATGCATAATGAAAAGTTACAGATAGCTGACACTTCCTTCAAAACACATGAACAATTAAAGATATTTCAACAACCAGATAACCAATTGTTTATGAACAACATTTATTACTCACAGCAGAAACACCATAAAATAAACCAAAGAATACTCCAACAAGAACATAGGTTTAGGAAATTAGAACACTCTCACAGTTAATGAGACATAGCTGAAAACGAAATAGTTCCCCTTCAACATTGCTCATTTAATTACATTTGATGCATTCCATATTGCACTTCTTCCAGTATGCAAAAATCTGCAGTCTCTAATTGTAAAACGAAATAGTTCCTCTTACAATAGATGGTTTACAAAATTATTCCAAGGGAAAAAGCCCCTTCTAATTCCTACTTTCCCCTATTTAGACTACCCCAGCAGACCCCTTGGGCTCTCTCCTTACATCTCTTCTTTCAGTTTCCCAACGCTTCAAATTCTTCTACGAACTATTGAGTAACTGACAGATCTTCTGGTTCCATCTCTTCGTTTCCATTCATGTTGTCCTTTCTTTCGCTTGTCCTTCTGGCCTCAGTTCGATCCACATCGAAACGCTCAGCTATACCTTCGCGCCATCGTAGTCCCACCAATCCCTTAGGTCCATCTGCACAAAAAATAGAAATGCATCATTCATTGGATTTACGTTACAAAACAAAGAAACATGTTATACTATTGAAATGACTAAACCACGAAGAATACTAGGGACCTCCTTGTCGTCTTACAAAGGCTAACTACATGACCTCGTCCTCCCACGGGCTTGACGAATATTATCGTTGGTGGGAAAAATACTGGAGGCTCAAAAAATACTAACATCAGAAGAGTGGGCCACCTAGCAGGCTGGAACGTCACTAATCGGACGTCGGAGAAAAGTTACATCGGATTTTGAACGACTTTTCCATCCGCAACAGTGGACGAGACAAGGATCGAAGACACAAGCTAAGCGCGGGTGGGAGAAGACTAAATTGTACATCGACAGATATTCGAATCAGAAGCTCAATAGATTTCCCAGCCGCAACGGCGGAAGGGTAAAAGCTACGAGCAAGCGATTTTAAGACCAATACGAATCGGACGTCGGAGAAATTTGGACTTCGGACGCTAAATCGATTTGAGAGCCGCAATGGCGGAGGAACAAAGAACAAAAACAACCGATTTAACAGAAAAAATAAGTGTTCGACAACCTTCAACAACAGTCAATTTTATTTTCAAAACGATTTCCCATCAAAGACGATTCACAAAACTAAACCCAACTATGCGACCCGCTGCAAAAAATCAATCACAGACAACTTCTGGGGACAGGCTGAAATGTAAATTGTTGGAAACATCCAGACTTAAATCATGAACGAAGAAACATCAAGGATGAAAATAACCCGAAGCGCTATTCAATTATAAGGAGGGGCCCGAAATTTAAGATATTTGGGGAGAAAAGTTGCAGTAGCAACAGTAGTCTATGCCTTCTTTTCTTGGGAAGCCTCGTGCTATGAATCTTGCTTTGTATCCCACGATGTTTCCATCTATTGCATGATGGAACTATGAAATTTTCTTTAGGTCTCGATACTACACCCTGACATCATTCTTCTTGAGCTGGTCTTCCCTTTCTTCTTGGTGGCTGGAAGGTTCTGCATCAATGATGTCACTACACTCATCATATTATTCTTTGTCTTTGAATTGTCATCACTTGTTCTTTGGAACAAGTCTTCATTCTTCTTTCCTTGTAGGTGATTATGTATGCGATCTTTCCTACAAGTTAAATGCAATTGTATGGTTAGAAACATTTCATAAGGGATATTTATACTGGAAAGTTCTTATGCATAAATATATGATCATGCAACTACTTTCACCAATACAACATTCATCCATATCTCACTGAAACTTTCTAGATGCCTTCCATCTCTACTAGGACAACATTGAGATTGTGCACTAATCCAATATGTCAGCAAAGAGGTTTCATTCTAGATAAGTAGCAATGGAGAGTTTTATAGCACCATGAGCTACTTACCCATCATATGCATATTAGTAGTATACTGTCATTAATGCAAACATCCTATCATGCATAATACATCAACTGAATATAAACAAATGCATAACAAAATAATATCATGAAATGACAATTGAATACTTATCTTTATTTGTTTCGTGGGTGTACTCCTTCTTGAGTCTTCAGCTTCATCGTCTTCTTCATTCATGATAGCGTCATTTCTTATCCAAATGCTAGGATAAGAGGTTCTTCAGGAATTGATTTCTTCATATTCCTCATTGCTTGAGGGATCTTCTTTGGATGATGAGAGCTTGATCTTCAGTTTCTTCCATATTCTCTTCTCTTCTTATGATTTGAGCTTCTTCTTCTTCTCGAAGTCTACTGAAAGTAATCACTTCCTTTTGGCACACATTCCTCACATGAATGAATCCCATGATCTAGGGAGGCTATTCAAGGTGGCCATCACCACTTCTGCATTCTTCACTTCTTCTTTTACCGCTTCAAGTTGTTCTTGATTTGAGAGACTCTTATGACCGCATGGTCTCTGCATTCTGGATCTTCACATTCTTCAACTGGTTTCTTAAGGTCATCTTATGATGTATGCTCTTCCCTTAAAATAGCTTGGTCAAGTAATAAAACCTCATCGGTGTCTTTAGGGAATACACTTGTGGTACAAGTTGATCCGTGATTGAATCAACCATGATCTTCTTGGCCTTGACCAAGTTCTTCTTGTGAAAGGCTTCTAGCCTCATCTCCCTCTAAAACTGGAACCTCTCTACTCATGTAGGTGTCCAATCCATTTCTTCAGGGATGTCATATACTTCCATACTTGGAAGTTGTCAACTTCACCAAGCTTATCATCAAGCTGATGTGATAGATCACTTTGAAATGAGAACCTCAAATGAAAATAGCAAAATATTAGATTTTACCGATTTGAGGTGTCCGTCTTGGTTTCGGAGCTCACTGATCTAGGGTTTGTCACAGAAACCCTAATTTTCAAAACTTGGAATCTTTCAGATATGATTGCATAAATAGATAGATATATTCAAATGGAGCTGTCCAATGTACTCCTTTTCTGAAAACAGTGGAGGGAAGCTCTTCGAACAGGAAGCCCTAATTTTCCAATTTCTTCTGCAGAAATGTCTGTTACTGTTTCTATGATATCTACGAAATTAATATGCCTCTGTGTCTGCACTTTTTCAATAAGGTAACCTCACATGTACTTGATCCACTACCATATTTTTCATCATAATTGGTTTCACCATTTGGGATTTATGATCCGTTTCCCAAGGTGACCTGTTACAAGACTGATCAGAACAGTAAAGTTGTACAGCATGCCACATGTCACTGGTTGATCTTCTGAGTCTGATATTCGGAACAACGAAATTAAAGTCTGTTCCCTTTATGGAAAATCTTCAGGAATTCCATTTGTACCTCTGTAGCCCAAGATATTGCAATTCTTCCCAGGTGTTCTGTTTAAGGATGAATTCTGGAAGAGGCTGGAACCCTAACTTGGAGGGATCATATCTTCTAGAATACAGAGAATATGAGGCTTATTTTTGGATACAGTGTTCATAAGTATTTTATCTTCGGCCCCTACAAGTTTCAGATTCTAAGAATTCTCCAAAATCGGAATATAATGAATGCACTAAGACTTATCAGTTTTAGTATTTAGGGTTTTTCCTAGCTCGGGGTCAAACTAGGGTTTGACTTTCCCGGAGTTTCACCCAACCAAATTTCTTGATCCAGGTCTCTAAAATTAGGTTTTGATGAGGAGAAAAATACTCTGCTGGTCTCACTCAAAAATTCCTCTTCTATAGAAATCCCTAATTTCCACATCGAAAACTGAGAATGCTCGGAATCGAATTCCGCTTCGACAGAAAGATGCACCCTTTAATGGATAGTCATCCTAGCATACTTTTGCTGATAGATTGTGGAGAGAGACCCAAAAATTAAGAATCCCTAGATTCTGTAGCTGCACAATGTCTTCTTCTTAGTTTAGCTCTGATACCATGTTATTTTTTCATCATATAAGCTAGCATTATGATCTTAGGATCTTTTAACTGAGAGAATAACAAGCACAACAATAAAACATAAGCACAACACAAGAGACAAGAGACACAAATATTTTTCCTCGGGGAAACCATAAAGGAGAAAACCCTACAACTTCCTTAGAGATAGAATCAGCACCAAAACAGTAAGTGATCTCCCAACAACAGTAGTCTTCTTCTTGTCTAGTCCCAGTGTATTTCCTTCCTCACTAATGCGCCACACTTGAGTGAGTGAGTGATGTGTTGCAAGTGATAAATAAAGAGGCTCTCACTCTCTATTTATATTATTCTGTTCACTTGAAGTGAACTCCAACATGTCGGCCTCAATTAACAATTACTTACTAGAGCTGACATCTCTAGGAGTGTTTAATAACCCTAGTGCCCCACCACTTGTCAGGACATTGCCTCCTCTAACCAATAGGAGGGTAACATAATGGTGGGGACTATTTCCCTGACTTACAATGACTCACCTAGGGTTGACTTCACTAGGATAGTATAATAACCCAAGGGCCCCACAACTATGGGGACTTTAACCCTTTACCAATAGGAGGGTTACCCAAAATGACTTCACATGACTTTCTCATTATAGAAACTTCCCAGAATAAACATCGGGGTATGACATGACTCAAATACATTACAATACATCTCGGAATAAACATCGGGTTACAATAGATAAGAAATACGGATGAATACATTCTGAAGTTACAATTACATCAACATCGAAGGGTACCTTGGGATTTAGTGGGATGGCCATCATAATCCCACAGAGTAGTGGTGGATGGTTGTAGGATTGGGAACCCAAGTGTCTTCCATACTAAGGTTGACATAACACATGCAGATTCCTCTTGTCGACGATGCACTGATGTACAACCAGATTTCAAATTGATACTAGAATTTGGAAGGCAATAGTTGATGGAATTTGAGGCTCTTTGTTATCTATGTCGAACATGATCAACTTGGAGTCATAGGGGTCTACAGCACCGAGGGTGGCTAGTAAGGCCTTTCACTATGTTGGGAAATTTTTAAGTACCTCAAGAGCAGGCATGGCCGTAGGTGTTTGGGCCAAGTCGTCAACGATGTTGTAGCTCATAGCAGCTTTAGTCGTGGCATTGTTGGAAACCCATCGTATGGGAGGGCATGGGGGAAAAAGGGGTAAGTGAAGATTTGTATTGGTTGTTTTAGACATCAACACTGTTGATGGGTCAGGGGGTTTGGTGTTGACTGCGTCTTGATTTTTCCTAGTTTGTAAATTGACCTCTTCGGTTGTCAGGGATAGTAGGTGGTGAACACTTGTTTCTGTTGGTGGAGGTGTAGCAGGGGCGGTGAGATTGGATTGTGGAGCAGGGGCGGTTGCTACCAGTCCTTCGAGTGGTAATGGGTTTTGGAGCACCATAGGTGGAGGGCCTACTGGTTTTGGGTTGGTTTGATCTGGAACTTTTGTATTGGTACCATGATGGGCTTCATTCTGAATGGCCTTCTTAGCGCGATCCATGAAGGGAATTCATATGTATAGTTCCTATAGATGTCACATAGTTTGCATGGTTGATTTATGCATAATGGAGAATTGTGTCTAGGTGGGTTTGGTTGTTGGGTATTTTGAGATGGTCGGTTTGCCCAGGATTTGTTGGGAGGATTTGGTTGTTAACCGCCTCCTTGTGGTTGGTTGTTGCCTCAATTCCTAGCTTAGTTGTTTCTGTCTTTCCCTTGTTAGTTGTTAGGGGCTGGTTGGTTAGGACGGTTATGCAGTGAAAACACTTGTCCCAAAGGTGCTGGCAGAGCTGGGGTAGGGGCTTAAGCAACTTGCACTGGTGGTGCATAGTACACTTGGGAGGTTGGGGGTGCCACAAATTCAATTAGTTGTCCCGAATATTGTTGTGTCGTCCAAGTAGGTGCATGGTCCTGCTCTTGTGGCGTAGGTTGTGCATGGGAGGTTGTAGCTCCAAATTGAGACATAATTCTTGAATAGTCAGGAGCTTGGTTTGGGTAGGAAACACTAGGGTTGTTTCTTGGGTGTGGTGCCATCATGGATGGTGTCGCGTGATGTTATGTTTGGTGGTGTCCTGGTAGGAGGTGCCTGCATGGGGTGCATCTAGGATGATGGTGTAGAGGTATCCAGGCCGTGCGTAAATGATGTCAAACTGTTGGGCCTTCAAGATGGCCTTTTCCTCTCTTTGGGGACGTTCAAAGGCAACATCCTTGGCTTTGGGTGGAAGCAATGTTTTTAAGAACAGTCAAGGAATATCCTATCGTCAAGCTTGATCGTGCACACGTTGCGATGTCGCCTCCACTCATGAATGTGGTCAGTTATGTGGGTCGTAGTGTTTTGGAAACAAGATAGCAAGATTTACACCCTTTAATCATATCTAATGTGGAGATGGAAATATTGCAGGAACATAAAGGCCAAGGAATTAAATTCTGGGTACTTGGCTTGTGGTAGCTCAATGTAACACTCTGCTGCAACACCTGTGAGGGTGTTGTGGAAAAGTCTAAGTCTAATTGAATCATCTACAATGTTTTTTGATGAGTACCATAGGTGAAGCATCATTATATGGTTTTTGGGGCACTCATGGTGTGGTATGTAAGTTTGGCTCAGATTGATATGAATCTGAGTTTGATTCAAAGGTTTTGTGGTCATTCGATGGTGTAGAGTACCATCGAGAATGGTCTCGGTGGTGTTGGTTCAAGGACCCAAACTATGGTGGATCACCTCTTAGGCATGAAGAATACTATGGGGGATAAATTGTGTCTGGTTGGTAGATCAAATGGTGTAATCTGGTAATGGCATTATGGAACCCATTTTCAGTGGCTTCCTATTGGATTTTAGGTGGTCACTTGGCCACCAAGACTACCAGGAGACAACGCTTGGATTTTTCCTCACATGAGATCTAGTCAATCGATGGGGGTCATTGCCCGTTTTGCTTGGTAATTCCTCTCAGTGACCAGCTACTTTGAGGTTCTCGTGGTACTCCTCACAATGAGTTTTAGGGCTGAGCCGAATTACTTCCCATGGTTAATGCAGTTAGGGACTTATGTCCTCAAAGACTCCAAAGCTTTTGAATTAATGTAGATTGATAGATTTTAATGGGTTCGCTTGGCATCATGAATCGAGTTTGGTTGGCTTAAGTGGTGTGGTTGTGTGCATGTTTAGTGTATGGAATATTTGCTCATTTTTTAAATTATTTTCTATTATTAGTTTGGTGACTACAATTATGGTTTATGGATACTTCACAGACATTTCTGGTTTGTTTCATAGATTATAGAATGGGCAACCTGTTATGAAAAAATAAGTGAACTTTTGAAACGGAAAGATTTAAACATGCAAGTAATGAACCTGAATTATTGCAAACCTGCCAGGTGACTAACTTATGCCTGTATTCCTCTTCGACCATGAAAGAGTGTTGGGATCTCAACACAGTGGGACTAATCCCACTCGTAGATCCTTAGGTCACTCTTTAAATGCAAGGTTGGTCAGCAGGGAGGACATGAATTCCATGAAACCCCCAATGGTGTCCACCACCTCTACCTTCCAAGTCACCCATTTTTAGTGGTCTTAAGCAATAACAAGTATAATTTCCTATTACTATATGAGCTTGACCCTTCGTCTTATCTCAGAATACCCTGAAGGGTGATGACTGAGTAGACGAGGAAGGGTTTCGGAAAGAGATAAATTTCCAATTATTTAAGTGAAAAAAATGAAAAACTAACTTACAGTACTTTATCTAGTCCTTTTAAACAGATTTATGTGCATTAACAGCTAACCAAATAAATCATCAACCTACAAAATTACTTGCAGAAAGAGGTAGGCTATTGGACATTGGCAGCTAATCCACGTTGATATTCCAAACAAAAAAAGACCAAACCTTGAGAGATAGGTCTCCCTTTTTGGGGAAAATGTAGCAAGGGGGTTGTTGGTTTTTTCCCAAACTAGGTGACTAGTTCGCTCAAAAACTAAAAACAGGAGCGACTAGGCTCCTGGGAGTGAGGTCTCTCTTTTGGGGCCCAAATGAGGGACTGAGTCTCTCTTTTAGGGGCTAAATGAGGGGCGGGGTCACCACTTTCATCCCGATATGAGCGACCTGGGACGAAAACTGAATTTTTTTTTAAATAGAGCTAGGAACGACCGACGGTAACTGGTACTGTGGCCGAATGGGCTTGGGTTGGCCTCAAGAGGGCTTGAATGGAAATTTAAATTACATAAACAAATATCTAAACTAGAAATAAACTATAAATAAATTAGAAATAAACTAGGTCAACAGAAATCTGAAAAATAAACTATAAAAACCTACGAATCCTTTGGGATCGACCTGGTATTGTTGCCAAATTGTAGTAGGGATTTTTCCCTAGCTACGTGCAGAAAAGGATACCTTCCATTTATAGGACAGAAGGATAGGGTCTCTATCGATGGAAGAGAAAACTTGTAGGAAAGGGTTAGTGAACCAAGCAAAACCTGCAGCACACTGTTAATGAAGAACCTATGAAACAATGTGAGAAAAAACACCTACAAATAAAACAATCTACAAAACTCAGCTACTAACAAGAAACACACATTATACCTTCTGGTTTTGATGAAATGGGCCACCATTCCCTAGTAGGAAGCTACCTCTCTATGGAATGGATTTGGCTAATGGAGGAAGTGAGGGAGAGGGATGAATGGCTTGAGAGATATGGGTCTCAAGGCACTCATATGGGCAGAGTAATGGTAGTCAAAGAAGGAATGTTTTGAGAGTGACCCCCACCCTTGTATTTATAGCTTTTTCTAAATTTTTAGGATTTTAAGCCCTTGGTCAAGGCTTTATCCCCTTTTTTGGACTTTAGGCCCTTTTAGGCCATTCTTTAGCTCCTTTAGGGTTCTTAAGTTCCTTTTAGGGGTTTTATCCCCTTTGAGAGCTATTTAGGATCTTTTATGGGTTTCTAAGCCTTTTTTGGTGTTTTTGAGCCTTTACAAGGGTGTGGGGGTCAATGAGAGTAGTGAAATAGATTTCTTTGTGTGGTGTAAGTCCTGTAGAGCTAATCAGGTAATTTTTGGGGTTAACAAGTAGTAAGGGAAATTATGTGCTATCATGAGCATCACTAGGAATTAGTAGGATATGTACACTAGAATCCATGAGATTTAGTTTTTTGGTTATATTATTGTATTGAAAGTTGTGTTTACAAGGGGTTAGGAGCTATAAAGAGCACTTCCTCCATCAACAAAATGGATGTTGACACAAAGCAGAGTCAACCGCGAATAAAGTAGAAACTGACAAGTTAGGGAATTTTGGTCAAATTAGTTAGGATATTGGTCAAGTGGACCATTTTGTAATGACTTGATAAGTCTATAAGTAGAGTTAGAATTCTAATCAAATCATCATCCTCATCTCTAGACATCAGATCTATTTTGGAGGAATTAATGCATTTTATGGTCCGAGGATAATCGACCAAGGAATGTTCTATATTTTTGCGATGTATTCCTAGAATTAATAATATGAAGACTTTGTTGGTGACATAATCATGTTTATTGTATATATTTGTATGTGATGATTTTAATGGTAAATCATGCAAAGTATTTAATGATGTGAAATCTTTGGTTTCATGGTTAAATATTAATGATGAGAAGTATTATGGGGTTTGTTGGTTTACTGTATGTTAATGTCTTTGTTAATATAATTGTGAATTTGAATTATGATGTTAAGAAGTATTTGTCGATCTAAATTTGAGTAAGTACGAACATAATGATATGGATAATGGTTTAATTGAAACTTTGGATATCTTAACGTTGTGGTAGAATAATAGATAGTGTGAAATTCCTATTCCCTATGTGGAAACTTGGTTCTTGCAGCACTCCCTCAGACATATCAGGTGAGACTACACCTGCTTCACAGGTGTTGCTGGATAGGGTAAAACCTGTCTAGAATGATGTTTAGGGATTTTTCATTGATGGGTGTTGATAGAAATGCGAAGTGAACCCCTCTCAACAAGATAGTGTCAAAAAATAGTTCTAAATCCGGGACCATAGTGAAAAGAATAACGGGACATGTCGTGGAATCCGATGAAACTGAATATCTAGGACATGTTTAATCAGAAGGCCCAAGAGTTTGTGAAATAATAAAATCAGAACCCTAGATTGATGATAGAGGATTGGTTGGGAAGATATATCTCTTCTGATATTCATGAGATATTCTTTGATGATTTTCTGATAGTACTATATGAGTGGTTGGCATGTCTTAATTTCCAGAAGAAAATTTTCCAAGGAGGTGAACATGATCGGTGGACCCCAGGACTAATTCAATAGTTGCGAATGGTGAAAAACAAAGCTTCAAGGGCTGTCAATGTGTGGATAGACATCATTTTGGAAGGGTACATTAAGGAGCTCATTGTCGACACAATTAAATATTACAGCAATGAAGAAAGATAATTCTTTAAGGGACTAAGGGGGATATTTCTATTATCGTTACAACTGTGGATTAAGATGCTCATTTGTGAAAAATAATACTAAAAATGATTTTTGATGAGTAGATACCTAGTGTGCAGAGGCTGTGGTTATTGTGAAGGTGAGGGTCTAGATGGAATGATACAGGTTATATGGATGGAATTTACAGTGGGAATGTGAGGGAAGTCGTGGAATATTGTGGTCTCATGCGAAGTGGGGTGACAAGAAAAGAGGAAGATGACTGAGGAGATTCCTAGTGTGTTGGGGTGTGCACCCTAACGGTCCTTAAGGTGGGTAACTCCGTGGGCTTGAAGGAGTTTGTAAGCGGAGTTACGGCTCAAAATAGTCTTAGGGGTGTCGGGGTTGAGTCAAAGCCCTCTTTTTGTAATTAACCCATGGTTTAAGTCCAAGGTTTAGGGTTTGGGGTGCCCATGGTTTAAGTCCATGGTTTTGTAATAGTGCGCTGTATAAATAGGCACTCCTGTAAATAAGTCAGGTTAGGCTTTTTATGTATAAGGAATTGCTGCGAAGCTAAGGCTATTTTGTAAGAAAAGGTTAAGTCCCAGCTGTGTGCGTGGACGACCTCTACAGGTGTGTGCGCAGAGGGTTTTGTAAGTGATTAGAAGATCTGCAGCTATGTGCACAGAGGCCTGTAGCTGTGTGCGTGGCTTTAAGGACTTGAAGGGATCTGCAGCTGAGTGCGTAGATCAAAACTGTGATTTTGTAAAGAGTTGAATAAAACGCAGTTCTGTGGACATAGCCCCTACACTGGGGGTGAACCACGTTATATCTGGTGTTGTGTTTCTTGTGTTATTTTTGGTTATGTTCTTTATGCATTGATAAATATATATATTTGATAAGTAAGATCGCTGCTAACAAATAGCTTCGCCGTGAATTCCGAGTAAAGGGTTAAGCAAGTCACTGTTTGTTTATTAATCTGTGAAGTTATATATATGAATGTCGGAGCTCTGTGTTAATTGATTATAAGTTATTAAAAGATAAAGGTACAATAATATCCCTCTTCTGCTTGCAGAAACCTGATTCTGCAGCACCCCATAGCTGTTTCGGGTGAGACTGCAAACTGCACGTAGGTTGTTGCCGAAAGGGCCAACACTGTGGGTCTTTTGTTGGTGCGAAGTAAAAGGTGTAAAACCTGGGTCTGCCCTATTTCCCAACAAATTGGTTATGTTGCCGGTTGAACTCAGTATCTGCTCAAGAGGGGTTTACGTTGTACCTCGAGGGCTATGTTCTGGAGGCCCTCTATGAAGGAAATCCGTGATTGGCTTGATGAGACTTATCTGAAATTCGCTGAGCAAGAGAACAAAGATCTGCGTCGTAGTGCAAGCAAATTTTTACAAAGGTATGTTTTTTGTGATGCTTATGAAATTTTCTTTGCTAGTATCCACATAGAGTTGTACCAGTGGTTATCTAGGTTGGCCGAGAGAAGGACGAACTTCCGCGAAGGGAAGTGTCCTGCTTGGACCCCCGCAAGAGTTAATATATTGAAAAGGGTGAACAATGAGATATCTTGCGTGGTTGATTTCTGGACCACGTGGACCCTTGAGGCTTTTGTGACGGAGTTCGCCATCGACACGAGCACTTCCTTTAGTGAAGTTGAGCGACAGTTCTTCCAAGGACCAAGGGGTAATATTTTGAATTCATTTAGTTTGAGAATTAAAATGCTATTGGCTGAAAAAGGAATATTGCTGATTGAATCAGACTGTTAGATTTTGTATTACTAACATATGTTTGCAAGTGACAACACCTTCGC
Source organism: Pseudotsuga menziesii (assembly GCA_001517045.1). Classification (NCBI taxonomy): domain Eukaryota; kingdom Viridiplantae; phylum Streptophyta; class Pinopsida; order Pinales; family Pinaceae; genus Pseudotsuga; species Pseudotsuga menziesii. The sequence continues at coordinate 561,405 of LPNX010676845.1, read as the reverse complement.
TGAGCAAAGTGGTTTGCTGCAAAGTGGAAAATGGTACAAGAGAGATTTTGGATCCTATTCCTTAGGTCAGGATACCGTGCCTTCCCCTGTAAATTCCAAAGAGTCAGACCCTGACGAAAACCCTTCGGTTGGAAACCCTCTGGTAACCCCGCAGTGCAGCCCTGTTATCCCCGAAAATCCGTCGCAGTCTGAAAGTCACCCTAGCCCGAGCATTCTTGTCATAGGTCAGTCTACCCCAGTAAATTCCCCCCTGCCTACTCCCTGTCCCCCTCCCAACCCCCCTAAATATAACATGGCCCACCTGACTGATGATATTAAGATCACTGTTTTCAAAGGAATTGGATCAGAGGAACCAGAGTAGTTCTGGTTTTTATGTGAAGCAGTGTGGAATGCTAAGAACATTACAGATCCAATTGTAAGAAGCGCGCAGCTCGTTACTTCTTTCAGGGACCGGGCTTTGACCTGGTTCATGAAATTATCCAGTACTCAGAATCATGCTTTAGATGATATTAAAGCCGCGATAGTCAAAGAGTTTAAGAATCCAAAATCAAAGTCGCAGTGTATCACTGAATTGAAAGAGATTCAGTAGCGGCGCGGTGAATCAGTGTGGGACTTTGATCAGAGGTTCAAAGTTCTATTGGACCAAGTTAGTTTCACCATTGGACTTGCGCATCACAAGGAATGGTTTATTGCAGCAATGTTACCACATATCAGAACTCCACTCATGCAATAGAAGGTTGCTGACCAGCAAGAGGATTTGGAAATCGCGATGAAGCTTGAGACTGCGCCTATCGAAGATAATTCTGGTATCGCCCAAATCCAAGCGCAGTTGGAAGCGATGGCTCTGGAGATTCACGATATGAAAAAAGGAAAAACTGGTCGCGAAGAGGTTTGGTGTACACAATGTCAGACAGAAGGTCACAATAGGGACCAGTGTCCTGTGGTCAGAAATTACCTGAATATTGGTGCGCCAAACCCATTCAACCTCGCTGTTCTATATTGTGAGATCTGTCGGACAACTGGCCAACATCGACCTAAAAACTGCCACCTTCTCCAGAGATATGTACAAGTCCCCAAGAACCCCTACTACAAGTTCTGTAAGTCAGTAGGGCATAATGAAGAGGAGTGTCGCAGCTATGACCTCATGAGAGAGCGCACCTGTGACGCCTACCAGGTGCAAAATGAGGGACATAGTAATGATGGCTACGGTTACCGGGGTGGTGCCTCCAGTAGGGGTGCTTTTGAAGGTCGTGGTTGTGGTGGTATGGCAGGAAGAGGCAGAGGCCAGGTGGTGTCTTACAACTGTAACCAAGCCAGGCATTTATCTAGGGACTGTCGGAACCCCACTACGACATGTCAGTATTGCCGCACAATAGATCATGTGATCGAGCAGTGCCCCCAGCTAATAGCTAAGATTCAGGAAAGAAACAGTGGCCCTACCCAGAATATTCAGTTGATTTCCGTCGATAAAAGACCGTCCCAGCCATCAATGTTATTACGCGGAGTGGATCTACGATGCACATATAGACTACGGAGAAACAGCCTGCTGAGGCGTGGGTTCGCAAGGCCCCTGAGAAAGTCCCAGCACTTGATAGTGAAAGAGAACAAGAGACAGTCATCGAGGCCAAGCACGATTTTTTTGATCCTAGCACAGCAGTAGTACCCACGCAGCAACATCTGCAGGATTCGCAGCCGCAAGATGCTTCGACGGATAAAGTAAGTACACTATCCTCCTTTTTACAGAGCTGTATGAAACTCTTGAGGAATCAGAATGATTTAAAGGAGTTGCAAAAATTTCTTGCTTTCTGTGAACCTCAGAGAAGAGTTGATAAGGAGAAAACTGTTAATCGTGTCCGAAGAACTGGGAGGGAAATGAGATTGAATGTTCAGATAGGGGAGTATGATATGACTGATGTCATTCTAGATTTAGGATCAGAAGTTAATGTCCTAACCAAGCAAACCTGGGAGCAAATGGGGCAACCTGCCCTTGCCTGGTCCCCTATCCAGTTGAAGTTAGCCAATCAGCAAAGGATTGTGCCCCTAGGGAGATTCCCTAGAGTCCCAATAGATATTGATGGGGTCAATACTTTGGTGGACTTTGAATTTATTGAGATCATCGATGACAGCAATCCCTATCCAGCCCTGTTAGAAATTGAATGGGAAATGGAAAATGCTGCAGTCATTAACCTTAAGAAGAGACAAATGACCTTCGAAGGAAAGGGTTTGAGAGTTATAATACCCCTAGACCCCTCCCAAGGATAAAGATACACATAACCACTCAGAGACAAAGACCAGGATGTTCTGGAGAACATCTATAACATCACAGCGTAGGAAGAAGATTATATTTACCCTACTGCCGAAGGTATTATGGATTGGCAGTGTGACAGCTCCTGTATGACGGATTCAAATGATGGTTTAGGGAACTGGTAGAACCGATTGTATGAGCTACATGGACATAGATGCACCAAAATTACCAAGTCCCTCAAATGGCTTAGTTCTTAGACAAGAGCCTTACTCGTTTCTGATGGTTCACAGACCCAGAGGAGTCTATTGTGCCATTCTCAGAACAGAAATTGGAGACTCTGGATTCAGCAATTGGAGTCACCACAGCCAGAAGGTGGACTTCCCATAAGAAGTACCTTCCTAGTTGGGAAACTGGTCCGACATCCCTTCGCCTGAGCTTTGTGGATCAGCTCCAGAGGGCGTGCAGCAGGTTCAGTAGGCAGAGTAGGCTGCAGGAACACTTGGAGCATTATTATGGAGCATGGAAGCTTGTACCTCATGTAGGATGGGTACCTAGGTTTGTCCAGATCCAGGTACCTGTAGCCGAAAACCAATACATGGAGGTTGGGCCTCGGCATGCTAATGTGTTTAGTAATAAAGAAATAGCCCAACCCCACCCTGGCTGGATGGCACAAAACGCTGAGGGAGCGAAGCTCACGGTTTGGTCATAGAACTTGCCCACATATACCGAAGGTCATTATCGTGATGAAGGTCCTTATTGTGACGCAGCTGTGGTACTAGTTGCGCCGCTGCACAAAAGTCGACCGTTGGAACACTGCCGATTTGGCGGCGGCAGTACTTTAATTTCCTTAATTGCCTGTCCTAAGGATAACCGCCGAAATCTAGTGCTGTGGAAATAGGATCTCTGTCAGATTTGCTGCCTTCAATGCAAATTTATGACCGATTTGATCGATGGATTGTATAAGAAGACATCCGGGCATAGGCAAATCACATTCTGCAGTTTCATAATTGCACCTATGTCTGCTGATCAAGAACCTCAGGACTTATTGAGAGAATTTGAACAGACAGGTATGCAGAACATTGTCCACCCCCCACCTGCACCTGCAGCACATGAGGAGACTCTACCAGCACCGACTCCACCAATGCAAACACGATCTTCCAGGAAACAGTTCAAGCCTGAAGTTCATTCTAAGTGGAACGAAGATCGACACAAACAATCCAGGAAAACATTGGAGGATCTCGGAATGGATCCGCTTGGTTCAATAGAAATCCCAAGTGAAGGAGAGGAGAATATTGCACCATGGCGACCACCATATATTCTGCCTCTTCGACCAGGATTTAAACCACCTTGGCGGAACAAGCAGTTCGCAATAAGCACTCCTTCACTGCCACCGGGTGTGCAGCTGGTCGGGACCATGACAGGAAAGATAGACCAGCTTAAGTATGCCGACCATGATACAAGCGATCGTGGCAAGTTTCCACAGTTTGCACCAGGAACGTATTTGCACTTTATCAAGTATGATAAGAACGGGGTGACATTATTAGAAGTCAAATGGTGGGCTGCTAACTTGGATCAAGCTGGTCTGCTGAAGATGCTCGATGTTCCCCATTTTGGTCGCGGCACACAGGTGACCGTAGTGGTTAAGCAGTTGCTAGCACTAGTTCATGACGGCCACCTATGGATAGGCGACAAGAAAATTCCTATCAATGGCAAGCTCATTCAGAGGATCATTGGTTTACCAGTAGCAGGGCCTGATCCTAGGACTGAATTTCCCTCGAAGCATGAGGATACGAAGCTCACACAATCCATGAAGGAACGCTTCGGCCTGACGAAGGGAAAACATGGGTATCACACTTTCGTGATTCAGGAACATCACATTCCCTTCGTAGCTGAGCTCTTAGCATGAAAATTCATATGGAAGTGCAGACCAACTGAAGTACCTACCCCGGTTATCAAAATTGCTATAAACTGCGCTGAATGTTACAGCTACAACTGGGCAGCGTATATTGCGAAGGAATTCCTGGAAGACGCTCGCGATGCGCAGGAGAAAGGTAGGCCCTTCCATTACTTGTGGTTTCTTGTCCTCATCGCGCTGCTAGGATGGCAAGAACCTATTGAGGCATAGTTTCTTGAAGCACCAGAGCACATGTCTGGCGCAGCCAGGTACGCATCGCTGTGGGTTTCACAGGATAAAGCACACCAACAGATGACAAATTATGTATTTTCCTTTTATATGATGAATATCTAGTATGATATCGCAAAAAATCCATGGCTCAGTAATGAGTTATTCTCTCAATATGATGGCACAGCTACCTTCAGCACTGACATGCACCATACTTTCATCCAGGATCGCATAGATCCAAAGCATCAATGGTTCAAGCTACCATATGTAGTCACTGAGGGTGATATTCGGGTAGTAGTTCAGCACTGGCCAGCTGAATGGTTGAAAGATGTAGGAAAAAAACCTCACATCACAGTCCCCATAGTTACCAATGTGGGTGCAGGCCCTAGTCACATGCAGCAGCAAGGTCCCCTGGAAGAAAGCAAAGAACAGACTGAGTCGCAGCAGAATGACAACAACCAGGGTGAAGAAGTGGAAACTGACGAAGAAGAAGGATAGGACTCAGTCAAAACTACTCCAGACCCTAATAGGCAGGATAAGCGCAAGACACCAGAAGTAGAGGAAGTGAAAAAAACGCAGTCCTGAAAGAAAGAAAAGGCGTCAAAGGATAAGAATATCGACGACACACCCGGCTTGACAAGCGAGGAGCTTGATGAGGCTTTGTCGAAGTCCATAGAATTTCTTACAAAGAAATGGTCAGAGTTTGTAGCTGCGCACTTGGATGCCATCAGTGGTGTCGCACAGCACATATCGGAGCTGAAGGACTTAGCAGCACAATTGATGACTGACACTGTAGCCAGCAGTACCCCGGTAAGCGCGCAGCCCGCCCTAAGGCAATGGCCAGCTTGAGAAAACAAGGGCCAAGTATCCACCACTGCCCTTATTATAACTGATGCAGCATCCCGCACAGAGATGAGAATGACAGTAGGAATCGATTACACCAAAATGTCCATGGTGGAACTACATCTCTGCCAGTCAGCTATCGCAAAGGAAATCCAGGCCCGAGACCAGTAGTCGCAAATACAGTTGGACGATACCAGGAAGCAGAATGATAGCCTCACGGAGCAGCGAAAGAGGGATGCAGAATGTAAGCGGATTACACTGGTCTGAGTTTTGGATGAAGCATGTCGAAGTCTTCCTGACTTCGATGTATAGCTGGTGGAAGAGCCAGAACAAAGACTAGTCAGGTTGAAAGACTACGCACAACAGTCCCGCAACAAAATTGAGAAGCTCAAAGCAGAGCATGAGACTCAGATCGCGGAGCTTCAACTTCGCATCCTTCCAGAAAGCCCACCTGAGGTCAAAGAACAGCGCCGTGCAGACATTCAAGTGTCTGCAACAAAATTTCTGATATTGTGGGCAGCGCAGCAAAGTTGTTAGAATACAATGTCGAGACTTGGACCACCCTGCAGGAACATCCAAGAAATGGACAGCTGCAAGAAACCATTCAGCAGCGACATGCAGAATTGGATGTAGTAAAAGCAGCAATTAAGACTCTACCTCCCATGGAGAAAATGCTCAAGGTAAAGCAAAGCAACGAACTCCAACACGAAATCGAATAGTGCAGAGCAAAAGCAACAGTAGTGGAAAATTATCTGCAGCCCCTTATCAGCGAAGATTTCGAGTTAAGTATTGTTGTGGACACCCAATTTAAATTTCTAAAGGAATATGATGCATTTGTGTAGCAAAAGGCCAACGAAGCATCAGCCGAGGTACTGCAGGAGCTGGTAGAAAAGGAGCAAGCCACCGACAATATCATGAATGGTCTCAACAAGCAGTACACTATCCTTGCTGACAAAGTTCATCTACCAGAGAAGCGGCAGAGTGTCCCGGGATGGGACACTGGTGAGTCTTAGGGGCCTGTTGGGGCACGCACCCTAACGGTCCTTAAGGTGGGTAACTCTGTGGGCTTGAAGGAGTTTGTAAGCGGAGTTATGGCTCAAAATAGTCTTAGGGGTGTCGGGGTTGAGTCAAAGCCCTCTTTTGGTAATTAACCCATGGTTTAAGTCTAGGGTTTAGGGTTTGGGGTGCCCATGGTTTAAGTCCATGGTTTTTTAATAGTGCGTTGTATAAATAGGCACTCCTGTAAATAAGTCAGGTTAGGATTTTTATGTATAAGGAATTGCTGCGAAGCTAAGGATATTTTGTAAGAAAAGGTTAAGTCCCAGCTGTGTGCATGGACGACCTCTGCAGCTGTGTGTGCAGAGGGTTTTGTAAGTGATTAGAATATCTGCAGTAATGTGCGCAGAGGCCTACAGCTGTGTGCACGACTTTAAGGACTTGAAGGGATCTGCAGCTGAGTGCGCAGATCAGAACTGTGATTTTGTAAAGAGTTGAATAAAACGTAGTTCTGTGGACGTAGCCCCTACACTGGGGGTGAACCACATTATATCTGGTGTTGTGGTTCTTGTGTTATTTTTGGTTATATTCTTTATGCATTGATAAATATATATATCTGATAAGTAAGATCGCTGCTAACAAATAGCTTCGCCGTGAATTCCCAGTAAAGGGTTAAGCAAGTCACTGTTTGTTTATTAATCTGCGAAGTTATATATATGAATGTCGGAGCTCTGTGTTAATTGATTATAAGTTATTAAAAGTTAAAGGTACAGTAATATCCCTCTTCTTCTTGCAGAAACCTGATTCTGTGGCACCCCATAGCTGTTTCGGGTGAGACTGTAACCTGCGTGCAGGTTGTTGCCGAAAGGGCCAACACTGTGGATCTTTTGTTGGTGCGAAGTAAAAGGTGTAAAACCCGGGTCTGCCTTATTGCCCAACATAGTGTGACTGGAATGGAAAACTATGATAAGGAAAAATAAGGGACTAATATACCCTATAGCAATGAAGGATATAATGAAGATACACCTGAACATGAAGGAGGACTGACCTTGATGTACAACATACCTACGACTCCACACACCACGCCAAACTTAGGAGGAACAAACATGAGTTCTTTAGAAGGTTTTCCTATGTGTCAACAGAGTAGTAATAGTAGCAGATCAATGCACACTAGGAGGAAACCTAGAATGGTGGGTGATGATGCAAATCTACCCTTGTTTTAGGGTAATGTGACCAAAGATCCCAAAAAATACTAGTTGTTATGTGAAAGAATATGGAAAGTAAAACAAGTGCAAGGAGAAGATATAAAGAAAGTACAATTGGCGACGACCTTTCTGGGCCTTGTGTTGGACTGGTATATGAAATTTGTGTAAGTGCTGATAGGGCATCCCCAGAATACCCTAGCACCAATCAGGACTAGACTAATCGAGGAGTTTAGGAAGCCAAAATTTGAGTCGCAGTATAATACCGAGTTGAAGGAAATAAAGAAGTACCCTAATGAATCAGTGTGGGATTTTGATTAGTGATTCAAAACTATGATGGATAAGGTCAGATTTGGAATGAGTGATGTGCAACATAAGGAATGGTTTATTGTAGCTTTGGTACCACACATCTGTATGCTAGTGATGCAACAGAAGATCGCATCTCAAGCAGAATCTCTGGAAATTGTGATGAAACTCAAAGCTTCACCAGTTGGAGAAATAGGGATTGGCATGAGCTAGACCTAGTCGTCGTTGGAAAGCCTCACTATTCAGTTACAAGAAATTAAGAAGGGAAAATAATTCCATGAAGAGGTATGATGTAGTAGATACCAGTCGGAGGGACATCATAAGGATCAATGTCCAGACTTCAATAAATATTTATAGGCTAGAGTCTTGTTGGGCCAGGAAAAGTAGATAAGGAAGAAGCTGGTGCGCAAGCTAGGAAGGAAAAGCACGTGTGACAAAGAGGAAATCAAGTCACAAAGGAAGAAAAGGAACCGATGCAAAAGAATAGAGCATACGTGAGATAGAGTAAAGGAAAGCTTGTAGAAGTGCAAACAAGTAATGGTTAGAAAGCAACATGTGAAGATCGTGGCTGCTGAAGATGGTGTAAGCCTATAGACAATGTACGTATGAAGGAATATTTGTAGTTCAAGATGAGAGTGCCTTGTGTGAGTCCCTAACAGCCTGTAACCACTTTTATGGCTGATCATGACCTATAACGGATGAGCAGTATGTAGTTGATCCTGTGTGGTCCCGTAAAAGATATAAATAGGAACAACCCGTTCTGTAGAAGGGTTGGTTATGGTTTTTTTGTGGTTTTGAACATTTGGTTGATTATTTTGTTTAGTTATTGTTTGCTAGTAGATATTGGATGTTGGTTTTCCATAGTTTGGTTTTTTTGTTTTGTTAACAAAGAAGAATAAGGCTGTTGAGTCGTGGATCTTGCAGATGTGTGCACAAACCTCTAGTAGTAGAAGGAATCTACACTTGAATGCGCATATAGTAAGTAGAAGAGTTGATCTAGGCTGTTTGTATATCAATAGGAGTAGATAGAAGAATAAAATAGAAGCATGAGAGAAGAAGATTGAGTCAGAATGACATAACGTAAGAACAGTCTACAGATCACAGACTGCAAGGTGCTATACACAATTTCTCATGCCCGATGAAGAGCACCTTGGTGGTTTTTCCCACATGGGTTTCCACGTTAATTCCTGTGTTGAATGTTTGATTGATGATGAGCGTAGTAGGGCCTTCACCCTAGCTACAAAGTAGGAACAACTTCCTTCCATCTATAGGATGGAAGGGTATGGTTCTTGTGAGAATGAAAGAGCAGAAAGAAAATATACTGAAACAGAAATGAGAAAAATGAAACCCCTCTGCACACAAGGTTAGCATTAAGCTCCAAGACCCTGCATACAACTGTTAGAAAACCAAAATACCTACAAGCAATCAATGAAAACCTGCAAGAACATGTTAAGAAATAAACCTACAAACAAATACTGTTAGAAAAACTACAATATACCAAAGCAAAGACATAAAACAAAACAAGTATACCTTCTGGTTGGAATGGGCCACCATTCCCTGGCTTGGGAGAGCACCTCTCTTAGGAATGGGGAGCTATGGCTCAATGGAGGAATGGAGGAGAGGGAGGGTGAATGGCTTAAGAGGAAAATGGTTTCAAGACACTCACATGTGAAGCATAATGATAGGGAGTGAAGGAGTGATTTTAGAGTGACACCCACCCTTCTATTTATACTTTTTCTCAATATTTTTAGGGTTTTAAGCCCCTGGTTGGGGCTTTAGCCCCTTTTTTGGGGCTTTTAGCCCCTTTCACCTAATATTTATCTCCTTTGGGGATTTTAAGCTCCTTTGAGGGGTTTTAGCCCTTTTTTGGAGGTTTTATCCCCTATGAGAGCTATTTTGGCTCTTTTTAGGGGTTTTTAAGCCCTTTTGCACATTTTTAATCCTTCTTAAGGGTGTGGGGGTCAAATGGGGTCAAATTAGGGTCATACGTAGATGCCTTTAGGTGGTGTAGGTGATGTAGAGCTCATTGTGGGATTTTTTGGGTTAAAAGATTTCCCCCTGATGTGTGAGGGTAGGATCTCATCATATGGTCGATGGACATCATAGGATTTTCTTGGGGAGAGGTGGTGCTTCCTAGGCTAGGGCATGGTGGATTTTGGTTTTTGTATTAATATGGTTCCCATCAATGGGTGAGATACAAATAATATGTGACATGTATATGGACAAGGTGAGAATCCCCATGCTCATGACGATGTCAAAACAATAATGCGATCTAATCTCTACAATACAAGAGCCGATCATGTACAACTGTTGTTACAATAGTGGTTGCCTCAATGAGAGGCTGAATACAATACTGATTTGAAGAACTGCTACATTGGACCCATGGCATTCTCATGGAATGATATATCGTCATGAATGATGGCCTACTAGAAATGGAATGGTACATAGTTTACTAACAGAGAATCAGAGTCTCTATGGTACAAATATGTTGCATCAATCATAAATCTATATAGAAGCATTGTTGGGGCTTTTGAACACTGTCTCCAACGCAAATTGGAAATCATAAGGGACATGAACTTGATTAGGTCCATTGAATAGACTCATCAATGTGCTAGATTCAGGTGACATCTAGGGTCTTCGACCAAATACTGCACAGACCAATACCCTGTATGAATCTCAACAGTGTGATGATGTAGCTCGAGTCGAGCACGTGAGAAACAACCATCCCGACAAGCACTAAGGAATCCTCTCAAGTGGTCCAAGGAACTCATCAGTGAGGTTAATGAAACCAAGATACAGGGATCTCTAGGTCTATCCTCTAGAATACATGTGTTGTCGTCGACAGAGGGAGACCTGCCCCTGGTCAAGGAAATGGGGTTTCCTTGACCAGAAGCGCAAGGGACATAACCAAAGGATGTGAGACAATCTAAGGACTGACCCACAGAATGAGGGGGGGAGGGAAGGAGTTGAACAGGGGTATAGGGAGTGTAGGAGATTCAAAATTCCTTTGTTCAGAGTATGATGGTAGGGTGGACTAGGAAACAAATGAAACTAACTCATGGGGAAGGGATCATAGCAGTAATACCGGGAATGTCACTCTAGATGGGAAATACTTCAGGGAGGTAGATAGTTTTGGTATTGTTGGGATCCAGGGAAGACACATTGCAGAGTAATCCGAACAAAGGCGACCCAAAGTGGGAATGCTACCAAACTGTTATCTATGGGGTGGTGTCTAAAGACACCATTGTGGTACGATCTCATGGATTTTTGGAGAGCCCAAGAAAGTAAATGCTCGATGGTGCTTTCAATTTTAGAGAGTCTAAAATCATGAAGAAGACTCCAGTGGGGGCTCTTTTTCATTGGTAGTCTCCTGTGCCAAAAAAAGGATAAAATTATACACAGGAGAGCTCGCCCATCCTATAGGGGATGAGAGACTTCTTTACCATTGGTATTCCAATCAGGCCGGAAAAGGTTAAACCTATACTGACTAGACGATCATTTAGATACTTTTATGAGCATTAACGAAACCAAGTTTGCTCGGTGATCTTTTCTTGATAAGAAGGCTGGAAAAGAGCTTAATGACAACCCATGGTGAGGTTTTTCCTAAAGTTCATCCCCTATGCCCAAGAAAGCATAAAAGTATGCAATGGGTAACGGTCTTGGCTTGAATGTGCCAAGGCGGTCCTTTTAATTTGATGGTCTACATAGTCCGCAAAAGGAGATAAACGAGATAATGTAGATGCCATTTCCTATACTTTAACGAGTGGGAAAGGAAGCTTTTGCACTCGGCCATCTTTTCATTCTTTTAGGAGTCAGAAAAGATCTTAAAAGAAACTCTAGTATGGTCAACCGATCAAGGAGGTACTGAAGGTGCCCCTATGTTGGGATAGTGGATAGTGGTCCAAAGGTCATCCATGCAGTATGGATGAAGTAGGTGGCTCTTAATCATACCAATACATGCATGGGATAGATCACAAAAGAGGCACATGAGTCGGTGTGGCAGAGGCACGCAAACTGAGGTGTCTCTCAAACAGAGGTCAGGAGAGCTATGTGTGAGTTGTGATGGATAGAATTGAGTACATGTGATGTTAGTACAAGTCTAGAGGCAGTTATATACCAAATGCATGCAAAGGAAATGATCCATCCATCGGAGGATGGTCCGGAGATCTGCATAAGCTACAGTGGACGGAGTAGACAACTATATGTTAAAATAAAAATGATGTGCCTTACAGGAAGTAGCCCAAAAACCCGCATGAGTGGCGGTAAGCAATTGTGATGCAAGTATAGGTCCGAAGACACTTACATCACAATGTTTTGGCTCATAAATTGAAGTAAATTCTAGGAAGTGGTCCTAAAAATTACTTGTTAAACATGAGATGATGGTCTCATAAGGATATAGAGGGAGGAATTCTGAAACCAATGCCATGAACGGCATCTCAAACGGACTTTGTATGGTATTGTTCTGTCGAAAGGAAGAAAATAGGTCAAATGGGGCCTATATATGGGTGGGGACCACTTTGTGAAGTGTCATTGTCACTGCTCATTGCAAAGTGGGAGAGGTGGGCCCTAGATTTTCTTTTGCTGATCTCTCCCGTTTCGACTGGCGATTTCGAGTTCTGTGACTTGCAGGTAAGAGCTCCTGCAAAATCTATCCTTTTTGGTGGTTTGAAATTTAAATTTGGTCACCCGGAGGTCCTCTATGAGCCTGTTTTGGTTTCAAGGAGCCAAGTTGCACCTTTCGAGGGAAAAAGAGAGACCTAGTCACACATGTGAGGAATTTTTGAGCAACCTAGTCGCTCCTTTTGGCCAAACAAGTGCGACTTGGTCCCTTGGTGACATTTTTTTATGAGAGTAGTGGCTGACAGCTATGTTTTTCTTGTGCACGATAGCTGAGATTAAGTGGCATGAGAGAGACTGTAAAGACCTCTGGGAGGTGGCATTGTGGGACAGGAATGTGTGTGCTACACTGGCCCATTGTGGTTTACTAAAGTTCATGCGGATACCCCTCATGAAGAGCTTGCATTTGTTGCTACAAACTTTGGTGAGATTTTGGGATATTGGGGAGGAGGCCTTCCTCTTCGAGGGCCAACGTATTGAGATTAAACTAGTGTATGTATACTTCTTGATTGGGCTCCTTATGTTGGGAGTTGTTGGTGACTTGTCACTGGTGCTGTCTCAGGGGGAGACATTGGAAGAGTTATGTGATAGGCATTGTTACGCTACTATGTATCTGCATGGCTCACACATCTTGATGTGTGACATTGAGGACCTGTCGACACAAGAAGTGGCGACATTACTGCTGCACATCTTGGTTCCACATGGATCCAAAAGATATTTGGAGGGAAATTGCAGTTGGTAGAGCATGCTATGAAGGGAAATTATTATGGGTGGGCCCAGATATATCTTCAGGCTATTCAACGTCAGTCAAAAAATGTGAGGGCATCTAGGATAGGATTTTGTTTTGGGTCCTTCTTATGTGCTTTCTTTTTTGAGAAATTACATACTCTGCGTCCGCACCGGTCAATGCGGTATGGTGGTCCGTGGAAGTCGCGGATGCGTAGGTGGTGCCAAATGATGGTATGAGAGAGTGGTAGCAGAGTGGGTCGCTTATTCAATAAGGAGTTACTTGAGCAGTGGTGGAATCTTCCAGTGATTATTGAGGAGTACCCTTATGTGGGTATGGATTATCGTGGGGAGCCCAAGATGCCCCGAGCTCTTGGTCAGGCATGGGGACCAGCTGGTATGTATGTGTGATGTCTTGATATTTGTATTTATACATAGTGTAGTTGAGTTGGTTGATGATTATATGTATAGAATAATGGTGTCTTTGTTTGTGTATGAAGATGTTGGTCCCTGCCCGCTTCTTGAGTATCAGAGGTGATTGGTCGCTATTGCAGAGGCGACAGTTCCTGCAGGGAACCCTCACAGGAGATGGTAGGAGGTGGACGATTTTTTGCCGTATTTGCAGTGGCTTGCTGATGGGATCTTTGATGATGGCTGGCAGCATTTTAACAACGATCTGATTGCTGCCATTAACACTTTTCCTCCAGAGTGTACCTTTGTGATGAGGACGATGGTCGTGGCCTACGATTACCTTCGTCAGGTGGCGAGAGGGGATCTTCCTACAGAGGATGATATTCTGAGGAAGATGATGATATTGAGCTAGATGATAAGTTTGGGTCAGATTAGCAGCCATTGGGGCTGCTCCTAGTGCATTGGTGCACTTAGGATTTTTTGCATCGCTATGTATATTCAGCTAAGAAAGCATATGTGGCTTCTCGTTTTGTGTTGGACATATTTTGGACATGTGATTTATCTACCTATATATATTTTTGACGTGCGTGGATGCGCTTTTTATGGTTTTATATGTGAGTATTTTTATGATGATGTGAAATGCAATGCCTAGATGATGTATTTTTACACTTATGTGTGTGTTTTATATATGATTATGCATAATGTTGTGTTTGTATGTTTCCTATATGCGATTATGAATGTGCCAATTTAGAATATCATTAGCCATTTGATCTGCTACACTACTAAGGTTTTTGGGAACATGTGTGAATGTAATGGATTCAAATGTTCTAACCAACTGTTTAGTGCACAGGAATTTTCTAAAGAGGCAGGGATCACATACCCGATAGTAGTTGTTCAACTGGGAGACAAGCAGTTGGGAGTATAAGAAGACATCGAGCTGGAGAATGCCTAACTGGAGAGCAGCGGCCAAGAGGCCATTGACACCATCATATTCATCCTAGTTGTCGATCTCACTTCCCATGCATATTCCGTCGATATGGATCAAGTCATGCGATGGGGAGTAGATGACCCATGTAGCCGAGGCGAGGTTTGGAGACCATCTGCTTGCTCCATTAGCAAATCCAATGTACCGATCTGAGGGAGGATCCATTTGGAGAAATGAGGGGAAACAATACATAAGACTCACTTTAAACAAATGTGTAAAACAAAAAAGGACAAGACTATATTACAAGATGAACTAGCATCACTTAAAGAGGTGACGTTAGAGGGAAAGTGGTTTGGACTTTTAGGGGATCAGTGGTCATTCCTTTGTATGACACGATGAATCCTAGGAGACGGCCCATTGGGAAAGATAAAACACACTTGAAAGGGTTCAAGAATATTTTTTACTTGCAACATCACAGGAAGGCTTGCCGCAAGTCATCTACGTGTTGTGATTGCTTATGTGACCATGCAATGAGGTTGTCAAGATAGACCAACATGATTTGGGTGAAGTCACGGAAACAGTGTGTCATGGCACACTGGAAGGTGGCTCCAACATTCTTTAGGCCAAAGGGAATGACTTGATATGAAAAAGTACCCCACGGGGTTGTGAATGCAGTCTTGTAATGATCTTGTTTCCATATCTGAATTTGGTTATATCTAGAAAACCCATCCATGAAGGAAAAGACCTCATGTCCGGTGCATGCATTGATAATCTGATCAATGAAGGGTGTTGGAAAGTTGTCTTTGGGACATGCCCTATTTATACCATGGAAGTCTATGCAAACATGGATGATACCCTCTTTTGTATTCACAGGAACATGATTAGAAACCCAAGTGGTGTACACAATGAGGTAAATGAATCCGGCTGTGCACAACTTCTTAATTTCAGCTTTGACCACGGTGGCTTTGGAAGGATGGATGGGCCGTTTCTTTTGGTGCATGGGAGCCACATCAGGCCATGTTTCAATGTGGTGTTCCATGATGGATGGATCCAACCCAGGCATTTCAGTGTAAGACCAGACAAGGATGTCGTGGAATTCTTGGAAGAGAGATTTATAGGTAGTGACTTCTTCCAGGGAGCAGGAAGCCCCAAGCATGATTTCTTCAACAACCTCAGGATTGTTTGAGATGTTGATTTTGATGGTTGGTGAGATGTTTTCCATGTTCCCTTCTTCGAAGGCATCTGGTGCCGAAATGGGATTTTTAACCAGTCGACTTTCCCATGAATGAAATCTTTGGTTTCCATGGAAAATTGGTTAGACTGCGACACAAGTTCTTCGGAGAGGAAGAACGAGCAATGGTGCATGTTGTCCCATGGGTATTCCAGGGAAGTTAAGGCTTCAAGTATCTCCTCATCGTTATAGAAAAAATGAAGAGATAGGTCTAATGGACCATCATTGATGGTGGAGACAAGAGGGTCTCTAGAACTGGACATCATGGAAATGGACATGGTGTCTGAAGAAGGAGGTGGTGGGTGAACTTATTCGATCAGATTGATCTCAGATTCAAGGGAATGTTGTCGAAGGTTGGTTAGAACCATTCGAAACTTGGAAAATTATTGGCAGTGGTGAGAATAGTGTCCATACAATCCACAGGGGGCACAAGCATGGTTTGTTCTCAAAGACTTGTTTGTCACTATCGGCCCACTTGGGAGTTCAACCACAGGGAGGTTTTATGTTGTATCCATGGCATCCAAATGCATGCAGATTATGGGAATCTTAGGGAAGTTTTGAGTTTGATGACGTTGTTCTTCGTAGATGGCGCAAGGTGGGATCTATCGAGGCTCAACGGTAGATTTCACGTTTTTTCCCCTAGCCCTTTTTGGGTGGGGCGGTGCAAGGGTGGGTGTGGTGGTTGGTGTTTACAGGCTGGGTGGAGGATTAGATTCCACCACAATGGGTTGCATGGGGGTTAAGACTACCTAGGGCATTGGTGGTTGGGTCGGTGGATCAAGGTACCACACTAGAATTCCCAATGTTAAGTTGGGTAAGTTTAAGGTAGCAATTATTGGCTTACTAATGACACTAGGTGGGGGAAAGAGGATGGGAATTGTGTGGACTAGGGAGGAGCCCAGATAACTCCTTGATGGTTGTATGTGGGGATAAGGTTTTGGTTGCGGCTGTGTGTAATGCTGTGGTTGTGGATGATGTTGTGGCTATTGTTGATGTTGCGGTTGTGGATGGTGTTGAGGATGCGACTGCGGTTGTTGTTTGGGTGCAATGGTGCTGGATGAGAGCATGCACAAATTCACAATCTCATTTGGTGTCGGTGGTGGTGACACAAAGGGGAAAGAAGCTGTCATGGTGGTATTAGCAAACAACCTAGGGACCACATTCAACAATGGGGAGGCTAGTATGTTGTTAACCATGGTGTTGACTGCAGTGATAACATTGGCAGGTGTGATTAGCCCTTGCGAATCGATGGTGTTAATCGTAGGGATAACGTTGCTGGGTGTCGTTAGCTGTTGCAAATTGTGATAAGTTAGTTGGTCAACCGTCACAATTTTCCCTTCATGGGGGAACATCATGAGACAGAAAACATTTGATGCTATGGCTCTCATGGCGTACATATAACTTCTTCCAAGGAGAAGGTTATAGTCCAATTGAGCATTGACAACCTCTATGTCAATCAGTACTATTTTCCTATCTAATGTGATGGGGACATGGGGGAGGATTCCTTAGGATTTAGTGGGATGGACATCATAAGCTCACAAATTAGTAGATGATGGTTGCAGAATTGGGGATCCAAGCTTCTTCCAGACTAGGGTAGACATAACGCACGTGGATGCCCCCTCATCCACTATGCACTAGTGCACGGCCAAATTCTAGATAGACACTAGGATTTGGAAGGAAATGGTTGATGACATCCATGGTTCTCGATTATCCATGTCAAATGTTATCAACTTGGAGTCAGAGGGGTCTACAGCACCAAGGGCGGCTAGTAAGGCTTTCTGCTGCGTTGGGAAAATTTTGAGTACCTTGAGAGCCGACATGGTGGTAGGTGTTTGGGCCGAATCATCCATGATGTTGTAGCTGATAGCAGCTCTAGTCATGGCATTGTTGGAAACCTGACGCATGGGGGGGCATGGGAAAGGGAGTAACTGATGAGGTGCATTGGTTGTTTTGGACGTAGATGTCGCTAATGTGTTAGTGGGTTCGGTGTTGGTTCCATACTGATTTCATCTGGTCTGTAAATTGATCTCTTTAGTTGTCATAGCTAGCAGGTGGTGAACACCCATTTCTTCCATCAAAGGTGCCCCCGGGGCATTGGAATTGGGTTGGGGAGGAGGTGTAGTTTTCACCAGTCCTTGGACTAGTAATGGGTTTTGGAGCACCATAGCAGGAGGTCCTGATGGTGCCGGGTTGGGTTGGGCTTGGTCTGTTCTGTTGGTGGCATGTTCAACCTCATTCCTAATGGTCTACTTAATGCAACCCATCAAGGGACACTCATATGTGTAGTGCCCGTAGACCTCGCATAGTGTGCACAGTTGGTTTGTATGCAATGGAGCGTTGCATCTCGGTGCATTTGGTCATTGAGGTTTTTGGATTAGCCAGTTGGGATGGTTTTGCTGTGCAAACACCTGTCCCAGTGGAGTAGCTGGAGCTGGGGCAAGGGATTGAATAGCTTGCACCGGTGGTGCATAGTATACTTGGGTGGGTGCCGGTGCCACAAATGTGAGAATTTGTCCCACGTATTGTTGTGTCAGCCAAGCTAATGCTTGGGCCTACTGCAGTGGCGTAGGTTGTGCATAAGAATTTGTGGCTCCAGACTGGGACATCATTCTTGCATAGTCCATAGTTTGGTTTTGGTATGCAACACTAGAGGTGTTGCTTGGTTGTGGTGGTTTACAGGTGGTGTCGGACGGTGTTGTGGTTGGTGGGAGATAGAACATATGATGCCATCTGCGGCATGGGATTCCCTTGATTCATCCCGGTAGGAGGTAGCTGCATGGGGAGTGTCTGGAATGACACTGTAAAGGTATCCAGACTATGCATAGATCATATCAAACTACTGGGATTTCAATATGGCATCCTCTTCGAATTGGGGACGTTCGGATGCAACGTCCTTTGCTATAGGTGGTAGAAAAATTTTTGCGCCAAGAGGCGCTCTACAACCCAGTATGGGGGAGATCTTGTAACGTTACATAACGTTATGTAATGTTACATAACGTTAGAAAATAATTAAAAAAAAATATTTAATTATCCGTTAAAATAAATGCCAGCCAAAAAACAACCTAATATGAGGGAGATCTTGTAAGTTTTGTTGAGTAACTTTTGTTATTAACAAAATAATAATAATAAAAAATTTAATTATCAGCCAAAATAAATTTCTGTAAAAAAAAACCTAAAATGAGGGAGATCTTGTAACTTTTGTTACTTACAAAATAATAAAAAATAAAAATTTTAATTATCCCCCAAAATAAATGTTGGCAAGAAAAACAACCTAATATGGTGGAGATGTTATAATGTTCCTACCTAACAAAACAATAAAAAAGTAAAAGTAAAAATTTAATTATCCCAAAATAAATCTGGGTTAGAAAAAAACCACAATATGGGGGAGATGTTGTAATGTTCCTACCTAACAAAATTAAATAAAAATAAAAAAATTGAATTATCCGCAAAAAAAAATGTTGGTCTTGCACATGGTTTTAAAACCATGTGCAAGGCCTTCTAAACAACCCATGGTTTTATTGTACATGGTTTACGAAGGCCTTGCACATGGTTTTAAAACCATGTGCAAGGCCTCCTAAACAAACCATGGATTTATTGTACATGGTTTAAGAGGACCTTGCAAATGGTTTTAAGACCACGTGCGAGGCATCTTAAACACCCATAGTTTTAGGAGGGCCTTGCATATGGTTTTATAACCATGTATGGGGAGATGTTGTAATGTTCGTTCCTAACAAAATAAAAAATATTATATGTCGAACATAAATAATATTAAATATTAATAATAAAAATAATATATGTGGAACTTAAATAAAAATGTGTGTCTTTTGGTTTCAATAAAATCTATAGCTATATATATGACACATCAAAGTTGATAGCTCATTGAGTGCAATACCTAAAAAGAGTTTTGCACCTCAATAAATTGATCCCTCTGGGCGCTTAATAGAGCCTAGGATTTGGATCTACGCTGGTTGGGAACCAATCTAGGAAGATTCTGTCATCAAGTTGAATCTTGCATGCACAAACTGTGGCGTCACCGCTACTCATGGATGTGGTCGGTTATGTGGGTCGCAGTATTATGGCGGCAAGATAACAAGATCTCCACCCCTTCGCCGTATCTAATGGGGAGTTGGAAATATTGTAGGAACATGAAAGCCAAGGAGTTGAAATCTTAGTACTTGGATTGTGGTAGCTCAATGTACCACTTGGCTATAGCACCTATGAGAGTGCGTTGGAACATTTTGAGCCTGATCGAATCATCTACAATGCTATTTGATGAGCACCATAGGTGAAACATCATGATGTGGTTTTGGGGGCACTCCCTTTCCTTCCCTTCAAACTTGGGAATGTCTGAGGGAATTTTGGTTGGCATGGGAGGCCAAAATTTTTGATGGCAGATAGGGTAATTTTTTAACCAAGCCAAGTTAGGCAAGTTGAGACATGCCATGAAAGGAAGTTTTGACCTAAGTTTGATGTGAGATGGGGCAGAAATGGTGGTGGGGTTTGCAGGGACATGATGCACCTGCATAACTAGGGATACTTGTGGCACCGTTGTGGACAGGCCACTACCCCCAAGTGTGGTAAAAGGAACTATGTGAGTGGAAGCACCACTGCCCCTATGTGTGATAGGAGGGGCATTGTAGGTGGAAGGGCCACTGCCCCCATGTATGCCAAGTGGAATAGTTGGGATAGCAGGCACATTGCCCACATGTGTTATAGTTGGGACAACTTGACTGGTCAATATGGGTGGTGGTAGCTAGCTTATGACGATTTTCATGACCGTGCTAGGGCCACTAGCAGATGTGTTGGTGGTGGTGTGGGGTGTGGACATGGGTCCACTTCTAATCACTAAGCCAAAAAATGGATCTAGCTTTGCACCAGCCATGGGGCTAGATGGTGCAGTATGCAGGTCTAGCTCATATTAGTATGATTATGAGTCTGAATTAGAGGTTATGTGGCCCTATGATGGTCTATAGGGTCATCAAGAATGGTCTCAATGGTGCTGATTCAAGGACCTGAACTATGGTGGATCACCTCTCAGATGTGAGAAAGAACGTGGGGGATCAATTGTGTCTAATTTGTATGTCGAGTGGTGAAATATGGTAATTATTTTTTGACCCCAATTTTACTGGCTTCCTATTGGCTTTAGGTGGTCACTTTTCAATGAAGACTTCCAAAAGATAGTGCTTGGATTTTTCCTCATGAGAGTGCTAGTCAATCGGTGGAGGTCGTTGCCTGTTTCACCTGGCAATTCCTCTAAGCGACCAAATAATTTGGGGTTCCTGTGGTACTCCTCACAACAAGTTTTTGGGCTGAGCCCATTTAATTCCCATTGTTAAGGTAGTCAAGAACTTATGTCCTCAAAGACTGCAAATGGTTGAATTAGTGTAAATTATAAATTTTAATGCCTATCTTAACGTCATGAACTGAGTTTGGTTGTTTTTTATGGTATGGTTTATGTGCATGTCCTTTTGTCTTTCTGTTATATTTAGTGGCTGCTTGAATGGATTATGAATATTCTGTAGAGTTCAGAACATTGTTGATGAAAGCAATAAATGATAAACAAAAATTTAAACATGTATCATATATGAATCTGAACTATGATAGCTTGACTAGGTGACTGCCTTACACCTATATTTATCTTCAACTAGGAAAGGGTGTTGAGCTCTCATCAAAATGGGACTAATCCCATTCGTAGATCCTCAGGTCACCCTCTGGATGCAAGGTCAGTCAACAGGGAGGACGTTGAGCGTCGTGAGGCCCCCTTGGGCCTACTACCCTCTCTACCTTCCAAGTCACCCATTTTTAGTGGTTTCGAAAAATGACAAGTGAAGTGCCTATTACTATATGAGCTTCACCATTCGTCTTATCCCAGAATACCGCAAAGGGTGATGACTGGGTAGAGGAGGAAGGGCTAGGAAAGATGTTAATTTAAACTTAAGAATTGAAACCTACAGTAATTTCTTGATTGAATATTTAAACAGATTCATTAATTGATTATCCATTCAATTTAACATTGGTTTACACATGATATAATAAGATGAATAGGTTCTGAAGGAAACAAACATAGGTTTGATGGACAGAGGCGCTGAGCCACACTAACAATCCCTAATCTTTAAAAATTTGAATCTGAGAGACAAATCGCTCTTTTCGAGGGAAATGTGGCGAGGGGGTCACCTTTCCCCAAACCATGCGAGGGGGTTGCTCAGAAACTACAGATAGAAGTGGTCTGGCTTCTAGGTTGAAGTCACACATTTCAGGCCTAAATGAGCGACCTTGTCACACCTTTCGGGCCTAAATGAGCAACCTGGTTGCACCTTTCATCCCGATAAGAGCAACCTACTCCAAAAGGTGAAAATGTTTTTAACCCGAGTCAGATCCGGATGACAGTAACCTGCACTGTGGACAAATGGGATCGGTTTGGACTTGAGGAGGATCGACAGTGACTATAAATGTAGGAAAAGATAGATCTAATCTAGATTTGAAAGAAAACTAAACTAGGGAAAATAAAACTAAAATGCTGAAATAAAACCTAGGGATCCTATGGGATCGACCTGCTATGGTCACCAAATATGTAGTAGGGATTTCACGCTAGCTACAGAGAAGGAATGGCTTTCTTCTGTCTATAGTACGAAAGGGTAGGTTTCCTACGAGAATGAAAGAGTAGAAAGAAAATAGACTGAAACAGAAATGAGAAAAATGAAACCCCTCTGCACACAAGGTTAGAGTTAAGCTCCAAGACCCTACATACAATTGTTAGAACACCAAAATACCTATAAGCAATCCATGAAAACCTGTAAGAACATGTTAAGCAATAAACCTGCAAAAAAATACTGTTATAAAAACTACAATCTACCAAAGAAAAGACATAAAACAAAACAAGTATACCTTCTGGTTGGAATGGACCACCATGCCATAGCTTAGGAGAGCACCTCTCTTAGCAATGAGGAGCTATGGCTCAATGGAGAATGGAGGAGAGGGAGGGTGAATGGCTTTAGAGGTGAATGGTATCAAGGCACTCACATGGGCATCATAACGATAAGGAGTGAAGGAGTTATTTGAGAGTGACCCCCAAACGCTCTATTGATACATTTTCTCAAGATTTTTAGGGTTTTAAGCCCTTTTGCACATTTTTAAGCCTTCTTGAGGGTGTGGGGGTCAAATCGGGTCAAATGAGGGTTGTATGTAGATGCCTTTAGGTGGTGTAGGTGATGTAGAGCTCATTGTGAGATTTTTTGGATTAAAAATGGGAGTTTATGTGAATGTTGAAGTATTTGCTTACTGTATATTGATTAGTTACATTTGAATGTATGCACTGTCTTGTTAATCAATGAATGGATGAATATTAAAAGCATTGGGGGAATTTCCTCTATATAAGTTCATGGTTAAATTCCTAAATTAAGGAATGAGTCGCAAACTGTCTGTCGGTATAAGGAATCAGCTATGTTGCACCAGTTGCACCAGTTGTGGAGGTTAAGGAAAGTGTTTTGTTGTACACGCTGACATATAGTTGTGTCCAGTTACGCAGGAATAGATTCCATCATCTTGATTGCCTTTGTCGAGCGCCTTGGTTTTGCGCCAAGGGACTATAATTCCCTTGCGAACTGTTGGAGACATTTACCATCATACACACTTTTCAGTCAAATTGGCCCAGTTAAACCACTATCCTAAGTATAATTGACATTAATTGACATCAATGGAGCATTAATTGTCATCATCCAGTCACACCCACGCCTACCTACAGTCAAGGAGGTTAACTGGAGCACTCCGGGGGTGATCTGAGTGATCTAAATGCACCTAATTGCTAACTGGTGGTTACAATCAGTTCAACCAGTCAGTTAAGATGCCTCCTCTCATTAAATATATTATTTAATGATTATTTATTATTATTTAACGATCTGGAGTCAACAGGGTGCCTCCATCAACTTTTGATGGTCAGTTCAGCTTCAGTTAACCTCATCGGGGTTCATTGAAGTCATGGACCACTAGCACTTGATGGTTGAATTGCTATGACATGTGTTTGATCTCCTTCAGTTGAGATTTAGTCATTTATTGCACTCCAACTTCAGTTAGGGTTTGGTGAGTCAATTAGGGTTTTGGTTAAGTGGTTAACTAAGTGTGAACCAATGGTTGAGAGTCAGTTAAGCTAGACTCACTCACTGAATTCGAATTGTCTCCTTAGGTATTCAAATTATTCATGGATTCAAGCTATTGCTTGACATTGTTATTGTAACCATTCATTGTTTATTAAATATACAGAGAGGAAACTAATTCCGATTCCAATTGACACCATTTCATGAGTATTTGTTGATTATTCTTTCATGAGATTGATTCTTAGTTCCTAGATCATGTGCAAGAATTAATATGGTATCAGAGCATACGGCGGATCAAAGATCTATCTCTCGAAAACAAGCTTTTTGACAGATTTCTCCATGAAAAGTGAGCAATAGCTCAAAATTCTAGCACTGCACCAGAAGCCAAGGCTTACCACTCAATATCTCAAGTAAAGAACTTGTTGATCAAGCTTGCTTGATTGACTATGCTGGGTGTGATGAAAGCCTAAAATGTGCAGGCTGTCTAACCTTATGGTGCCCCTTTTTGCTTTGATTTGCGAGTCTTAACAGGTACATCTTCGAATGGACTCATCAATCCCTCTTCTCACCCCATTCACAAGCTATTCGGAATGGAAGTTGAAGATGATTGCATCTCTGAAGAGACGAGGTATTTATGAGGTGTCTATTGGACTTGGAAAAGAGTCTTATGAGAATGAGAATGACTAGCTAAATGACGGTGATAGAGCTATTGGAGCAATATGTCTGGCCCTTTCTCCTAGCTTGTACTACCTTATTATTGGTTCTGCTGAATACCCAAAGGAAGTCTAGACAATATTGGACAAAACCTTTGGCAAGCACAATGAGGATCATAATAGTAATTTGGAGATCACATCCAGCACCACAAGAGTTCTTTACTTAAAAGTCTCAGCCTCTACTCTCTCTGATGAATTTGTTCAAGATGAAGATGAAGCAAAATCTTCTACACATTCAATTCGAATTGAAGAAAGTCTCCATGCAATGACTCCTTCTCCTGATGTTCAGGAAGTTCAAGAGATCTCTGATATCTCATCTTATCATATTTATGAAACAGAAGAATACATTCTAATCTCTGATATTGAAGAAAAATACTGTTACACTTCCATGCAAACATTCATCGGTGATTTTCCTTTGAATTATGTGCAAAATTTACCAGTAATTGCTTCTAAAAGTGAAGAGAAATTTGATTTTTCTTCCTGTAATGTTGCTGCTGGTGTGCAAATATGTAAAAAATTGGATATTTTGGAAGAAATATCATATTATAAGAGTGACACATTCGCTCCCCATGATCTAGATATTCCAGCAAAATCTTGCAGGATTGCGTGCACCAAAATTCAGAATTTTGAAGAAAAAGACAACTGTGCATCCACCGCCTTGGTTGACCATAATTTTGGATCTGATATGAACCTTATTGGATCTGATATGATATTATTTGGATCTGATCTGATATTTATTGGTTCAAAATTTCAGGTTCATAAACCTTCAATACTGCTTGTAGCTATTGTCGTCAACGGTGTGAAGAAACAAGTACCGCAAGTCTCCTACAAAACAGTTGTTGGGGATTTGATTTCATTTCAGAGTTTTGGATCTGTTGTGAAATTATTTATATATGATTTAATTTATGATCTTATATTATTTGGTTCATATTTTAAAATCCAAGAGCTTTCATTCATGCTTGTAGCTGCTCTCACCAATTCCGGTGTGAAAAATCAAGTACCGCAGTTCTTCTTCAATTTTGCTACTAGGGATTTGGTGTTAGTTTCCTCTTATAAGGTTGCTGATATTTTATTTTGTGAATCATTATCTATTTATGAAGCTATATCAGGTTATGGAGCTCAATCATTCGCTCTCCAGAGTCCCAGGGATTCTCTACCTTTGGTCGCATGCTCATCTCCTCACAGAACTAGTAAAGAGGAAGACATTCTGCATCTGCTTGGACACTTGCTCCTAAAAATTGGGGCTGATTTTACCACTCATGGTTTTATTTTCAGGGCTGAAACATATCAGTTTCTTGAGTGTTCCACACATGTTTCAAATCCTCAATAACCTTTTCTCTTTCTTCAGATGATTTCAGCTACTCTACATGGGTCCAGTTTTCACCGTACAGTTGTTTATATTTCTGATTCAGTTGAGTTCATTGTTCTTCTTCCAAAGTGGAAGGTTCCTCCAGACATATTCATTTATTTTGGATTCAAAGGTTCACATGCATAGTCTCAGGATGCTGCTGCATAGAAGAACCAATTCTTGATTTACTGCTTAGTTTGAGGGGGGTATTTTTCCCATGAGGTTTTCCCCGTTTCCTTGGTTATATTAAGCAGTTACTGTATTGTACAAGGTGACCTATGGCATTAGTTGCAAGGGACCTAGAATTTTTATGCATCTATTTTTTCTAACTCTTCCTAAGTATAGCTTAAGGGGGGGTGTTGGAGACATTTACCATCATACACACTTTTCGGTCAAATTGGCCTAGTTAAGCCACTATCCTAAGTATAATTGACATTAATTGACATCAATGGAGCATTAATTGCCATGATCCAGTCACACCCACTCCTACCTATAGTCAAGGAGGATAACTTAGCCTTCTCCTACAATCAAGGATGCTAACTAGAGCACTCTGGGGGTGATCTGAGTGATCTAAATGCACCTAATTGCTAACTGGTGGTTACAATCAGTCCAAACAGTTAGTTAATATGCCTCCTCTCATTAAATATATTATTTAATGATTATTTAATGATTATTTATTATTATTTAATGATCTGGAGTCAACAGGGTGCCTCCACCAACTTTTGATGGTCAGTTTAGCTTCAGTTAACCTCATTGGGGTTCATTGAAGTCATGGAGCACTAGCACTTGATGGTTGGCTTGCTATGACATGTGTTTGATCTCCTTTAGTTGAGATTTAGTAATTTATTGCACTCCGACTTCAGTTAGGGTTTGGTGAGTCAATTATAGTTTTGGTCAAGTGGTTAACTGAGTGTGAACCAATGGTTGAGAGTCATTTAAGCTAGACTCACTCACTGAATTCGAATTGTCTCCTTAGCTATTCAAATTGTTCATGGATTCAAGCTATTGATTGACATTGTTATTGTAACCATTCATTGTTTATTAAATATACAAAGAGGAAACCAATTCTGGTTCCGATTGACAACATTTCATGAGTATTTGTTGATTATTATTTCATGAGATTGATTCTTAGTTCCTAGATCATGTTCAAGAATTAATACCAACTGCAGAAACTTGGTTCTAGTAGTTACCCATTAGATATCTCGAGTGATACTATGCCTTCCTTGGAAGTGTTGTTGATTGAGCTACTCTCTTGGGCCGATGTCTTGTGGTTTATTGTTGGTATTGTGGTGTTGTTGAACTACGGGTCGAGAAAAGAAGGTGATAGAGGCCAAGAAATGGTTTCATTCTTGGGACACATAATCATTTGAGTCAAGGAAAATGTTGTGGCATCCGACAAAGAGAGAGATAGAGGACTGGCTGAAGTCTAAGATGCTAGCATTTGCGCAAGAAGAAAGCGCAGGAACACAGTTGAGCACAAAAAACTAGGAGGACGAGCATATATATTCTAAGATTCATGAGGTCTTCTTTGTTGATTTCCCCATTATAGTGTACGAATGGTTGTCAATACTAGTGAATAGAAAGACAAAATTCCAGATAAGAGTAGTTGTCGAATGGAGTGATTGGTTGTTTCACGAGGTAGCCAATGTAAGTAACGCCATTTCTAGAGTTATCGATTTTTGTGTTGATAGTATCCTGCAAGGATATATTACTGATTTTGCAATAGATACTATAAACTCATATAGCGAAGCTGAAAGAAATTTTTTCCAAGGACACCCAAGAAGATATTTATTATCTATCAGTACATGGATCAAAATGCTTGTCTATGAGAAGGGTATCTTGTAGTTGAGTAGTTGAGTCGCATACCCGGGAAGGAGGTTATGTCGCAGATGACCTATTGAGAAAATGGGATAGGTTGAGTTGAAATGTTCCTTGGAAGTACAAAACCTAAACTAGAAGCTGGAGTCCTAAGGAGTGGAAGGAGATTCAAGTCAGGAAAGAAAAGGAAAACCAAAGAAGGACGACGGAATCCTATCATTTTTTAGGAGAGTGAACACTAACTTTATTCACAAAGAAGTGAAGGATCTTCCAATGAAGAGGAGGACTATAGCCCGATTTCAGAAGGACCAGAGGACTCTAAATATTCTGCGGAGACACCAAGGTCAGGACACAACTACATCACACCAAGAATATCACCAGAGGTAAGATCTAGAGTCTCATTTATAGAAAGGACTGCTAATACTGATATTACTAGCCCTACGACTAACAAGCGAGTGGGTACACCTCCTTTCAATTCTTTAATAGGAAACCCTAATGCCCATGCAATGGATGGATTGGATATTTGGTTACCCACATTCAATGGAAATGGAGCAGAAGATCCATAGCAACATTGGTTCCTCTCTGAAGCCATTTGGATGGTTTGTTTAGTCCATAATGCAAACATAAATAAGGTGTAGATGATCATGAATATGAGGGGTCGTGCACTGGATTGGTTTATGAGTTTCTATGTTGCACCAACTAGAACACCACAGAAGAATCTGGATGAGATCCTAGTCACAATGATCTCTGAGTTCAAAAAACCTAAATCTGAATCGCAGTGCATTACTTAGATCAAGATAGAGAAGGAACTAGCAGAGACTATATGGGACTTTGACCAGCGGTTTAAAAATTTGATGGCCAAGGTAAGTTTCCAAATGTTGGACGTGAAACATAAAGAGTGGTTTATTGTTGCGATATTACCACACATCTGAGGGCTGTTAATGCAACAAAAGATCGAGTCGCAAACAGAAGCATTAGAGTTATAAATGAAGCTATAGGCCTCACCAATTGGTGATAGTGCCGCAGGGATGGTACAGATTCAATCATAGTTGGATAATCTAATAATACAAATTCAGGACATCAAGAAGAGTAAGGAAGTACAATAATATTTATGGTGCAAAAAATGCAGAATAGATAGACATACTAAGGATAAGTGTATGACCTTCATGAATTATGTCTCATTTGGTGCGCCAAACCCATTAAATGGCCATGGACTACCCTGGTGCTGCATATTTCAGTCTAGAGGGCATCACGACGAATACTGTTTATATTTGAAAAACAATGTAAGTACTCCGAAAAACCTCTTCTGTAAATTTTGCAAGTTAGTAGGGCATGACAATAAAGATATCAGAGCATACCAGCTTCTAAAGGAAAAAATCGTTGATACCTACTTAATGAAAAATGAGGGGAATGCTTAGGCTGAATAGGAGCAAGAATTGTATCATCCTACATAGTTCCCACCCAATCAATATAAAAACCTGTATCAACCTTACTATGTGAATCAACACCCATACATGCAACAAAATCACTACTAACTGCACTACCAGCAAAATCAGTACCCGCCACAACAACCACACCTGCAGGGAAGGGTTGGTGGAAACTTCAGAGGAAGAGGTGGAGGAGGAGGTTTTGGTAGAGGAAGGGGTCAAGTTACATGTTATAATAGTGGAAAACTAGGTCACTATTCCATAGATTTACTAGAACCTGCAAAGACATGTTCATATTGTAAGGGGCAAGACCATAATGTGGAGCCATGTCCTCAGTTGATCACAAAATGGAAAGCAAGGACTATCATAGGACCTATCCCTGCACATAATCTGAATCCAAATCCGAATATGAATGTTTAGATGATTGCGGTGGAACCACAATATCTAAATGTCACTATTGTAACACAAGGAGGTACTGCCATTAGAGTGGATCAGGATAAACCGCAAGAACAACCACAGCCACAAGTATGGCCTGCGATGCCGAAAAAGGAGCCATTCGATGTCTAGAAATAGAAGGAAGTATTCTTGGACGTGTGACCATAATTTTTGGATCCAGAAGTAGCATTGACATCTGAAGAAGTCAAGGAGATTACTGAATGGTTTCAGCATATTCCAGAAGAAGGTCCCACAAAATTTTAGTAATCTCAAAACCTTTCTATCAAGTTTCTTAACACTAATACAAGATAAAGATGTTATTGTAGAACTACAAGAAATGATATAAGAGATACCCATAGAGTCACAACCTGAAAATAAAGTTAACCAAGTAAGAAAGAAATTCAAAATTGGCCACAAGTTAAGAATGACTGTGCAGATAGGTCACTATGACATGGACCACATAATATTGGATATGGGCTCATATGTCAAGAAATCTATAACGCACATAAGAAATCTATGACCATGTATGACTCTGTGCTAAAGGCTACACCCACTAGATGGTGGGGTGCACATAAGAAATCTATAACGCACTGGTCGTAGTGCAAAAGGTTGATGGAAGTCAAGTTTGGTGAATAGGCCACTCATAAATCAAAAGTATTCAGGATTGGTGAACCTAGTTGAACATCTTAACCATTGTTGCACGGTATTTGCAGAATATCCATGACATGAATGGGTCCATCATTTCATACATACATTGGAAATGACACCTAGAAAGTGGTATGCATCCATGGAATTGCGAAAAGGAACCCAAGATTGGGAAGGGTTTGCTAAGTAGTTTGCGCATACATTTGAATTCACCAATGAGCACCCTACAGTTGATGCTGCACTTTAGATGATAAAGGAGAATATATTTGCTAAGATTCCTATCGAAGGGGCTAACTCTCACTAGTGCAGTGCAACCATCCAACAATGAATGGCTTGTTACAATCTTATCGGAGACCCATATGATGATCCAACTAATATAAACATACCGGAATCTGAGGGCATGTGAGAAGTGGAAGGAAGTGTCATTTCAAGTGACTAGTTCCTCAAGCCCTTAAATATAAAGAAAGTAAACATTCGATCACCAAAGAAACCAAAGTTCACCAATATAGGAGATTATTGGGATGGAGAGATAGTTGCAAAGATCACAGATTTACTACATGAATAATAGGACCTATTCCCTACCAAATTTTTAGAGATGAAGTAGATAGTAGGAGATATAGGAGATATGAAAATACCCTTGCGACCAGATGCTAAACCAAGTAATCAGTGACCGTATAGGATGAACCCCAAGTATAAAGAAAGGGTAAAAGAATAATTGGATTGTATGCTCAAATCGGGAATCATCGAACCTATTGAGGAATCAGAGTCGATCAGCCCTATGGTGATCCAGGATAAGAAGACAACAGGAGAATTCAGGATCTATGTCAACCTGAGAAATCTGAACGATGCATGCTTGTACGATCCATTCCCAACACCATCATAGATGAATTACTTGAAAGCCTCGGTGGAAAAGAGATGTATTCATTTACTAATGCATTCTCGAGATATCATCAAGTCAGAATTGCACAATAGGATCACCACAAAATGACATTCATCATAAAATGGGGAGGCTACCAGTATATGGTAATGCCCTTTGGATTCAAGAATGCACCTACTATTTTTTCTAGAATAGTAGTTTCTGATTTTAAATATTTTATGCATAAATTTATTGAGGTCTACTTTGATGATTGGACTATATTTGGTCTAGTAAGAGACCATATTAAGAGTATGCGCATTATGCTCGACCGTTATCACTAGTCTCAGATCACGCTTAATTCAAAAAAATGTATATTTTGTGCACCATTTGGTCTGTCATTGGGTCACATCGTATGTCACGATGGTATTTTAGTCGAACCAGCAAAGATTGTGATTATTCTTGATTTAACACCACCTACATCAGTTACACAACTCAAATCAGTGCCGGTACATACATGCTACTACAGGAAGTTCATAAGAGGATATGCAGCTATGGAAAAGCTATTAAAAAACGATGTAAACTTTTAATGGACAGAAACCTACCAGGAAAGCTTGGGTAAATTGAATACAACAATGGCCACTATGCCAATACTTGTATTTTCAGACTGGAAAAAGGAGTTCCACATGCATGTCGATGCATCCTCTGTCACTCTTGGCATAGTCTTGACACAACCAAAAGAGGGTGTGCTTTACCACCCTATTTCTTTTACTAGCAAGAAACTATCAACAGCAGAAAAAACTACACAGTGACAGAAAGAGAAGGCCTCGCTATGGTCTATGCACTTCAGAAGTTCTGAAACTATTTGTTGCATGGACATTTTCAGATGTACAATGATCATTCAATGCTAAAGTACTTGATTTGGGGGGGAAGTCTGTAGATTTCTTCTCCTATTTCAGGAATTTGATTTGAGGTCATAATAAAACCTGGTCGACTGAATGCTGGGCCAGACCACTTATCAAGGATAGAAAGTGGTGAAGAACCAACCATCCTGGAAGATAATTTTTTTGACGCGCAACTATTTTCGATTAACATGATGGATGATCATAACACTGAGTTTAATGCCATCATCCACTTTTTGAGTACAGGCTATGCACCTGAAGGAATGTCAAGTAATTGAAAGAAACAATTTGTTATCAAAGCTATCGACTATACATTAATTGCGAGACATTTCTATAAGTTGGGCGCTAATGAAATATTACACCATTGTGTTTTTTATTATGAATGACCCTGGTTAATGAGAAAATCACTTGCAGGTGTTGCAGGAGGACACTACGTAGGGAAAAAAATTGTGCGTAAGATATTGCAGGAAGGACTATGGTGGCCAACCATACACATGGATACTAAACGTTTATGCAGACACCGCGATATTTTTCAAAGAACTGGAAATCTGTCCCGTCGCAATGAGATTCCACTTGCACCACAAATAACACTTCAAGCATTCAACAAGTGGGAAATTGATTTCGTTGGACCAATCATCCCACCAGGAAAGAGAACTGGCATGCGTTACATTATCACTACGATGGACTATATGACCAGATGGGATGAAATCGCACCTGTTAAAGATTGTACCACTGTGACTGTGGAAAATTTTTTATTTGAAAATGTAGTCACCATATTTGGTTGTCCAAAAATTTTACTAAGTGACCAAGGTATGCATTTTGTTAACAAAGTGATTGATGAGCTGACTGCAGAATTTTAGATCCATCATAAGAAGATGACACCCTATCATCCTAAGGTGAATGGAACGGTCAAATCCTTCAACAAAATCTTGGAGAACACATTAACCAAGGTATGTAATGTGTGTCAAGATGATTGGGATTAGAAATTCTCAGTTGTGATATGGGTGTATCGCACAACTTGCAAATGACTCATAGGGCACACTCCATTCAAACTATTATATGCAAAGGAAGTTGTGCTACCAATGGAGTACATTTTACTGAGTCTAAGGATCACCGCACTTACAGATATGACTGATGAAGATGTGTCGAACAAAGTTTTTCCTAGCTTGTTCAGATGGGAGAAGAACTTCGTCACAGGATTTCATCAGACAGATGAGAAGCAACCACATAAAGCATGGCATGATCTCCATATCATATTTAAGCCATTCGAAGTACGAGGAATTGTGTTTCTATATGACAGCAAATTCTTCAAACCCCTAGGAAATTTGAAGATGCATTGGCTAGGACTATATATGATTGTGCACATCATTGATGTGGGTGCAGTAAAACTGTAGAAACTAGATGGAACGTATGTCACTGGTATGGTGAATGGAAGTCACTTGAAACCATGCTATGATGGTCATAACATCTCTATTTAGATTCATAGAAAAAACAAAAGATGATAGGTCAAGAGACGTAACCTATTCCATCTCACGTCTACGACAGAACCAGCGCAAAGCACAGGAAAAAGCACCAAGTGCACGAGAAAAAGAAAAAAGCATAGTAAAAGGTGACAAGTACTACAAAAAGTGGAAATGAAAGTCTCAATGACATTAAAGTGTGAATATTCGACAATGGAAGAAGCCATTATGATATGTAAGACTCATAAATTCAACAAGATACAAGGAGAATGATGATGTGGTTTTGGGTCCTATCAAAGCCACCCTCGGCATAAATTCCAGAACTGTGCTAACAAGTACAGCGAAGCAATCGAGATTTTGAGTTAATGAAGGATCACATTGACCGAGAAGCCCATGTAATCAATTAGACTTCAACCTCCCATTGCATGACCACTACAGTACATGCTAGTGGGTATAAGTATAAGGCTTCTCCTTCAAGCATCCTTTTACGCACACTGAGAGAGCATGAGAAGTAGAGATGAGTTTTTCCAATGCTGAAGTCTATCACAGAGTGACCCAAAATCAATGGTTATAGATACTATGAGGGATAGCGAGCTGTCCGACGCAACCATTATCTTGGGCTACCCAATTGAGTAAGATATAGAATCGCTTGAGATACAGCAACCAGAACCGCAAATGGAGCTTGACCCAATGGCAAGAACAAGGAAGAAGATTGAACAGGTTCTAGAACCTACTCATATTCCAACCCCTCAGATGTTCCCTGTACCGAGCCCTGCTCAGAGACCGTAATCTGCATCTACACAACCAGTTAGGGAGATGAGACAGGTTGGCGAGAGAGCACCAGGAGAGGAATATAGACCACCACCACCACCACTGATGAGAAAATGCAAAGCTACCACTGTTGTCGATAGCTGGGGAAAGCACCATTAGAAAAAGACCTAGAGGGAGAAGGCCTCATGGAAGAGGACTCACCACTGCACACAGATGTGGATGCTAGGAGAGAAGAGAAATACTTCCCACACTATGTTCAGCCCAGGAGTACTGATGCGGAGGAGGTGACACTTCTGAAGAAAGTGTCCATAGTGTTAGTTTCACCTTGGATCCCTAATGATGTACCCCTACTGAAGAATCTGATACCAAAGATATCCAACTTGAAATTTGAAGATGTCGACACTTGCTTGAATTTTGGCTTGGAGATAAGAAACTACATGACTACCAGTAAAGCCAGACCTACTCAGGCGTAGGTCTTAGTACTGATGCAGTGGGCTAGGGGTGTAGCCAACATAGTACTGATGGACTTGTTGTTCATGCCGCATTTAAGCCACAGTTTAAAGGTGAATATATACATGAAATAGCTTCTAGTCTGTTTGCATAGAGGGTGCTTATGGCTCAATCGACCATACCTGATTGATGTCAAGATTATTTCTTCCATCACTAGTCTATCGAAGAAAGGGAAAGAATCATTGTTGTATTTGAACAACAAAAACACTGCCAAGATAAAGTAGAGGTATATAGTGTGACCCCATTGAGGACAACATAGTTCGGTTCACCGCAAAGCTCCTCTCTTGCAAACTATTGCGCAAGATGAAGTATAATCAATGTACTGCTGTAGTAGTAGAACTTGCAAAATTGTGTGGACAGGGAGTGATTTTCAACTGTTCACAATTTCTGCTCAATGAACTGATAGATGATGTGCAACAGGCATAAGAAGAGGGTAATCACAAGTTTCACTACTCTTGGCTACTCATTTTGATATCATTCATTCTGTGGTCCAACACGCCTGACTACCAACAAGTAGATGTCCCACTACTTTTCTTGGGCATAAATTTTCAAAACTTATGGGAAAGGAAGAAGCACAAGGACCACCAAATACATAATAAATTCAAGTTTTTTCTACACACCGAGGCATTGTCAGACATTGTCAGGCGAACCCATAGAATTCGGCATGTGATAGTGCATAGGTATGCAGAATTCATAATTTTCCAGGATGGCATGCATAATATGATTTTGGAACCCAAAAATGATCTAGAAAAACAAGTACACCATGTTGGATTCATGATCACGAATGAGGATGTGGACGCCATTGTTAGATTCTGGCCCGAGGAATGGCATGGCCCACTAGAAGAGCCACTACTCGAAGAGAAAAACCAAGAAGACCCACCCGCCAACCAAGGTGCAAATGTTGGTGCGAGTGATGACACTAGCGTTGGCCAAGGGAATGATGGAGGCGACGGTCAAGATCATCAGTCACAGGAAGAGGAAGAACATGATAATTCTCATGGAAATGGTGGCTCTGATCATAGTAATTCAAATCACATGACTAGTCTGGACAATGTCTAGACCCAAGCACAAACCCAATAATAAGAGGGCCATCCGTAACACAAGAAAATAAAAGCATACAAAACATCCAGCATGAACTCATTGATCGGATATGATGTGTAGGAGCTTGATAATTTTGTTGCTAAGGTGGAACAAGACAACCTTGCCACTCTAAAAACATAGTAGGTAAAAATTGTTGACCAAGTTGGGAATGACTTGAATAAGTTGATAGAAGCCATTAATTAGGTCAAATCCACTTTGGAGGTTAAGACATACGGTGTTGATCCCAATGTTCCATTAGCCACACCAGAGTTAGTGTCACCGATCAAAGTAAATATTCTAAGGCATGCACTGGAGACAGAAATAAAGACAAGTGTAGTTGATGATAATAGCAGTCTATAGATTGAATTCTCCAAGATGGCCTTGCGTGAAGTCTATGAAGTTCAGCAGGCAGTCATGTCTGAAATACGACTGAGGGAAAATGTTGTTTCTTATCAAGCAACAAAATAGCAAAGGAAGGAAAAGACACGCAAGGCCCTCTTTAAGGAAAAAGAGTGAGAACTTGAAGGGCGTAACACCCTCCTTGTAGAGAAGGAACAAGAAATTTTGACGCACTGTTGCCGCCTTTCACACAACTAGGCGGGAATGTGGCAGAAATATTCAAGCCACTCAGTGTGTCCTTGGGGGCAAGTCTCAAGTAAAGGATGACACCTTGTTCTTGACTCTTCCGTTTAGGCAAACTCCTAACGAATCCAAGGGGGGTAGACCCTATGAGTTACTAAGGCTGGTTACTTAGATGATGATGGTATTAAATGAGTAATTTTTTTAGATTTTTTGACAAATGAATTTGACACAAGATATTTGAAATATTTGTTATACCACAACAACATAGAAATCAAAACTTGATAAGAAGTAATGCGGAAACATATGATAATATCAAATAGATCAGTGCCAATAATGGAGTCCACAAATGGGATTGTTGTTGAAATACAAATGGGTGTTTCAAGTGCTCTTGGTCAAATTTTAAGTTAATGTATGATGAGTTGATTAAATTAGGTGGGGGTACTCCAGATATACCCAGGGGGTGTTACCACCTAATTTGTACTTAGTGGTTTTTTATCAAGTGAGCCTGGTGAACCAGACAAGGATAACTTGTTCGGACTTCAGAAGACCTTCAGTCTTGTTTCTAGGAAACTTTGTTGTACTATATTACATGTTCATAACCCATGGGGGAATTGTAATAAATGTTTTAGCATGATAGTGTCTATAAAAGACTCAGTCTCTTAGACTTTATTTTTCAATCCGATCAGCCTAGGGTGTTTTTCCCCTTGGTTATTATTGGTTGTTGAATAAACGATTGATAATTTCTGACTTTTTCACTCCATACCTCCAAAGTTGGGGTGGTCGGCTTGGCATTTAGCCCTATTGATTTTATTAAAGTCTATGTGTCAATGTATACACATGCTATACATCATGGTCGAGTCATATGAACATGTCTAATTCCCCCTAGGTTTTTTCAATTTTTTAATTTTTTAATTTTTTCAGTGTTTTTTATTAAAATTTAATTTTTCCAAAACTTAGGCTATTTTTAATAGTTTAATTGGAAAAATTGATTTTGTAATAAAAGTGGGCCAAATAATCAGTTTTGGTCATGTAGGTGCTCATTTTCAAGCTAAGAGCACCATGTAAACCCATGGACCCACTATTTCCTAGTTTTGAGTGATTTTCCATCACTTAGGTCATAAAGCCCCAAAAAATCAATTATTGATTATTTTAATTAATAAATTGATGATCAGTGAATTCTCAACCAATTTGATTGAAATCGGTCAGATTTGAACCAGATTAACTGGATCTGATAAAACCTTAACTAAATGAGGTGATCTGGATAGATCCAGAGTTGAACTTCAACATCCTTTATGGGGAATTTCTCCCTCCCTCTCTCCTCCACACGTTTGGTCTCATCTGGATGAGTTTCAGTGGATGCTTCAGTTAGCAGGTTGAGGTGTTAGTCAGATCATCCCCTCGATTGACAGTTGCACTTAGTGAGACTTAGATTTGGCTCAACTAGACACTGATCAGGCATTAATGGACTCTCCTTCAACTACAGTGGTCTATCTCCTTGGTATTTGTGCCCCCCTGGGATGGATCTCCTTTTTTTTGTATAAATAAAGCTCAGGATGCCTCTTCCAAGGTAGTTAGAGTTGGATTTAAGGGCTTGTGATTGTAATATTGTTGTAATCTTTTGATTGTTGGAATAAATAAGCTTTGGAGGCATGTTGGCAGTCAGCAACAACCCCTTCATTTTTCATTAAAATGAAGGGAGATCAGCTCTCTTTTATGATTTACCTATTAAAGATTATAAAAGAGTGCCTTCATAATCTTCGATTCTGAAGGTACTCTCAATTGTAGAAGAGTCAAGTGACATATTAGAGGTTTATGAAAACATTTTTCATAAACTTGATAATTAGCAACTGTCAATTCCATAAATTTTTATATAATCAATTCTACCATTAATTAATCTATCTGATTATATATGTTGATTTAAGAAATTTAAAGAGACAGTATGCTAATTGAGGTTCAATGAAAACACATTTTGAATTTGTTTGAAGCTGGTTATTGATAAGATATTATAAGTTCTTAAAATCCCTGGAACTAAAGGTGAATTATTAAATCAAAACTTTTATTAGGCCTAAAAGTTCACATTTTATATGTAACTTGAATATCTTACCATGACTTTGTAAACTTGTGTATATATAGCTAGTGAAAAAGCAAATAAATGAGTATCATTTTGAAATCTTCATATGTCATAGTTTTATAGCTTTGTATCCTATCAAATTCGATTTGGGATATTAATGGATGGGATTTTGTAAAGGTTTAAAACTTTATTTCAAAATGAGACTTTATGTATATACATGATTTAAGTGTTAATTTGGATCATTAGTTAATGTATTGCAACAACATTAGGGTTTACTGTTTTAACACTATATCATCGTATTAATAAACGAGACCACCTTTCATGTATGATTTGGAAGAGATCATCAATTGACCATTTAATGAGGATACATGACCCATATGTCAATTAATTAACACCTGTTTCTTGGATCGATGCGTTGGGATGAAGATTTGGATAACACCTTTCATTCTAATTGACAGCTGTGAATGTATTAATGAATCGTATCATCCGGGTTTCATGTTGTATATGACTGATAACCATTCTATTTTATGATGCTATATGAAATCATCATGCCAAACTGTGTGTAATCAATGTCTCTATCTACGATTCATGAATTGAATCACCCCTGGTATGTAGAATTGGTTAAGATTTACAGTTAGTCGTGGTTAGTCATGCATTTATCATAGCAAAACGTAGGGTGTAGTGTTCATTATCTCTAAATTCGGTTGAAATGGCCAAACTTGGATCCCTCATCTTGGTCAGGTATGAAGCATGTGAGGATTTGACATTTCACATCATGTATTTTACCTGGGTGCCTATCCCTTCCCTCTTCATGACTCCATTCATTCCATTTCGTAATTAGGATAGTAGTGAGGAAGCCATGGCTCCGCTTAGTCATTTTGAAATCTCAGGGTCAGAGCTTGTTGAAGCAGATGAGGAAGTTTCCCTGCTATTTGAAAAGGATGGATGGGTTCAGTTCTTTAGGTGCTTTAATGGCCATAACGTGGAGGTGAGCAAATGGTTTGCGTTGAGTTTGAAAGAAAAATTAGTACAGGTTGGGGATTTTAAGTTTATCATTGATGAAGACAAAATTGTAGAGGCTACGAAGCTCCCACAAACCGGAGAGCGATGGTTTAAAGGTGGGAAAGTGAATAAAAATAAATGTCAGTCCTTGCCGGCCAGTGCAAAACTGAAGATTGGGGTTTCAGTCAGGTTTCTGAAGCCAGAATGGCAAGCATCCTACGAGATCTTGGTCAGGTATGTATCATGTGATGGACGATTTTCTCACCTACATTATTATCACCTATGACTACTGTTAGCATTAAAAGGCTGTAAACTTAATCTGCCATTTTACCTATGGTAAAGTCTAAAAAAAATGTCGCATTCGGTTCAAAGTTTCGATAATCCTGATAGAAGTCTATTTCATCATGGTTTAGTCAAAATTATAATACAGCATCAACTGTCTCTTAATGGTAAATGGTGGGATGAGTTTTTAATTGAATGTCAATTAGGGCCGACTCAATATTGGCCAAACCCTTCCCCAAAGACCCGTAGGAAACGAAAGGCTACTGTAAAATCCAAAGTTAGTAATATTCATGAGGCTGAATCAAAGGATGAAGAGCTTCAGGAAACCAATCCACCCATAAATACTGGTATCAGGGATGATGGGGTCAAGAATGTAGCTCCCTTGTACTCTGAAACAACCTTGAACCAATCTCCATCTAACAAATGCTATAGTACACCTGCAAAGACAGGGGACAAGCTAACCAAAGATGAAAATGTTAACACTGTTGATTATAAAAAAACCTCTAAGATGAATATTCCTTGTAAACATGGTGATGAGTCTATGCATAAATTAGAACAACTAGCGCAGGTATGTTGTGACAGAGGGGGTTTTGAATCAAAAAAAAATTGTTTGTTCATACGAGAAGGGTTACTAGAAGCATGAACAATATACCTATAGCTTTTGTTCCTATTACTACTCAACAGAGTACTCAGCCATCAATTATCCAGCTTGAGGACGACGTTCCATTGTCGGTTCTCGAAACTACTTGTATGGATGATCCTACTCTTATAAATAATAATAGTGCAAAATTGACCAAAGAAATTACAGATTCGGGTAAGGCAGAAGTTACTCCATCGTGTATGGATGCCTATGGTTCAGGCCCCTAGCCATCTTTTATGAGTTTTCCATCGCCTAGTCAAGGCATAGATAACCTTGATTCCTCCCAGGTAGCTGATTCGTGTCATGACAAGGAGGAAGAAACTCTCCAATAGGTCCTGGACAGGGTATACGAGACTAAGATTATAGAATTGAAAAATGAACTTAAACAGTGTCAAGCTAATGCAGATTTAAAGGAGGTGGAAAATAAGACGTTCAGAGAAGAATTGTTAAACTGGATTAATAGGTGGAAGGAAGTGAACATCAAAAAGAACCAATACAAAAAGGTGAAAAAATCAATGATAAGTACAAATCAACATTTACTTGAACAAGTAGAAAAGCAAAAGCTAATGATCATTAGGCTTAAAGCCAAACTAGCCGAAGCCAGAAGAGTGGTCGACCTTCAAAATAGAACCTGATGATTATTTCCATTTTCAGTTACGTGATTTGTTTCTCTGTCAATAGGTAATCAAAGGTTTTGGTGCATGCGTGTAAAATCGCAGATTTTACAAGAACACATATAAATTATGGTTTCTTTTGTTATTTCTGTTATAATTAGTTTTTAATAAGATGCTTTTGTTTGTTTAAAATAGGTGGGCATGTCATCGCTATCCTCTATAGTTTCAGGACGTTTCTAATCTTTTGGATTTCGGTTGGAAGACGTGGTTGTTCATTGAAGACTGGAATTTCGACACAGCCACGAATTGGCCAGTTCCTTTAAACCAACAAATGTTTCAGGCTAGTTGTTTTTATTGTTATCTTCTAAAGACAAGTGTTTGTTGAAAAGAGTCGATGCTCTTTGATAGCGATAGGAATCCTATAGTCTTGCATATAACATTTATGGAAAAATTGAATCGAAGGACTAGTAGTATTATATAAGCTAGTACTTTTTATGAGATA
Source organism: Pseudotsuga menziesii (assembly GCA_001517045.1). Taxonomy (NCBI): domain Eukaryota; kingdom Viridiplantae; phylum Streptophyta; class Pinopsida; order Pinales; family Pinaceae; genus Pseudotsuga; species Pseudotsuga menziesii. The sequence continues at coordinate 520,036 of LPNX010676845.1, read as the reverse complement.
GGGAGGGAGTGACTGAAGAGAAACATATTCGAAATATTATTTTGATACCAGTTTTGTTCTTGGCTGAAGTTTTATCTTTGGAAATGGGATGTGACTGGAAATCTCCAAGTTGATATCGTGATTGGTATTATTTTGGATACTCTTTATATTTCAGTATATGATCTTCTATTTTTAAATATTAATACAGTATACTTGGTTATGCGTGTGTTTATTAATCAGTATTTCACTTTGTCAACACAATATTGTATTTGAATTAGTATGTCATTGTGACTGAATTTATCGGTGTTTCTACTGAAAAATTCAAGATATAAGGATATATATTTATGTCTGTTAGATATCATTTGTATTTTTGCAATGATTTCATACTGAACATTATCTCTTATTCAAATATCTAATGTTGGTTATTAGTTATTAATTAATTAGACATTTCAGAAAATTCAAAGTAATTGTTTATTTCAGTTTCTCTGATAAATTATTTTATAGCAGAATGATTTAGTGTGGATGATTTAAATATTTTGGTTTAGATATTACTCTTTATCCTTCTGTTCATCCTTATAAAAATTAATAATTAATATAATATTCAAAATCGCTCTCAGCTGAGATAGGATAGATAGGATAGTTAAGATAGTTCAGTTATTATTATCCTTGTATAGTTTACATTTAACAGTTGTTAAATAGAATTTGTTTAATTTTAGAATAATTTTAATAATCTTTTATATTTATAAAATTAAATATAAAAAACTTCAAAAATCGAAGACTTTCCTTAAGAAAGCAATTGTAGGATAACTTAGGTAGTTGAAAATAATTTTAGGGTTTATTTAGACAGAAATAACATTAGGATAGATTTTTGCTGAATTTTAGTTTCTCCTTAAGAGAAAAATTCAGTTGGTAGAAGGACCATAACCTGCAATATTTTGATATTCCAAACACACCGAACGCTGCTTTAAGCTAATTGTGTGGGCATAATCTCCTTGTTGGCCTAGGTCAGAAAATCAGGCCAACAAATGGCACTAGAAGGAGGGCCTGTTAATGAGTAATGGTAGTTGAAACTAATGAAAAACTTTCAACCAGTCAACATCCTCCAGAAGTCAGTAGATCACCATTTATAGAAACTGTTAGGAGCATCCTAGAACGTGATCCTATCACAGCTCCATATACTCCTGAACAAAGCACTCAAACTTTAGAAGAATCACGACATATTCTTATGAGAGCATATGCCAATCAACTTGGTGTATCTCCAATAGATTATGGTCTACGTAGACAATAGAAACATAATCCACAATTGACCATAGTTACTCAAGAATTGGAAGTAGCTGATAACACTCCCCTTCATCAGATTGAAATTCATCAATGGAAAACTACTCAAACAAACACTGCTAGAAGACTAATTGCAGAAGGTGGTTTTGATCAACCACCTTCTCCTCCTGAATCAACACCTGATAGTCCAAAGCCATCCAATTCAGGGAGTTCCTCAAGTTCTGAAAGAAGTCCTATGGCAGGAAACGTACCTATAGGGGGAGGAGGAAATCCTCCACCTAATCCACAACTCCCTTGGCTAAGAATAGTTGTTGTAGCTATCCCTGGTGTACAACATCCTTTGCCAAAACACTCAGATAAACTTCTCCCTAAGTTTAACCCAGATGACAAAGAACCTACAGAGGTGCATGTGGACAAATTCATGTTAGCTGTTCAAACCTTGAACGTTCAGCATGAAGATGTAGTTTGTCATTTGTTTCCTTTAACTTTCGAAGGAAGAGCTTCTACTTGGTACTTTTCGTTAGTATAGGGATCTATCACAAAATGGGGTGAATTTAATAAAGGATTTTTAGATAAATTCGGGGAAGATAAAACACCTAATCTTTTGGCCCTAGAGTTATCTCGGATTAAAATGGAGCCTAAAGAAAGAATCAAAGATTTTAATCAAAGGTTTTTGACATTAAAAAACAAAATTCCAATTGCTTCTCAACCACCCGAGGATATAATTATTGAAAATTATACTTCATCTTTACCAAAATATTCTGGGATTTTTGTTAAGAGAGCTAGGAAAACAATGTTAGTAGAAACTTTTGAGGAATCCACTAAAGTCAAGAAGGATTCTATGTCCTATGAACCAAATAGAAGTGGGAAATATGCTAGTTTTCTTCATAGGAAGACAGAAAAACTCAATTCAGAAAAAGACAAAGCATTTGATATAGAACAGCTGCAAAATGCTATTCGAACATTACCCAATGAAGTTGTAGGATTAAAGAAAACCAGTTCTGAAGCTTCTCCTTCTAGGGGATATTTCAGAAATCAGTTTAGACAAAACCCGAATACAAATAATAAAAATACACCACCTGACATAGCAGCGAATGAAGAGATTTTTAATACAATTCGAGCTGTTTTATCTTTATCTGAAACTCCTTCTAATCAGGAGATAACTGAAAATTAAGAAGAAGAGGAATCAGAAGATGATGAAGAATGAGAGGAACCTCAACAAGTTAACGGTCATTTCTAGGACAACCTTGTAAAAGAATACGAGAGTAAAAGTCCACCTATAGGACAACATGCCTATAATACTTGTAGTAGAACAGTCGCAAACACTCCTAGAGCCTCGTCAAGTTCTACTACAAATAATGACAACAATAATTCACAACCTAATAAACAAACTCAATCCAGCAAACAGTCTCAATCAACCAAAATTACCCAGCCTATTCAAAATGCTCCAAAATTATATTTACAATATGATATAATTGAATATTTAAAGAAGACACGTGCAAACATCAGTATGTACGACCTTCTTCAAATTTACCCAATGCCTAATAGTCATGTTATAAATCCTGCCATGAGTTCAATTATTCCTAATGTAAAACAAAATGTTGCTGCAAACAGTTCAAATAATGAGTCAATAGCAACTGAAAAAGGAAAAGTAATGGCTGACAAAGCCTCGCTTATAGGTAAGAATTCTAAATCAACCACACCTCCATTCTTACTTACCTTTGAGATTTTCAATAGGAATGTTCATAATTGCATGGTAGACTCTAGAGCATCCTCCAATGTGATGCCTTTATCAGTATGCAAGAAATTGAATGGGAAATATGTTCCATCAAATTCACAAATAACTCAATTGGACAGGACAAATGTGAAGGTTGTAGGGGAAATTAAAGATGTCTTAGTCAGGATTGCTTGTAACCCTTCAGTTTATCAAATTATAGATATTGTTGTTGCAGATATTCCTGATGCATATGGGCTATTTTTAATTAGGGATTGGTCTCAACAATTAAATGGATTCTTTGCCACAGACTGGTCAACATTATGGTTACCTAAGAACGAAAAGTCAAATCAGATAAAGATAAATAGAGAAAGATATATGAAACATACTGTCACAGAACTACACGATCCTAGCGACCCTGTTTTATTTTCAAATTGAAATATGGGGAATTACATGTATGAATTGGGATTTGGTAATTTTAAAGCTGAAAATTCTGCCTTTTCTGAAAATAAACAGCAATCAGAAATTAGAAATGTGACATCTATTTCTCTTGACTCTTCATTCAAGGAAACTATTAATGATGTAGATAGTCTTAATATTGTAAATATTATAGAAAGCAAAGTAGTTGTTAATAGTTCTACTTGGACTTTATATTTTGATTGTGCGAAATATAAAGAAGGAGCCGGAGCTGGTTGCCTACTGGTGGACCTTCGGGGAAATAAAACATGTATAGCTTGTAGGATGGAATTTAATTGTACAAACAATACTGTGGAAATGAAGCTTTAATACAGGGTTTGAAAAAAGCGATTGATTTGGATAAAAAGAGTTAATTGCATACAGTGATTCCGAAATCATCGTTAGACAGGTTCATAACTCCATTCACTGCCTATCTGAACATTTACAGAGTTATCAACGAGAGGTATGGAACCTTATTTCACATTTTGATGCATTTAACATAATTTCTGTTCCTAGAAGTCAAAATCAAGAAGCAGATTTATTGGCAAATGTAGAATCAAAGTTAATTCCATCAGAAAATCTTACTCCAGATTTCTTTTCAGTTGAATTGATTTTTAGGCCTTCCATACCAGATAATATTTTTAACTGGCGTGTATTTGATAATGATGTACAGGTGCTGAATTTTCTAATGAATGAGGATACCTTTAAAGATTCAGCCATAGATGAAGTCACTCATGACGAAAATCTGCGGGATTTTTCGGTAATAAATGATTTTTGTACAGTTGAAAAAGCTTTTGAAAAGGTAAAACCAGTCCCTAATTTAGTACTAATATTAGAAAAGTTCTTTGATCTGTAGGATAAATTTATATCTATCCCTAATTGTAAAACTAATAGCTCTCAAATGAGGTATGAAACCATAAATTTAGGAACAGAACTAAACCCCCAAACTATAAATCTAGGAGTAGATTGCAACCCCGTAGAAAAAATAGCTTTTTTAAAATTGTTTAAAGAATTTAAGGATGTCTTTGCTTGGACATATGAAGACCTGAAAACCTTCAACACACAAGTCATGCAACACATAATTCCAATTAAACAGGAGTCAAAACCTTTTCAACAAAATATAAGGAAATATCACCCATCACTAGAACCAACAATTAAGAAGGAACTAAACAAATTGTTAGTTGCCAAGATTATTTTTCCCATCAAGCATACTCAGTGGCTAGCAAACTTAGTTCCAGTCAGAAAGAAAAATGGGGATATTAGGTTATGTGTAGATTTTAGAAATCTGAATAAGTCTTCTGAAAAGGATAATTACCCAGTTCCTCCCATGGAACAAATTCTTCAAAAGGTGTCTGGGGCTGAGATACTATCACTTCTTGATGGTTTCTCACGATACAACCAAATATTAGTTTCCCTAGATGACCAATTGAAAATAGCTTTTAGAACTCCATGGGGAACATATGCTTACCGCAAGATGCCCTTTGGGTTAATCAATGCTGGAGCAACCTTTCAAAGAGCAATGGATATTGCTTTTAGAGGCTTAATTATGTTAGGGTTAACCTTGACTTGAGATCAAGTCAAAGGTGGTTAGGTCTAGCACATGGTTTGGGCACATGGTTTGTTGTAGCCCATGGTATTGTCCCATGGTATTGCATGTGTTAACCTTGACTTGAGATTGAGTCAAAGGTGGTTAGGTCTAGCACATGGTTTGGGCACATGGTTTGTTGTAGCCCATGGTATTGTCCCATGGTATTGCATGTGATTAAGCCTTTATAAGGCTTGAGGAGGCTCCATTGAAAATTGTACTGGATGTGGGCATTGTATTGTACTGGAAGAGAGACTGTGAGAGCTTGAAGAGGAAGTGCAGCGGTTTTGCTACAGGGTGTATCCCCTCATCTTTCTAGACTGCAATAAAAGGACTGGAAAATTTCTTTGTGGACGTAGCCCATTGTTTGGGTGAACCACATTATATCTGTGTCTCTCTGTACTGTTTTAATTTGTTTTGCATCTTGCTTATTGACTTAACTGTATATCTGTTATTGCTCTACGGTCCTATTTTTCTAACAATTGGTATCAGAGCCAAAAGGTCTAATTCGTTTGTAAACTCGTAGGAAAGAAGGGTTCCTGGTTCAAGTGGGAGCAATGGCGAAAGAAGGAAAGTTTAGGGTCGAAAAATTTAACGGCAAAAACTATTAGTTATGGAAGATGCAAATGGAGGACTATCTATACCAGAAATATCTGTACCTACCATTGGGCGGAAAAGCAAAACAGCCAGCGGCTATGAAGGATGAAGAATGGGAGGTTCTTGACAGAAAGGTACTAGGAACAATACGACTGTTCCTGGCTTCGTCGATGGCCTTCAATATTTCAAAAGAAATAACAACAGAGGGTGTGATGAGCGCATTAAGTACGCTCTACGAAAAACCCTCAGCTTCTAACAAGGTATTTTTAATGAAGCGTTTATTTAATATGAAGATGTTGAAAAGTGGATATGTTGTTGACCATTTAAATGAGTTTAATACACTTACCAGTCAGTTAAGTTCTGTAAAAGTGAAATTTGATGATGAGGTGAGGGATATTCTAATATTGTGCGCATTTCCAGAAAGCTGGAATAGCTTGGTCATGGCTATAAGTAACTCTGTCCCTAGTTCAAAAACTATTAAGTTTGATGATGTTGTTAGTGTTATTCTTAGCGAGGAAATGCGAAGGAAAAGCACAGGTGAGACATTAGGTAATGCGTTGACCATGGAGAGCAGAGGGAGACAAAACGAGAGAGGAAGGAGCCCAAGAAATTGTGGCAAGTCTAAAAAGGGAAGATCCAAGTCCAGATTCAGAAAAATAGAATGTTGGAATTGCGGTAAGAAAGGACATCTAAAGAAAGACTGCAGAGCACCAAAGAAGAAAGGTGAGAGGCAGCAAGAGACTACCCAGGAAGCTAATGTAGCAGGTGATGTGTTACAAGATGCTTTGATTCTTGCATTAGATAATACTAGTGATTACTGGGTAGTAGATTCAAGGGATTCATGTCATGCTACACCCCATAGGAAATTCTTTTATGATTATGTTCAAGGTGATTTTGGGCATGTGTTATTGGGGGATGATGAACCATGTAAAATTGTTGGAAAGGGTAAGGTACGGATCAAAATAAATAATGGAAATGACTGGTTGCTAAAGGATGCAAGGCACATCCCTAATATGAAAAGAAATATGATCTCAATAGGGCAGTTGGGAGATGGCGGTTGTTTGTCTACGTTTGGAGAAACATGGTGGAATGTTACTAAAGGATCAATGGTAATTGCAAAAGGAGATAGGATAGGTACGTTATATTTATGTCCTCATAACACTGATTATTATATTTCGATAGCTTCCACAGAAACAGGTGCAGCGTTGTGGAATCATAGGCTTGGCCACATGAGTGAGAAGGGGATGAAGATTCTCCACTCAAGGAAACTGCTTCCAGATCTGAAGCAGGTAAGTTTGGAATTTTGTGAGAACTGTGTTTATGGAAAACAGAAGAGAGTTAGATTTCTCAGGGTTGGGAAACAAAAGAAGAGTGAAAAGTTAGAGCTTGTCCATATAGATGTATGGGGACCAACTCAGGTACAATCTCTTAGTGTCTCTCATTATTATGTTACTTTTATTGATGATGCAACTAGAAAAACTTGGGATTATTGCATTAGACAGAAATATGATGTGTTTGATACTTTTAAGAAGTGGAAAGCTTTGGCTGAGAATGAGACAGCAAAAAGGTTGAAATGTCTCAGATCTGATAATGGAGGTGAGTACTACAGCAAGGAGTTTGACAGTTACTGTTCACACAATGGGATTCACAGAGAGAAGACAGTCCCTGGAACACCCTAAGAAAATGGCATGTCAGAAAGGATGAACAAAACGATCATGGAGCGTGCAAGGTGTATGAGATTGCATGCAGGGTTTCCCTTACATTTTTGGGCTGATGCTATAAACATTGTTGTTTATTTAATAAACAGAGGGCCTTCAACCACTTTGGATGGTGGAATTACAAAGGAGGCATGGACTGGTAAATAGGTAAAATACTCATTTCTAAGAACTTTTGGTTGTGAAGCATTTGTCCATATTGATAAAGATGATAGAACAAAGCTTGAGGCTAAATCCAAGAAATGTACTTTTATTGGATACAGGGTTGATGATTTTGGTTATCGCTTATGGGATCTTAAAAATCGAAAAATCATTAGGAGTAGAGATGTAGTATTCAATGAAAAGGTCATGTACAAAGATCAGTTGTAGGAAAAGAAAGAAGAAAAGGAAAACACAGAGTACATAGTGCTTGATGAAATCAAAGAAAATGAAGTTCCAAAAGCACCAGAAAATCAAGAGCAGCAACAGGTACCTGAAACTCCTGCAACTGTAAGAAGGTCTACCAGGTTAAGTAGACCCCCTGAACGATTCTCTCCTTCACTGTATTATTTATTGATGACTGATTCTGGTGAGCCAAAATGTTTTGAAGAAGAAATGCAGGTAGAAACTAGAAAGAAGTGGGAGCAAGGAATGGATGAGGAGATGGACTCATTGGTAAGAAACCAAACTTGGGATCTGGTTAAGTTGCCTGCAGGGAAAAGGGTATTGCAGAATAAATGGGTTTACAGGTTGAAGGAAGAAGATGGAGGAAATAAGCGGTACAAGGCTAGACTTGTTGTAAAGGGGTTTGCACAAAAGAAAGGTATAGAATTTGATAAAATATTTCCTCCTGTTGTTAAAATGACTTCAATTAGAACTATTTTAAGTCTAGTGGTGGTAGAAGATTTGCATCTTGAACAATTAGATGTAAAAATGACATTTCTCCATGGGGATTTGGAGGAAGAGATTTATATGCAGCAGCCACAAGGGTATGAGGTCAAAGGGAAGGAGAATTTGGTTTGCAGGTTGAAGAAGAGCTTGTATGGCCTGAAGCAAGCCCCAAGGTAGTGGTATTTAAAATTTGATAAGTTTATGACAGAACAAGGTTATGATAGATGTCATTCTGACCACTGTGTTTATTTCAAGAGGCTAGATAACGGAAGATATATTACCTTGTTATTGTATGTGGATGACATGCTTGTTGCAGGGTCTAACATGCAGGATATAAATGTGCTCAAAATAAAACTAGCTAAATCATTTGCGATGAAGGATTTGGGTGCTGCAAAGCAAATCCTTGGTATGAGAATAACAAGAGACAGGAAAAATAAAAAATTGACATTTTCTCAAGGTGAGTACATAGAAAAGGTGTTGCAGAGGTTTAGAATACAGAATGCAAAACCAGAGAAACAGGAAGAGATAGATTACATGTCCAAGATTCCCTATTCATCAGCAGTTGGGAGCTTGATGTATGCCATGGTGTGCACAAGACCAGATATTGCACATGCAGTGGGAGTTGTGAGTAGGTATATGAATAATCTAGGTAAAGAGCATTGGAAAGAAGTATAGTGGATTATCAGGTATTTGAGAGGTACCACTTCTCATGCATTATGTTTTGGAGGTTCAGACACTGTTCTACAGGGATATGTTGATGCAGATATGGCTAGTGATAAAGACAGTAGGAGGAGCACCACAGGGTATATGTTCACTGTAGGTGGAACAGCAGTAAGTTGGATTTCAAAATTGAAATAGGTTGTTGCACTTTCAACAATGGAAGCAGAGTATGTTGCTGCTACAGAGGCTAGTAAGGAGATGATTTGGTTGCAGAGGTTCATGGAAGAATTGGGTAAGAAACAAGAGAATAGTAGGCTGTACAGTGACAGCCATAGTGCCATTCATCTTACAAAGAACTCAGTCTTTCATTCAAGGAATAAACATATAGAACTCAAGTACCACTTCATAAGATCTGTTCTAGATGAAGAACTGTTAAAACGGGAAAAGATTCACACTAGCCAGAATCTTACAGACATGTTGACAAAGGGAGTAACCAGAGAGAAATTGAGTTCCTGCTCAGTTTATGTTGGCCTTAAAGCATGAAGGTGAAAAGAATAAATTTTCCAAGTCCAAGGTCCAGCAAGTGCAGCAGCGGTAGATTTGCTGTGATTAGTCACCATGAAGGCACATGAAAAAAAAATTAATGGAGCGGTTTGCATGTAAATGGGCATATGGCTGTAAGACCTGGTAAGGCATGAATACCCCTGGTAACTCATCGGTAAAGTTGGGAGATAGACCTAGGTGATAGGGGGGTGTATGTAAGATTCCTTGGTAAATACTTGAGGGGATTTGGTGATTACTCCAAGTCAAGTTTAAAGGGGCGGTTGTTAGGGTTAACCTTGACTTGAGATCAAGTCAAAGGTGGTTAGTTCTAGCACATGGTTTGGGCACATGGTTTGTTGTAGCCCATGGTATTGTCCCATGGTATTGCATGTGTTAACCTTGACTTGAGATCGAGTCAAAGGTTGTTAGATCTAGCACATGGTTTGTTGTAGCCCATGGTATTGTCCCATGGTATTGCATGTGATTAAGCCTTTATAAGGTTTGAGGAGGCTCCATTGAAAATTGTACTGGATGTGGGCATTGTATTGTACTGGAAGAGAGACTGTGAAAGAGTGAAGAGGAAGTGCAACAGTTTTGCTGCAGGATGTATCCCTTCATCTTTCTGGACTGCAATAAAAGGACTGACAAATTTCTTTGTGGACATAACCCATCATTTGGGTGAACCACGTTATATCAGTGTCTCTCTATACTGTTTTAATTTGTTTTGCATCTTGTTTATTGATTTAACTGTATATCTGTTATTGCTATGTGGTCCTGTTTTTCTAACAAATTAACCATTCAGTTGTTGTCTATTTGGATGACGTTACTATATATTCTAAACATCGACCTGATCATCTTAATCATCTTAGAAAGGTATTTGAATGACGTAGAAAATTTGGAATATCCTTAAATCCTAAAAAAACAATATTTGTTGTTTCAGAAGGTATTCTGTTAGGCTGTGTGGTTTCAAAACATGGAATCATGATTGATCCTGAAAGAACCCAAGCCATTTCAAAGATAAGTTATCCTTCTAGCAAGAAAGCAATGCAATCATTTCTCAGTAAAATAAATTTTGTTAGGAGATTCATTCCCAGTTTCTCCGAAATCATTCGTCCTTTACAGAAAATGATTAAGAAAGACGCTATTTTTAATTGGGGGCAAACTGAAAAAGAATGATTTTAGAAAATTTTAGAAGCCATCTCAGAAGCTCCTAGCCTTCTAAGCCCAGATTTTATCAAAGATTTCATATTGTATACTTTTGCTTCTGATGTTTCATATGCAGCAGTTTTAACCCAATTAAATCAGTAAAATAATGAAGTACCAATCTCCTTCATGAGTTCAAATTTCAAAGGTGCTGAACTTAATTGCCATGAAGTTGATAAGCAAGATTTTGTTGTGTTCAAATCTGTTAAACATTTTCGACCATATTTATTGAAATATAAAACGAAAATAATAGTCTCTTATTCCTCAATCAGAAACTTGTTAGTGCAAAAATATTTAGGTGAGAAAAGAGCACCTTGGATGACAACCCTTCAAGAGTATGACTTATAAATTAAAACCTCAACGATAGTTAAAGGTCAAGGGTTATGTAAATTAGCTCCTGAAGCTACTCATCTACCTAATGATAAAGATGAAATTGTCATTGATGAGGTTTTATTTACTAAAGAAATTTATTTTTATCCTCCACCACAAGATTCCTGGTATACAGACATAAGAATACTTATGGAAATAGGAACTGCTCCTGATTACCTAGGACCAAATAATAAAAGAGCACTTAGATTGAAATCTGTTCCTTATTTATTAATTGATAATGTCCTCTTTCGGAGAAATTTAAACAGAGTATTGCTTCGATGTCTAGACAAAGATGAAACATAATTAATTCTGAAGGAGTTACACTCTGGACCAGTAGGAGGTCATTTTGGTGGAGAAACTACTGCGCATAAAATTCTTAGGGCTGGATATTATTGGCCGACCTTGTTTCGAGATTCCTATACTTTTGTTAGAAAATGCCAGGAATGTTAACTTGATGCGGGAAGGGTTAAGAAACCTGCTTTTTATTTACAACATGTTTCAGTTGAAAGACCCTTTCAGCAATGGGGTATTGATATAGTAGGGCCAATAAATCCTCCCTCATCTAAGCAACACAAATATATAATAATTGCAACTGATTATTTTACTCATTGGGAAAAAGCTGCACCATTAAGGGTTGTAAATACCAATTAGGTTATATTATTTTTAGAATCCTTTATCATAACAAGATTTGGTGTTCCAGATTCCCTTGTCTTTGATAATGCTTCATATTTTTCATCAGTTGTGTTAACTCAATTTTCCTTGGAAAAGGGAATAAGAATCAGATATTCAGCTAACTACATAGAAATGGTTTAACTGAATCAATAAACAAAAATTTATTGAAAATTCTCAAAAGAACTATTTCAATTCACCATCATGATTGGCATACAGAATTGGTCAATGCCCTTTGGGTAGACAGAGTAACTCCTAAAGCTACGATAGGTAACTCACCATTCTTCTTAGTATATGGAACTGAAGCTATTTTACCACCAAATTTATTCTTACCTTCATTGCAGTTAGCTTAGTCTGTTCAAGATGAAGAGTGTCCAGTAATAGAAAAGAGAATTAATACTCTGCTAAAGCTTGAGGAAGAAAGAGAAAAGTCAAAACAACACTTTACAAAACATCAACAAATTGTGAAGTCTTGGTTTGACCAATCCTTTAGTTCTAATCGAGAATTTAAGGTGGGAGACTTAGTTTTAAAATGGGATAAAGTTCACGAGGAAAAAGGAGATCATACTAAGTTTCAGAAGCTTTGGTTAGGTCCCTTTGTTATTGTTGAGAAGATAGGTCCAAGTACCTTTCGATTACAAACACTTGAAGGTCAGTTCGAAACATTCCCAGTGAACGGACTGATCCTGAAAAAATATTTCTATTAATAGTTTTGGTCTTAAAATGTATATAATTTGTTTGTTGTTTGTAAATAAATTTATATTTTTATATATAAACTGAACTATAGTCCATAGAATTTAAGGATGATGAGAAATTCATAAAACTTTCGTAACTTTCAAACATCATTATGTTATTGCAACCAGTTTTAATTCTGTTAGTCAAATATTTCAGACTATCAAATTTTTGTATATAATCAATCAGTATTAGTCAAATATTTCAGACTGTCAAATTTTTGTATATAACCAGTCAGTAATATTTAGTTAGCAGCTGAAGAAATAAATGTAAATAAATAAATCTTCTAGTTGAAAAGGAGTCAGTTTGCTCATGAGCCTGAAAATTATGATACTAGACTGAAATCTTTTAAAAATTTATTCAGATGATCAAGATTTCTTAAATCTATTAAAGACCTATCATTATTTTATTTTTAAGTGTTACTCAGATTATTCCTCACCTTTTTATTTCTAATAAAAGTTGGGATAGCTTATTAAATGTCTTTTTCGAAGCTTGTACTTTTGAAAAAACTCTTACAGATCTCTACCATCAGTCTTCAAAAGTATTTACAATCTGGAAACTTTTTAGGATGTGTTCCAGTCAATAAAATGCTAAAATGAGAGACGGAAGGTCTTAGTAATAAGCATGTCTCATTAGAATCATAAATATCACTAGTATGACATTATTAGGAAACTAATAATGGCTTTTGGTTTAACAGACCAAGAGATAAGGGGTCTCATCACGAGCCAACTGATTCATTTTCTGGTGATATTAATGACTGACATTACCATTTGGTCACCATGCTGGGTAATGGTCTCTCATTTTATAAAATTTAAAAGATGAAAGTGAATAAAGAAAATATAAATTTTGACTGAAGAATAGGAGGTCTCATCACGAGCTGGCCTAATCATGATCATCAGTGCTGTCTGGGATAACTTCATTTCTAATCACCAGGGTGATGGCTTTTGATGTAAAAATTAAAAGACAAGAGGTCTCATCACGACCCGGTTTGCTTATTCCAGACAGTTCTCGTGAATGATACTATCACATTGGGATACCATACCTAGATAGTAGTCTTCAGTCCGAATTATTGTTTAAAGAAAAGAAAAGCAAACAAAAGAAAATTATTATGTTTATGGAAAAAATTCTGGAAAGTTTTCGGAAAAGTAGATTTCTATATCCTATACTAATGGTGCAGGTTATTTTTACTATGAAGTACTTTGTTTCGATCAGGATATTTTTAAGTTTATCCCTAACTAGATATCTATTTCAAAATATGGAATATTTCTAAGTTATACTTATGAATATGAATAAAAATAAAGGTTTTTATTTAGATAAAAGACTTTTGATTGTTTTTAATGAGTTTTAAGATTTTGTTTATATCATTTATAAGTTGTGTGAACAAAGATAACTGGTTCACCCAGGTCGTCGGCATTTGTTGGCAGTCAGCAACAACCCCTTCATTTTTCATTAAAATGAAGCGAGATCAGCTCTCTTTTATGATTTACCTATTAAAGATTATAAAAGAATGCCTTCAAAATCTTCGATTCTGAAGGCACTCTCAATTGTAGAAGAGTCAAGTGACATATTAGAGGTTTATGAAAACATTTTTCATAAAGTTGATAATTAGCAGTTGTCAGTTCCATAAATTTTTATATAATCAATTCTACCATTAATTAATCTATCTGATTATATATGTTGATTTAATAAATTTAAAGAGATAGTATGCTAATTGAGGTTCAACGAAAACACATTTTGAATTTGTTTGAAGCTGGTTATTGATAAGATATTATAAGTTCTTAAAATCCCTGGAACTAAAGGTGAATTATTAAATAAAAACTTTTATTAGACCTAAAAGTTCACATTTTATATGTAACTTGAATATCTTACCATGACTTTGTAAAATTGTGTATATGTAGCTAGTGAAAAAGCAAATAAATGAGTATCATTTTGAAATCTTCATATGTCATAGTTTTATAGCTTTGTATCCTATCAAATTCGATTTGGGATATTAATGGATGGGATTTTGTAAAGGTTTAAAACTTTATTTCAAAATGAGACTTTATGTATATACATGATTTAAGTGTTAATTTGGATCATTAGTTCATGTATTGCAACAACATTAGGGTTTACTGTTTTAACACTATATCGTCATATTAATAAACGCGGCCACCTTTCATGTATGATTTGGAAGAGATCATCAATTGGTAGTTTTATGAGGATACATGACCCATATGTCAAATAATTAACACATGTTTCTTGGATCGCTGTGTTGGCATGAAGATTTGGCTAACACCTTTCGTTCTAATTGACAGTTGTGAATGTATTAATGAATTGTATCAGCAGGGTTTAATGTTGTATATGACTGATAACCATTCTATTTTATGATGCTATATGAAATCATCATGCCAAACTGTGTGTAATCAATGTCTCGATCTATGATTCATGAATCGAATGACCCCTAGTATGTAGAATTGGTTAAGATTTACAGTTAGTCGTGGTTAGTCATGCATTTATCATAGAAAAATGCAGGGTGTAGTGTTTATTATCTCTAAATTTGGTTGAAATGGCCAAACTTGGAGCCCTCGTCTCGGTCAGGTATGAATCATGTGAGGACTTGACATTTCGCATCATGTCTTTTACCTGGGTGCCCATCCCTTCCCCTTCACAACTCCATTCATTCCATTTCATAATCAGGATAGTAGTGAGGAAGCCATGGCTCCGCTTAGTCGTTTTGAAATCTCAAGGTCAGATCTTGTTGAAGCAGATGAGGAAGTTTCCCTACTATTTGAAAAGGTTGGATGGGGTCAGTTCTTTAGGTGCTTTAATGGCCATAACGTGGAGGTGACCAAACAGTTTGCGTTGAGTTTGAAAGAAAATGTAGCACAGGTTGGGGATTTTAAGTTTATCATTGACGAAGACAAAATTGCAGAGGCTACAAAGTTCCCACAAACTGGAGAGTGATGGTTTAAAGGTGGGAAAGTGAATAAAAAGAAATGTCAGTCCTTGCTATTGCCTTTGCTAGCCAGTGCAAAACTGAATATTGGGGTTTCGGTCAAGTTTCTGAAGCCAGAATGGCGAGCATTCTATGAGATCTTGGTCAGGTACGTATCATGCGATGGATGATTTTATCACCTACATTATTATCACCTACGACTACTGTTAGCATTAAAAGGCTGTAAACTTAATCTTCCATTTTACCTATGGCAAAGTCTGAAAAATGTCGCATTCGGTTCAAAGTTTCGATAATCCTGATAGAAGTCTATTTCATCATGGTTTAGTCAAAATTATAATACAACATCAACTATCTCTTAATGGTAAATCGTGGGATGAGTTTTTAATTGAATGTCAATTAGGTCCGACTCAATATTGGCCAAACCCTTCCCCAAAGACCCATAGGAAATGAAAGGCTACTATAAAATCCAAAGTTAGTAATGTTCATGAGGCTGAATCAAAGGATGAAGAGCTTCAGGAAACCAATCCACCCATAAATACTGGTATCAGGGATGATGGGGTCGAGAATGTAGCTCCCTTGTACTCTGAAACAACCTTGAACCAATCTCCATCTGACAAATGCTATAGTACACTTGCAAAGACAAGGGACAAGTTAACCAAAGATGAAAATGTTAACACTGTTGATTATAAAAAACCCTCTAAGCTGAATATTCCTCGTAAACATGGCAATGAGTATATGCATAAATTAGACAACTAGCGCAGGTATGCTGTGACAGAGGGGGTTTTGAATCAAAAAATTTTGTGTTTGTTTGTACGAGAAGGGTTACTAGAGGCATGAAAAATACACCTACAGCTTCTGTTCCTATGACTACTCAATAGATTACTCAGCCAGCAATTATCCAGCTTGAGGAAGACGTTCCATCGTCGGTTCCCGAAACTACTTGTATGGATGAGCCTACTCTTATAAAGAATAATAGTGCAGAATTGACCAAAGACATTACAGATTCAGGTAAGGAAGAATTTACTCCATCGTGTATGGATGCCTATGGTTTAGGCCCCGAGCCATCTTTTATGAGTTTTCCATTGCCTAGTCAAGGCATAGCTAATCTTGATTCCTCCCAGGAAGCTGATTTGTGTCATGAAAAGGAGGAAGAAATCCTCCAACAGGTCCTGGACAGGGTATATGAGACTAAGATTATAGAATTGAAAAATGAACTTAAACAGTGTCAAGCTAATGCAGATTTAAAGGAGGTGGAAAATAAGACGTTCAGAGAAGAATTGTTAAACTGGATTAATAGGTGGAAGGAAGTGAACATCAAAAAGAACCAATACAAAAAGGAGAAAAAATCAATGATAAGTACAAATCAACATTTACTTGAACAAGTAGAAAAGCAAAAGCTAATGATCATTAGGCTTAAAGCCAAACTAGCCAAAGCCAGAAGAGTGGTCAATCTCCAAAATAGAACCTGATGATTATTTCCATTTTCAGTTACGTGATTTGTTTCTCTGTTAATAGGTAATCAAAGGTTTTTGTGCATGCCTATAAAATCTCAGATTTTACAGGCACACATATAAATTATGGTTTCTTTTGTTATTTCTGTTATAAGTAGTTTTTAATAAGATGCTTTTTTTTGTTTAAAACAGGTGGGCATGTCATCGCTATCCTCTACAATTTCAGGACGTTTCTAATCTTTTGGATTTCAGTTGGAAGACGTGGCTTTTCATTGAAGAATGGAATTTCGACATAGCCACGAATTTTCCAGTTCCTTTAAACGAACAAATGTTTCAGGCTAGTTTTTTTTATTGTTAGCTTCTAGTGACAAGTGTCTGTTGAAAAGAGTCGATGCTCTTTGATAGCGATATGACTCCTATAGTCTTGCATATAACATTTATGGAAAAACTGAATCGAAGAACTAGTAGTATTATATAAGCTAGTACTTTTTATGAGATAGGGAGGGAGTGACTGAAGAGAAACATATTCGAAATATTATTTTGATACCAGTTTTGTTCCTGGCTGAAGTTTTATCTTTGGAAATGGGATGTGACTGGAAATCTCCAAGTTGATATCGTGATTGGTATTATTTTGGATACTCTTTATATTTCAGTATATGATCTTCTATTTTTAAATATTAATACAGTATACTTGGTTATGCTTGTGTTTATTAATCAGCATTTCACTTTGTCAACACAATATTGTATTTGAATTAGTATGTCATTGTGACTGAATTTATCAGTGTTTCTACTGAAAAATTCAAGATATAAGGATATATATTTATGTCTGTTAGATATCATTTGTATTTTTGCAATGATTTCATACTAAACATTATCTCTTATTCAAATATCTAATGTTGGTTATTAGTTATTAATTAATTAGACATTTAAGAAAATTTGAAGTAATTGTTTATTTCAGTTTCTCTGATAAGTTATTTTATAGCAGAATGATTTAGTGTAGATGATTTAAATATTTTGGTTTAAATCTTACTCCTTATCCTTCTATTCATCCTTATAATACTTAATAATTAATATAATATTCAAAATCGCTCTCAGCTGAGATAGGATAGATAGGATAGTTAAGATAGTTCAGTTATTATTATCCTAGTATAGTTTACATTTAATAGTTATTAAATAGAATTTGTTTAATTTTAGAATAATTTTAATAATCTTTTATATTTAGAAAATTAAATATAAAAATCTTCAAAAATCGAAGACTTTCCTTAAGAAAGCAATTGTAGGATAACTTAGGTAGTTGAAAATAATTTTAGGGTTTATTTAGACAAAAATAACATTAGGATAGATTTTTGCTGAATTTTAGTTTCTCCTTAAGAGAAAAATTATGTTGGTAGCAGGACCATAACCTGCGCGATTTTGCTATTCGAAACACACCGAACGCTGCTTTAAGCTGATTGTGTGGGCATAATATCCTTGTTGGCATAGGTTAGAAAATCAAGCCAACAAGGCCAAATGGTGTAATGCTCTCATGTGTGTGGATTAAGCATTGTCTTACGGCTATTGATGTTTCCAGCTTTTCTCTCAATTTCTGCATCTGAACCTTGTCTAGCTTGAATGATTCAACTAAATCAATAGGAGTATAGTTGGGAAAGTAAGGTTACTTATTTTTTCTATATCTCATAGCATATATGTTTTCATATATAGATTATACATGTTTGATAAGTTTATTTGCATGTAATTCTTGTTTCTTTTTCATATATATATCTAGATCTCATGAGGTTTCGTGCAGGATTGTGTGTTTAGCTTTCAGGTAGAAAGGATTGGATGAGATGTGGATCTAGTTTGACTCCACTGTACATCCAAAAACTTTGTGAAGCCATTTACCCTCTGTATTTCACTAACAAGTTTCCATTGCAGATCCATCCAACAATGGGCCTTTCCCCTTCTCTTCCTCCTTTCTTTAAAAAATCAATCTTCCGGTTACCTGTCTCTTCCTCTTATGATCAGATCTAGTTCTAAGAATTGAATATATATTGTTAGATCTAGTTTATAAGAGTCTTTCTGCTTAGATATATAATTTTATAAAGAATATCATTTCATAAAGATAGATCTAGGTGTAGGAATTTCTTTTTTTGCAAGTAGCTAAAGCATAGATCTAAAGCTTTCTCATAAGGTAGTTTCTTTTTTCATTCTTCAAAGATTTAAATTCTGCAAGAAAAGTGCATATCTCATTGGCTTCCCAAAAAGCAAGCCAAGATCCCAAGGAAATATTTCTTTCCTTGGTTCCTTTTTGCAAAACTAGATTAGCCCCTTTTAACAATTGTTTACTTAGTTTTTTTTTCGGTAACTAGCATGGTGACCCAAAACACTTTTAAAGTGTTCTTGGGCGCATTTGATTCTAATTGCTTGTTGTTTTTTATCAGGTCTAACAAAAATGATAAGGATACTCTGCCCATTTTCCAATTCTTGGACGAACCAAATCTTCCCAGAAGCTTCCCCCACCGTCGTGTTTTGATTGTAGCTTGTTACAAGCTTGTTGTAAGCCTTTGGATCCTAGATAACAAGGAACAAAGTGCAGAAATTTCAATTTGATTATATTGTAAATCACTGCTAATAAAAACAAAATATCTTTTCGAATAGGCTCTTTCAAGCCTATTCACCATCCCCCCTGGGGGGATTTGCGTCTGTGTCCTTTTTTTGCTTTTCATTTATCTTTTTTTAAATCTAGCATAGTTCTAATCTACAGGGTAGTATACTTTGATTTATAATCATTTCCATATTGCATATCTGATGTTTCAAAGTAATTTTAATACTTACCCCACGACTTCCCGATTGACCCGAAAGGGGAAAGAGATGCGTGGTAGGACTATTTAGAAAATTGACATTATGTATCTTTGTTTTATTTTTCATCAACTGTTTCATTAGATATAATAAAATTAACCCCTCCTTGATTCCTTGATTAAGATCCACTTGGATCGAAAGAGGTTCCTGAAGGGTTTCCTTTTTTAACAAGAACAACTATCTTAAAATTTACTAAAATTGACAAGACTCTGGTGTGTATGCTCTGTAGTTGGTTGTGGTTCGTCTGATCAGTCAAGCTGCATCAAAATCACTTGAGTGAATATAAAAATTAGGATTCATTCTCCCAAATTGACAAACCATGAGGTGAAAATCCAACACCTCAATCAAGCCATTACGGTGGCAAAATACCCAAAGGAAGCGGAAACTCCTGAAAAGTGACCTCGGGGTGCCAATCTCTGTTACACCTGTGGGTGCATTATGAACAATAGCCTCAGAGACTCCATTTATCCCACATATTCCTTGTGGGTAGCTGTGAAGGTTTAGTTTTGGACATACTCCAAGTATTCTCGGGTATATATGGAGTGCACCCTTTAGCCTAATTTTAATCAACTCATATTTCACATTAACTTAAAATGTATCAAGAGGCAATCACAAAACATTCACTCCAAGCACATGCAATTACATTGATTATATTTTGACTCCATTTTAAGGCACTGGCTATTTTCTTTATATATATATATATATATATATATATATATATATATTGTGTCTCAGCATTGTGCTTTCGTGCGCTCATTTTGTATCTTGTCATCTATGGTTGTTTATGGTTAAATTTCAAACTCCTAAGTAACTCATTCAATTTAACATCAGCATACTAAATAATTTTTCCTTATTAACTTAATAGGGTCTACCCCCCTGGCTTCCTTAGGAGTTGAACCTAAATGGAGGAGTCGAGAACAAGGTGATAGCCTTGACTCGAGACTTGCCCCCAATGACACATTGAGTGGCTTGAAGATTTCTGCCACATGACTTAGGTGTGTGAAAGGCGGCAACAATTGTTGGCGCCATTGCCGGGGATAAGTATTTTTATTCCTGAGTACGACTTAGCTTAACTTTTTTCTAAACAACTAAAAAGATAAAAACTTTTGATTGATCTAGTCTTTAAAAAACATAAAAATTAAAACTCAATCCATCTGGCGACTCCACTATCTAACATCCCTTCAAGAATTTCTACCCGAAGCAACCGCCGACAATGATTCAATCCTCTCCTTGATCCCGAAAGGTTTATTATGGAAATATTGAATAGGCAGACTTCTCGTAGAAACCTTGAAGATTTAGGAGACCAATCCCTCTCAGATATCCATCACATATTTGTAGATAGTCATGTTCACCAATCTCAAGAAATGATGGAATTGTTCAAACCCCTTGACTTTTCTCATATAGCAGGTGCTCCCCATGCCATTCCAAAAGATGCTATCAAGAAGCTCCCCATATTTCAGGGCAATAATGTCATCACTGCCAAGTCTCACCTTCGAAAGTTTGAAAAGTACCTGGTCAGTTGTTGCAATCATTAGAGGAAATTTGTGGTCTAAAATGGGCCTTATAAGAAAACGTGCCAAAATACGTTTTTGTGAGTTGGAATTCAAGAACCAATAGAATTTCAATAAAATAAGTAAACCATAATGGTTGAATTGACATATTTGTCATTAAAAAAACTACTTTTTTTGTTCGTATTTTCGACATATCTCATTGTGTTTTTACTCAAATTTCGATCGGGAGATCTCGTTGGATGTGGAATTTGATTCCACATCCAACGAGTACCCACACTGCATACTTTTGATGGACCCCGCTCCCCCAAAAACAAGAAATATCTGAAAAACGTGATGATGATGTCATCATCACATTTTTTCACGTATTTCTTGTTTTTGGGGTAGCGGGGTCCGTCAAAAGTATGCAGTGTGGGTACTCGTTGGATGCGGAATCAAATTCCGCATCGAACGAGCTCTCCCGATCGAAATTTGAGTAAAACCACAGGGAGATATGTCAAAAATACGAACACAAAAAGTAGTTTTTTTCTTTCTTCCTTCAAAATTAATCAATATTATTTTATTATTTTAACTATTATTTTATTATTTTCCTTAGGAAGCCCATTTTAGACCCCAAAATTCCTCTAATGGATGCTACCCATGACCATGACAATGTCAAAATGAAGCTCTTTGCTTTATCCTTAGAAAAATATGCTGAAGAGTGGTACCTCGACCTCGATGATAATTCATATAAAACTCTTAATGAATTCCTAGAGGGTTTTAAGAAGAAATGGGGAGAAAAGAAAGAACCAAGACATCTGCTTGCTTCCCTTCGTAACATTAAGAAGATGGAGAATGAAACCATGGACGAATTTAACACTAAGTTTAGGCATGTGGTTGCAGACCTCCCTAAAGAAATGAAGCCAAAGGATGCCTCCATCCTCATATATTACATCGAAGCTTTCACTGGTGATTTTAGGTACTAGTTAAGAGACAAAGAGCCGACCGATCTAAAAACTGCTTAGGAATTGGCCGAGAAAATAGAAAAGAATATGCAGTCTTTAGGAAAATCCAACATTACAGGTTACACTAAGGGAAATCCATTGAATTAGAAGAAAAGGGAGCCTCTAAAGATCCCATGGAAAAGGTAACAGACATGATAAAAGACTTGGTTACTAGTCAAAATCAACTTATGGAAAATCAATCCACACAACTGAATCATATGCACAATAGAATAATCATAATGGAAAGAAATAATGGACCTAGGAACTTTTGGCCTAAGCAAAATCAGATGTATCAAAAGAAATTTCCTTAGTAAGAGCCTAGGATTCCAAACCAGTTAGACTCAACTAATATGGTAGAAGAAGTAATTCCATGGTGTAGACCCTGTGAACAATTCCACCAAGAAAGCACTTGTTATGTTGCAAATCAAGTCATGGAACATGGACTTCCTGAGTTCAGTAGTCAAGAAAAAACTTCAAGTGAGCCTAATCATATATACATGGTAGGCCAGGACTACCCTTTGTCACCAGCTAAACAATACAAATCTAAAGATGAAACCATTACTAAATCTTTAGTGAAACTTATGATGAAAATTGTAATGTACATGATGGGACTCCTATGTGTTCTCCAAATAATGATGATAGTCTGGAAGGTTTACTGCCTTGTGACCTTGTCTCTGAAGAAGATGAGTATGAAAATGAGGACAAGTATAACTTGGAGCATGATACAAGTGACGAAGACTCCCTCATCTCCGACAAAGATGTTGATGAGGAGCCTTGGACATTCATGGAAAATCCAGTCTATGACATGAATAAAGAGGAAAATAATGAACCAGAAACTTTTGATGGTTTTGTTGATTTTTCTGTCTATGGCATATTTAAAGGAGAGAGCATGGACCATGTGGCCTTGTGAAACTTTGATATGAAAAAGGAGCATGCAGTTTATCCATATGATCAGCATGAGCCATATATCGGTATCAGTAATGAAGAAAAAGAGAACTTGATATCGGAACTTGATATCAGCAATGGGGAATCCATCACATCTGACATAGATGGTGGTGATGACTATTGGGATTTTTGTGGATATCTTATTAAGAATCCTATATATGCTATATCCAGCAAGGGGAGTGTCTATTTATAAATTTGTGGAAGCCCAATCTATTATACTTCCATAGAGGGAAGCATGGATCTGGAGAACTGGGAAAATCCTACTATGGAAAAGCAGCATTCAAAACTCTTATATGATCATTCAGAGTCATATCATTCAGATCCATACAAAGGTATCAATAATGAAGACATTGAGAAGCATTGTTGTGAAAACACAGATGTGATGCAGTCAGTGGAATATTAGTCTCAACTATCATATTCACATATGGATTTTCCTTATGATTTAGAGCCACTTGGGGCTTATACAATGAGTTCTCATCCGATAAGCCTTGATGATCAATATGATGGTGTAGTCAATCTGCCTCATCACTTTGATTTGTATATCAACCCTATCCAGTCATGGATAGAAGCAGCTTGTGCAAGCACATACCAGTTTGGGAAGAAATTTGATGAAGTATTATATTCTTATGATCTCCCATCCATCCGGTTCATTCCAGATCATCACGCAGGTTTTCATTTTCTGAATAAAGTATCCTTACTTTGGCCGGTAACCAAAGACAAGGAATTCTTTTTTTATGTTAATAAAATGCTTAGGTGGTTACATTGGATTTCTGATTACACTTAACCCTTTTTATATCATGCTTAGAGTAGGAAAATAAGCTCCTTGAAAAAGAGCATTTACTTTCTGCATTTTTGTTTTAGCTATAACAAAACTTTTTTTCATTAGTTAATTACATTTATTTTGTTTAAATAAATTATCTTAATGGTTCATTTGATTTTTATATAAATCTTGTGCTATTGAGGTTTTCTTGTCAAGTTGAGATGTTTTTACAGGGTATATAAACCAGAGATTCTGGTGTTCTCATATCCTCTCCTTGCCTTAAAGACCAGATCGAGCACACGTCCCATAGTTTGAGCTAGAATGTTACCACCTAAGTTGTACTTAATGGTTTTTTATCAAGTGACATTGGTGAACCGGACAAGGATAACTTGTTCAGACTTCAGAAGACCTTCAATCTTGTTTCTGGGAAACTTTGTTGTACTATATCACATGTTCATACCTCATGGAAGAATTGTAATAAATGTTATAGCATGATAGTGTCTGTAAAAGAATCAGTCTCTTAGAATTTACTTGTCAATCCGATTAGCCCATGGTGTTTCTTCCCTTGGTTATTATTGGTTGTTGAATAAATGTCTGATAATTTCTGAGTTTTTCACTCCATACCTCCAAAGTTGGGGTGGTCGGCTTGGCATTTAGGCCTGTTGAGGTTATTAGAGTCTATGTGTTAATGTATAAACATTCTAGACATCATGGTCGAGTCATATGAACATGTCTAAGTCCCCCTAGGTTTTTTCAATTTCTCAATTTTTTTAGTGTTTTTTATTAAAATTTAATTTTTCCAAAACTTAGGCTATTTTTAATAGATTAATTGAAAAAATTGATTTTGTAATAAAAGTGGGCCAAATAATCAGTTTCAGTCATGTAGGTGCTCATTTTCAAGCTAAGAGCACCATGTAAACCCATGGACCCACTATTTCCTAGTTTTGAGTGACTTTCCATCACTCAAGTCAGAAAGCCCCAAAAAATCAATTATTGATTATTTTAATTAATAAATTGATGAATAATGGAGCAAATCCAAAATTCTAGATCAATGGATTCTCAACCGATTTGATTGAAATCAGTCATATTTGAACCAGATTGACTGGATCTGACAAATCCTTTACTGAAGGAGGTGATCTGGACAGATCCAGGGTTGAAATTCAGCATCCTTTATGCGGAATTTCACCCTCCCTCTCTTCTCCACATGTTTGGGCTCATTTGGATGAGTTTTGGTGGATGCTTCAGTCAACAGGTTAAGGTGTCGGTCAGATCAGCCCCCCGATTGATAGTTACACTCAGTGAGACTCAGATCTGGCTCAGCTAGACACTAATTAGGCATTGATGGACTCTCCTTCAGCTACAGTGGTCTATCTCCTTGGGATTTGCACCCCCCTTGGCTGGATCTCCTTTTTTTGTAGAAATAAAGCTCAGGCTACCTCTTCCAATCTAGTTAGAGTTGGAATGAAGGGCTTGCTATTGTAATGCTGTTGTAATCTTTTGATTGTTGGAATAAAGAAGCTTTGGAGTCCAAATGGTGTAATTCTCTCATGTGTGTGGATTAAGCATTGTCTTACGGCTATTGATGTTGCCGACTTTTCTCTCAATTTCTGCATCTGAACCCTGTCTGGCTTGAATGATTCAGCTAAATCAATAGGAGTATAGCTGGGCAAGTAAGGTTACTTGTTTTTTTTATATCTCATAGCATATATGTTTGAAGATCTAGATTATACATGTTTAATAAGTTTGTTTGCATGTAATTCTTGTCTCTTTTTCATATATATATCCAGATCTCATGAGGTTTCGTGCAGGATTGTGTGTTTAGCTTTCAGGTAGCAAGGATTGGATGAGCTGTGGATCTAGTTTGACTCCACTGTACATCCAAAAACTTTGTGAAGGCATTTCCCCTCTATATTCCACTATGAATTTTCCATTGCAGATCCATCCAACAATAGGCCTTTCCCCTTCTCTTCCTCCTTTCTTTAAAAAATCAATCTTCCGGTTACCTTTCTCTTCCTCTTATGATTATATCTAGTTCTAAGAATTGAATATATATTGTTAGATATAGTTTATAAGAATATTTATGCTTATATCTATAATTTTATAAAGAATATCTTTTCATAAAGATAGGTCTAGGTGTAGGAATTTCCTTTTTTGCAAGTAGCTAAAGCATAGATCTAAAGCTTGCTCATAAGGTATTTTCTTATTTTGTTCTTCAAAGATTTAAATTCTGCAAGAAAAGTGCATATCTCATTGGATTCCCAAATATAAATTCAAGATCCCAAGGAAATCTTGCTTTCCTTGGTTCCTTTTTGCAAAACTAGATTAGCCCCTTTTAACAATTTTTTACTTAATTTTTTTTCGGTAACTAGCGTGGTGACCCAAAACACTTTTAAAGTGTGTTTGGGCACATTTGATTCTAATTGATTATTGTTTTTAAGAATTTCTAACAAAAAATAGAAGGATACTCTACCCATTTTCCAATTCTTGGACAAACCAGAGCTTTTCGGAAGCTTCCCCCACCGTCGTGTTTTGATTATAGCTTGTTGTAAGCCTTTGGATCCCAGATAAAAAGGAACAAAGTGCATCAATTTTAATTTGTTGATATTGTAAATTGATGCTAATAAAAACAAAATATCTTTTCAAATAGGCTCTTTCGAGCCTATTCACCATCCCCCCTGGGGGGATTTGCGTCCGTGTCCTTTTTTGCTTTTCGTTTATCTTTTTTTTTTAATATAGCGTAGTTCTAATATGCAAGGTAGTATACTTTGATTTACAATCATTTCCATATTCCATATCTGAGGTTTCAAAGTAATTTTAATACTTACCCCACGACTTCCCGATTGACCCGAAAGGGGAAAGAGATGTGTGGTAGGACTAATTAGAAAATTGGCATTGTGTATCCTTGTTTTCTTTTTCATAAATTGTTTCATCATCTATAATAAAATTAACCCCTCCTTGATTCCCCAATTGAGATCCACTTGGATCAAAAGAGGTTACTGGAGGGTTTTCTTTTTAACAAGAACACCTATCTTAAAATTTACTAAAATTGACAAGACTCCAGTGTGTATGTGCTGCACATGGCCATGGTTCGTCCCATCATTCAAGCTGCATCAAAAGAACCTGAGTGACTAGAGTAATTAGGATTCATTTTCCCAAATTGACAAACCATCAGGTGAAAATCCAACACCTTGATCAAACCATTACGGTGGAAAAATACCCAAAGGAAGCGGGAACTCCTGAAAAGTGACCTCGGGGCGCCGATCTCTGTTACACCTACCGGTGCATTATGAACAATAGCCTTAGAGACTCCATTCAGCCCACATATTCCTTGCCGGTATCCGTGAAGGTTTAGTTTTGGACATACTCCAAGTACTCTCGGGTATATCTGGAGTCCACCCCTTCGACTAATTTTAATCAACTCATATTTCACATTAACTTAAAAAGTACCAAGAGGCAATCACAAAACATTCACTCAGAGCACATGTAAGTACATTGATTATCTTTTGACTCCATTTTAAGGCATTGGCTATTTTCTTTCTGTATATATATATTGTTTCTCAGCATTGTGCTTTCGTGCGCTCATTTTGTATCTTGTCATCTATGGTTGTTTATGGTTAAATTTCAAACTCCTAAGTAGCTCATTCAATTTAACATCGCCATACTAAATAATTTTTCCTTAGTAACTTAATAGGGTCTACTCCCCTTGGCTTTGTTAGGAGTTGAGCCTAAACGGAGGAGTCAAGAACAAGGTGATAGCCTTGACTCGAGACTTGCCCCCAAGGACACGCCGAGTGGCTTAAAGATTTCTGCCACGTGACCTAGGTGTGTGAAAGGCGGCAACAGGGGGTACTTGGAGTATGTCCAAAAATAACAACTACTATGACTACCTGCAAGGAATGTGTGGGTTGAATGGAGTATCTGAGACTGTGTTCATAATACACCCACTAGGGTGTAAGATAGATCGGCGGCTCGAGCTCACTGTCCAATAGTTCCCACTTCCTTTGGGTATTTTGCCACCGTTTACGCTTTGATCGAGGCATTGGATTTTCTCCTGAGGTGGTTAATTGGAGAAATTGAATCCTAATTATTCTAGTCACTCACATTGCTTTTGATGTAGCTTAACTGATCAGACGAACCATAGCCAAGTGTAGAGCATACACACTAGAGTCTTGTCAATTTTTAAAGGATTTTAAGCTGTGTTCTTTGTTAAAAAAAAGAACCTCCAAGAATTTATTTCGGTCCAAGTGGACCTCAATCGAGAAAGAGAGGAGGGGTTAATTTTAGATTATAACAAATAAAAATTAAAAAAAACATCAAACAAAACTCACGTGTTATCTATTTAGTCCTACCACACATCTCTTTGCCCTTTTGGGTCAATCGAGAAGTCGTGGGGTAAGTAGTATGATTACTTTTGAATTTGTGAAAGATATTGAAATGATTATAATTCAAAGCATACAATACTGCAATACAAGAAAAATCTAGGAAAAAGCGAAAAAGTGCAAAAAACACAAAACGCAGGATCCCCCTTAGGGGATGGGGAGTGGGCTCGAAAGAGCCTGCTTGAAGTAATTCTGTATTAAGGGTTAGAAATATCAGAAAATTAATTGAAAAAATGTCTCTTGGTTCTTATATCGAATGAACCCAAGCGTTTGCAAAGTACAACAATAATGATTGTGGAAGATGGGGAGACCCCTAGGGGGTTTCGAATGGCCCAAAACTCGATTTTTGGACAGCACCTCCTCCTCTTTTCGGATGTAAATTATAAAAACCAAAACGCTGTAATTAGTGTAAAGTGCCCAAAAACACTTTAAACATGTCTTTGGACAACCCCCAAAAAACTACCGAAAAAGACTCAG
>LPNX010676845.1:345626-491217 GCA_001517045.1 Pseudotsuga menziesii | reverse complement strand
TCTTCCTCCAAAATTAATCAATATTATTTTATTATTTTAACTATTATTTTATTATTTTCCTTAGGAGGCCCATTTTAGACCCCAAAATTCCTCTAATAGGCTAAGTTAAAGTACTTTTTAAGAAAAGACAAAAATAACTCTAGAGGACAAGTCCACTTGAGGATCTTGGCTAGCTTTGGGGCATCCAATGCAATGTGCACTTTAGATGTTGGATTTAAATTTTAATAAATAAAGACTATTCACTTTAAACAAGTTTTTGATTTGGCTTAAAACTGCTTATAAAAATGAAACGCTTTTACTGCTAGATCTAGTTTTTAAAGAGAAAGGACATGAATATTTTTCTTAAATGAAACTAAACCTATGCATGCAACTCCTATATTTTCAGATCTAGAAAGATATTGGATTTGAAACAATAGATATAAAATACAAAATCCAAGTAACCAAGGAAGTGTTGATAAAAAGGGAGAAAGAGTGAAGAGATGGCTTTGTGCCCAAATGATCAACCGTGGAGCTTTCCGGTGGAATGTCGAGGGACTATGCCTTTGAGAAAGTTTGGAGAAAGTGAGGAAGAAAACTAGATCAACACCCTCTCCAATCTAGGAACCTGCAACTAATCCAAAGGCTTTCCAAGATGCTTGTGAGATCCGGTTAATACATAAATAGAGATATTAGAATAGCATGCATATAATGTTAGAAAGCATGTTAAATCTAGATCTCTAGACATGCATACAAGAAAAAGAGATAGCCAATAAACTTATTAACAAATTCATTTCCTATCAATATCATAATAAAATTATTATCAATCTTTTAGCACTGGATCCACAATATCAAAACAAGCAAGTTATGAACACATATACATGTTACATCAATGAAACATGGCAATGCTCATCCACTCACAATAACATGACACCATATTTCCTCCAAAGCTTCTCTTTATTTCAAAAAAAAGGATGATAAATACAATATTACACAATAGAAAGCCTTTCTTCCCAGCTCTAACTAGCTTGTAAGAGGAAAATGTTGCTTTATTTATAGCCATACTGGCCAAGAGGGGTGCATACCTGACTGAAAGAGAGACTGAAGCTGATAGAGAGTCAAGCCAAGTCTGATCTAATGGTGAACTGAGTCTAACTAGAGTAGAACTGCAAATCGGAGTGACACCTCACTCAGTTAATTGAACCAACCAACAAACAACGCCCAGCTTGATCCACACGTGTGGAGGAGAGAGAAAGGAGGGCGCAACCCTAGATTTGCATGAGCCAGTTAAGCTCATCTTCAATCCTGATCATGCCTTCAGTCAAGGAATGGGAAATCCCAGTCAATATGAAGCCAATGAGACTGACTTCAGTCAAATTAGAGCAAAATCCACTAATTTAGGAATTTGGATTTGCTCCATTATTTGATTAATTTTTAATTAAATTAATTAATATTTGATTTTTTTTGGATTTTCTCACTTGAGTGATGGAAAAATCACCCAAAACTTAGGAAGAGTGGTTTTATGGGTTTACTAGGTTCTCTGAGTTAGAAAATGAGCACCCCCATAACTGAATCTAGCTTTTAATCCCACTTTTATTACAAGACCAATTTTTCCAATTAGACTATTAAAAAAATAGCCTAAGTTTTGTGGAAAAAATAAAATTAAAAAATTAAGAAAACAAAACCTAGGGGAACATAGCACATGTTCATATGACTCAACCATAATGCCCAGCACATTTATACATTGACACACAGACTCTAATAACCTCAGTAGGCCTAAATTCCAAGTCGACCACGCTAACTTTGGAGGTATTGAGTGAAACACTCAGAAATTATTAGTCGTTTATTCAACAACCAATAATAACCAAGGGAAAAAACACACTGGGCTGATTGGATTGATAAATAAATTCCAAGAGACCAAGTCTTTTACAGACACTACCACGCTAGAACATTTTATTACAACTCCCCCAAGGGGGTATGAACATATGGTAGATAAAAAAAACACTTTCCATAAGCAAGCCTGGAGGTATTCTAAAGTCCAAACAAATCATCTTTGTCTGGTTCACCAGGCTCACTTGATAACACAGACTAAGTACAACTTAGGTGGTAACATCTGGCTCCAACTGCGAGACATGTGCTCGATCAGGTCATAGGGAAATGAGAGTATATGAGAACAACAAAATCTCTGGTTTATATACCCTATAAAAACATCTCAACTTGACAAGAAAACCTTAGTAGCACAAGCTTTATATAAAATCCAAATGAACCACTAAGCTGATTTATTCAAGCAAAATAAATGTAGCTAACTAATGAAATAAAATTTGTATTATAGCTAAGTACAAAACAAGAATACAGAAAGTAAATGCTCTCTTTTAAGGAGCTTATTTTCATACTCTAAGCATGATATAAAAAAGGTTAGGTGTAATAAAAAATCCAATGTAACCACCTAAGCATTTTATTAACATAAAAAAAAAAAAAATTCCTTGTCTTTGGTTACCATCCAAAGTAAGGATACTTTATTTAGAAAATTCAAACCTGCATGATGATCTGGAATGGGTGGGTTGGATGGGAAATCATAGGCATGAATAAAGTCATTAAATTTCTTCCCAATATGGTATGTGCTCGCACAAGCTGCTTCTATCCATGATTGGATAGGACTGATATACCAATCGACATGATGAGGCAGACTGACTACATCATCATATTGATCATCAGGGATTATCAAGTGATAACTCGTTGCATAAGCCCCAAGTAGCTCCAAATCATAAGGAACCTCTACATGTGAAGAAGATGGTTGACACTGATATTCCACTGTCTGCATCACATCTAACTTTTCACAATGCTGCTTCTCAATGTATTCATTATTGTTGACTTTGTACGGCTCTGCATGATATGACTCTAAATGATCATGTGAAAATTCTGAATGCCCCTCTTCCATACTAATATTTTCCCAAGAATCCAGACCCACAATCCCCTCTATGAACGTATCATAGATTGGACTTCCACAAATTTTTGAATAGACACTCCTGTGACACTCCCATTGTTAGACATATCATGGATGGTATTCTCAATAAGATTTTCACAAGTTGGATTATCTATGAAATTCCAATTGTCATCACTCCCATCTATGTTGGATATGAGAGAGTCTTCCTTGTTGGTATCACATCCTAAGATATAACTACCCTCCTCCTGTTCATAATAATCATCCTTCAAAGTTTTGGTTTCAAAGATATTACAAGAAGTTAAACTTTCCAAAACTTCATCCCTAAGTGATGAACATAGAGGAGTGTCATCATACACATCATAAATTTTTTCATAAGTGTCATTCTATGTAATGGTTTCCTCATGAGGGCTTTCTGGAAAAATATTAGCATTCCAACAAACTTGAGAATACCTCAAATCTTCAATGTTTTCAGATATGGTGACATGAGGCGAGTCTTCAACAATGTGTTCAATCATGGGCTCCTCATGAAGCTCTTCAATAGGATCATCCCGAGTGTGCTCATCTATAATGGAATTCATGGGCTCTTTTATCTCCTTTAGGTAGGTGAGGTCCCTTTCTACAACAATTACCATATCTCCCTCACCATTATGCCACCTCTCAAAAAACATTGCACCTAAGTCTTCAGGGGAGGTAATGCATTTATAAGGAAGACCATAAAACCATATCCATGCCTTCTTTTTCAAAGAATGAGCAAAAATTCACAGCATATTATCCCTATGAAGTATGTTGAGTTTATTCACAAATGAAAGAAAGGATATGATGTGAATGACAGCTGAATCACCATTTCGACAAAAAATTGGAGCCTAAGAATATCTTTTATCCTAGAGATATGGTTCATAGTTAGGAAAACCCGGGATGCCTGAGAAATCAATGGGAGCATATGCATTGGAAATTAGAGCACCATAATCTTCATCATCCATAACAACTTATCAGTAGCATATATCAACCATGTATTTTGTACTGAACCAGAGCTGTCAAATAATGAGCATTTAAAGTTTTACTATGTCATATGAGCTCATCTACACATAACAAGTCTCAACAAAATTATGAGAAAGTAGGTTTTTATCCCTTCAATGGATTCACCATGTGAAAAAGAAAAATAAGCATTTATAAATATTTCACAAAAGCTATTTTTTGCTTTTCTTTGTAAAAATAAAAACTGAAAAAAGGTTAGTGGAGTCACTAGATGAAAATTAAAGATCTACTCTAAGCATTCATCAAACAAAGAAAAAACAAAAAGGAAGAAAACAAAAGTCGTACTATGGGAATAAAAATATTTATCCCCAACAATGGCGCCAAAAGATGTTGTCGCCTTTCACACACCTGGGCAGGAACGTGGCAGAAATATTCAAGCCACTCGGTGTGTCCTTGGGGGAAAGTCTCGAGTCAAGGCTGTCACCTTGTTCTTGACTCCTCATTTTAGGCAAACTCCTAACGAAGCCAAGGGGGTTGACCCTGCGAGTTACTGAGGATGGGTACTTAGATGGTGATGGTATTAAATGAGTAAGTTTTTCAGGAGTTTTGATAAATGAATTCAATACAAGATATTTGAAATATTTGTTATACCAAAATAGCATAGAAATCAAAACTTGATAAGCAGTAATGCGGAAACATATGATAATATCAAATAGATCAGTGCCAATAATGGAGTCCACAAATGGGATTGCTGTTGAAATACAAATGGGTGTTGCAAGTGCTCTTGGTCAAATTTTAAGTTAATGTATGATGAGTTGATTAAATTAGGTGGGGGGACTCCATATATACCCAGGGGAAAAACGAAAAAGTGAAAAAAACACAAAATGCAGGATCCCCCCTAGGGGGATGGGGAGCGGGCTCGAAAGAGCCTACTCGAAGTAATTCTTTTTATTATTAAGGGTTTCAAATAAAAGAAAATTAATTGAAAAATGTCTCTTGGTTCTTATATCGAACGAACCCAAGGGCTTACAAAGTACAACAATAATGATTACGGAAGATGGGGAGACCCCTTGGGGGTTTCGAAAGGCCCAAAAATTGCTTTTCGGACACCACCTCCTCCTATTTTCAGATGGAAATTATAAAAACCAGAAATATTTAATTAGTGTAAAGTGCCCAAAAATACTTTAAACATGTCTTTGGACAACCCCCAAAAAACTACCGAAAAAGACTATGTTAAAGTACTTTTTAAGAAAAGACAAAAATAACTCAAGAGGACAAGTCCACTTGAGGATCTTGGCTAGCTTTGGAGAATCCAATGCAATGTGCATTTTAGATGATAGATTTAAATTTTAATAAAGAAATACTATTCACTTTAAACAAGCTTTTTATTTGGCTTAAAACTGCTTATAAAAATGAAACGCTTTTACTGCTAGATCTAGTTTTTAAAGAGAAAGGACTTGAACTCTTATATGTTCATATCTAGAAAGATATCAGCTTTGAAACAATAGATCTAAAATATAAAATCCAAGCAACCAAGGAAGTGTTGATAAAAAGGGAGAAAGAGTGAAGAGGTGGCTTGGTGCCCGAATGATCAACCGTGGAGCTTTCCGGTGGAATGTTGAGGGACTATGCCTTTGAGAAAGCTTGGAGGAAGTGAGGAAGAAAACTAGATCAGCACCCTCTCCAAGCTAGGAACCTGCAACTAATCCAAAGGATTTCGAATATGCTTGTGAGATATGGTTAATACATAAACAAAGATATTATAATAGCATGCATATAATGTTATAAAGCATGTTAAATCTAGATCTCTACACATGCATAAAAGAAAAAGAGATAGCCAATAAACCTATTAACAAGTTCCTTTCCTGTCAAGATCATAATAAAATTATTATCAATCTTTTAGCACTGGATCCACAATATCAAAATAAGCAAGTTATGAACATAGATACAAGTTACCTCAGTGAAACATGGCAATGCTCATCCACACATAATAACATGACACCATCTTTCCTCCAAAGCTTCTCTTTATTTCAAAAAAATGATGATCAATACAATATTACATAATAGAAATCCTTTCTTCCCAGCTCTAACTATCTTGGAAGAGGAAAAGACTTCTTTATTTATAGCCAGACTGGCCAAGAGGGGCGCATGCCTAACTGAAAGAGGGACATAAGCTGACAGAGAGTCAAGCCAAGTATGATTTGATGGTGAAATGAGTCTAACTGGATGAACTAAGTCTAACTGGACTAGAACTACAAATTGGAGTGACACCTCACTCACTGAACTAAACCAACCAACAAACAACTCCCAGCTTGATCCACACGTGTGGAGGAGAGAGAAAGGAGGGCGCAACCCTAGATTTGCATGAGCCAGTTAAGCTCCTCTTCAGCCCTGATCATGCCTTCAGTCAAGGAATGGGAACTCCCAGTCAATTTGAAGCCGATGAGACTAACTTCGGTCAAATCAAAGCAAAATCCACTGATTTAGGAATTTGGATTTGCTCCATTATTTAATTATTTTTTAATTAAATTAATTAAGATTTGATTTTTTTTTTGGATTTTCTCACTTGAGTGATGGAAAAATCACTCAAAACATAGGAAGAGTGGGTCTATGGGTTTACCGGGTGCTCTGAGTTAGAAAATGAGCACCCCTATAACTGAATCTGGCTTTTAACCCCGCTTTTATTACAAGACCAATTTTTTCAATTAGACTATTAAAAAAATAGCCTAAGCTTTGTGAAAAAATTAACAAAACAAAACCTAGGGGGACTTAGCACATGTTCATATGACTCGACTATAATGCCTAGCATGTTTATACATTGACACACAGATTCTAATAACCTCAATAGGCCTAAATTCCTAGCCAACCACCCCAGCTTTGGAGGTATTGAGTGAAAAACTCAGAAATTATTAGTCGTTTATTCAACAACCAATAATAACCAAGGGAAAAAACACTATGGGTTGATCGGATTGACAAATAAATTCCAAGAGACCGAGTCTTTTACAGAAACTACCATGCTAGAAAATTTTATTACAACTGCCCCAAGGGGGTATGAACTTGTGGTAGATAAAAAAACACTTCCCAAAATCAAGTCTGAAGGTCCTCTGAAGTTCGAACAAATCATCTTTGTTTGGTTCACCAGGCTGACTTGATAACACAAACTAAGTACAACTTAGGTGGTAACACACACGAGCAAAGTCACGTCTCATTAGCCGGGACTATCAAGAGCACAATTGCAGAGTTTCCCCCTAAGGCGGGATAGGAAGATGAGGATTCAGCAACTAAGGTTTCCCGGCTCACATAGATCACAATCGAACTAAAGAAGCAGTTTGAGGAGCGTCAAGCAAGATAGGCACCGAGCACACCTATTGAGGTGTTCGAGGAGCAAAGAAAATCAGCGTCTAAGGTTGCTGGAAAAATTAGTGAGGGTGAAATAGTCTGCGCTAAGGAAGTAGAAGCCGTTTCCACGATATGGGAAGCGCTTCTGGAAGATGCGACTACAGAAAGTATAAGGAAGAACATGCACAAAGCTAAGGAGAAAAGCGATGCGGAAAAGGCAGAGATGAGGAAGCTACCGTTTCAACAGAAAGTCACCAAAATGGCTAAGGTTAAGTAACTGCAACAGGAATTCCATACTCTTTGTGATCAAGACTGGACTAGGGAAGTAGAATTTGAATCTCACCAATCAGAAGCAGCGAGGCTCACAGGACTTATTCAGCCACTGTAGCTAAAACTTGAAACCATTGCAAAATCAGTAGAGGCAGGCCCCTCGAAACATATTAGTTCCGACCAAGTGGAGTAGTTGGCTGCACAAGCAGAAGAAGTAACAGAGGAAGTTGCTAAGGTGCAACAGATGGTGAAGGAATTTCAGGACAAGGTTAGTCCTCCTATGCAGCCTGAGATTGTGCCTGAAACATAAGAGCTTGAGAGAAGCAAACTTTTAGGACGGGAAATTTTGAGAAGACTTCCATTTTTGCATAGTGGCTTGGGACGAGCCACATGTGAGTGTTGGGGGCCTGTTGGGCTGGGAAAAGTAGACAAGGAATAAGTTGGCGCACAAGCAAGGAAGGAAAAGTGCGTGCGACGAAGAGGAAAGCAGGTCGCAAAGGAATCAAAGGAACCAGTGCGAAAGAATAGAGCATACGTGAGAAAGAGGAAAGGCAAGCTTGCAGGCATGCAAGTGTGTAACGGTTAGAAAGCAACATGTGAATATCCTAGCTGTTGAAGACGGTGTAAGCTTGTGGACAACACACATATGAAGGAATGTTTGAAAGTCAGGTCGAGAGTGCCTTATATCAGTCCTTGACATCCTATAACTGTTTTTACAGCTGATCATGACCTGTAACTGATGAGCAATATGTAGTCGACCCTGTGTGGTCCTATAGAAGATATAAATAGGAATAACTCGTTCTGTATAAGGGTTGGTTACGATTTTTTTGTGGTTCTGAATGTTTGGTTGATTATTTTGTTTAGTTATTGTTTGCTAGTAGATATTGGACGTTGGTTATCCATAGTTCGGTTTTTCTGTTTTGTTAAGGAAGAAGAATAAGGTTGTTGAGCCACGAATCGTGCAGTTATGTGTGCAGACCCCTAGTAGTAAAAGGAATATGAAGCTAAGTGCGCAGATAGTAAGTAGAAGAGTCGATCCAGGCTGTGTGCGGATCAGTAGGAGTAGATAGAAGAATAAACCAGAGAGCATGAGAGCAAAAGATTGAGTCAGAAAGACATATCATAAGAACAGTCCACAAATCACAGATTGCAAGGTGCTATACACAATTTCTCATGCCAGATGAAGAGCACCTTGGTGGTTTTTTCCAAATGGGTTTCCACGTTAATTCCTATGTTGAATGTTTGATTGATGATGAGTGTTTATGTGAATGTTGAATTATTTTCTTATTGTATATTTATTAGTTACAGTTGAATATATGCACTATATTGTTAATCAGTGAATGGATGAATATTAAAATAAATGCGGGAATGTCGTATATAATTTCATGGTTAAATTCCTAAATTAAAGAACAAGTCGCAAACTGTCTATCGGTATAAGGAGTCAGCTACGTCGCACTAGTTGCACCATTTGTGGAGGTTAATGACAGTGTTGTGTCGTGCGCGCTGACATACACTTGTGTCTAGTCGTGCAGGAATAGACTCTATCATCCTGATTTCCTTTGTCAGTTGCCTTGGATGTGCGCCAAGGGACTATAATTCCCTCTCCAACTGTGAAAACGAGGTTCTGGAAGTTACCCATTAGATATCTCACATGAGACTACACCTTCCTTGCAGGTGTTGTCGACTGAGCTTGCTCTATCGGGATGATGTCTTGTGGTTTATTGTTGGTATTGTGGTGTTGTTGAACTGCGGGTTGAGACAAGAAGGTGATAGAGGCCAACAAGTCTCAAACCCACTAAGTCAAGGAGGATTGTCATGGGGCCATATTTGTTAGACTAGAAGACATTGGTCATAGGAATGCATATCCCTTCAAAAGGTTGTGTCGAAAACAATGAAACTTTTTTGTAAATTTTGTCGATCGGTTGGCCATAAAGAAAAGGACTACATAACATATGATTTTCTCCAAGAAAGGACCATGGATAGATATTTTATGAAGGGAGAGGAGAAACAAACATGAGAAATACCGCATCTGCAACCATAGTATAACTAGCTACAACCACAATATACTCAACTGTAGAATAACCACTCGCAACCATAGTATACTCAGTCACAAGCTAACCAGCAACAATAGTTCAACTAGCCACAATATAACTAGCAACTATACCAGTAGTAGGGAGGATTCCACGAAGGAAGTAATGGAGGATTTGGCCATGGAAGAGCTATCGGTCGTGGTCGTGGACCAGTAACATGCTATAATTGTGGAGTAATAGGAATTACCAGAGGGATTATATGAATCTATAGTCTCAATGTACTTATTACAGCGCCGCAGATTATACCGTCGAGGAATTCCCATAGTTGATTACAAAGTGGAAAGCCAAGAATGCACCGCAACCACAAAAAAATCAGAATGGAACTCAGAATCAAAGTCGAGGACTGAATGTAGGGAAGATATCAGTGGAACCCTGAACTCAACCAATGAATTTCAGAGTAATAGCCCAAGGAAGAGAGATGACAGGAGCTAATGGACCGGTGATAAATATCTGGTTGACGGCTCGGAAGAAGGTATAATTTGATGTAAACGTTGAGAAAGAAACCTTCTTCGATACAAGGGACATGTTGAATAGGGACACTGGTAAGTTACCTATCTATGAAACTCCACTAATATTTGATTCAACAAAGTTGTCGGAATCATAAAAAAAAAGGTTAGTACCCTAAAAAGTTTTCTAGAGAACTGTTTGACATTAGCAAAAGATCCGGATGCATTAGCAGAGATAACAAGTTTTTTATATCGACGGGAGGAAGGGCAAAAGGACCATCAAGTAAATTCATTGCATAAGAAGAAAACAGGAAGGGAAATGAGGATGAATCTCCACATCGGTGATTATAATGTGGATTCAGTCATCTTGGATATAGGATCAGATGTAAATATCCTATTATCACTATTATATTTTTACCCTAATTATTGTTATTGCTTTAAAATTCTTGGGTTTTCATTGGTGATTTGGTGGTTTTTAACCTTTTCTCATTGAACAATTTATAAACATTTTTACAAGAATGGCTAAAAAAAAGTTTCAATGGTTATTTGAGAAAAAAAAATAGTTTTATACTTGGTGTAGATATTTTATTCATTTTGAATAAAACTGAATAAACATGGATTTTATATATAAATTTTGACTTTATAAGTCAAGTTTTTCCATTTTTATCGAAGTTCACTTTTTATATAAAATATGATGAAAGAAAGTTTCATAAAATATTTTGGCACAAGGTTGCTCAACATCAAGAGCCCACGGTTATATGTATTAAGAAAATGGAGATAGCAGACAGAGCTTGCACACAACACATAATAATAATTTGTATTACATTAATCATACACACATACATCACATATATATAGTTGGAGTGAGATCCAACTAACTGCAAACATGAAGATGTTGGTTGAGAGAATATCTCAACAGTCTCCTACAATATCTCAAACCAATCCCAAACTTAGTATGTTGCACTAATGTGAGCATTATCTCTAACACCCTCCCTCAATGCTTACATTACAAATATTACAATCACAAATAATAATAAACTTTGTCTGATATTTGTCTGGTCTGGTCTTCACTAGCATTCATACCCACTTTGTTATATGATACCAAGGGAGGGTGTTAGAGATAATGCTCACATTAGTGCAACATACTAAGTTTGGGATTGGTTTGAGATTTTGTAGGAGACTGTTGAGATATTCTCTCAACCAACATCTCCATGTTTGGAGTTAGTTGGATCTCACTCCAACTATATATATGTGATGTATGTGTGTATGATTAATGTAATACAAATTATTATTGTGTGTTGTGTGCAAGATCTGTCTGCTCTCTCATTTTCTTAATATGGTATCAGAGCAAGGACAGCCTTGACTCTCTCACGAGAGGGGCTGGAATATGAGAGATTGAGAGCAGATCTGATTTTCTGTACATATGAGAGTGTTGATTTTTTAGTGTGTTTGTGTGTGTTTTGTTTGAACGCTTGTGCACATCCGCCGTTGCTTGCAGCTAATTGAAGAAGACGAACTCTGTCAGTCAAAATCTGTTCACTTCACTGGCGAAAAGGAGATCGCAGACGAAAGAGTAACTGCGCGAAGAGTTGAGCCGACACCTGCGTGAAGAGCCGCCCCACCTGCTGATCGGAGTTTGGCTTCACGAGGTTGCTGCACTTGAATAGATCGTAGAAGCCGCCGCTGCAGATTCGACTGGTGGAAGCGTTGAGATGGAATCTGTAGATCGATTCAACAAGGAATGAACTGTCGGCGCTAGTGATGAAGAGAGCTACAGGCAGTTTTGTGATAAAGCTGCTGACCGTCTCATTTACTCCTGCATGGACTTTCAGAAATCAATTCACTGGGATATCATTTCCTTTAATCAGATCAGCTGTGGCAGGTTGTGGAAGGGTCAGATCTAGATCGGAGAAGACCAGATCGCTGGTTTTCTTTACTGCAATCCTGGAGGGCGATGATTGATGGTCTTCCTGGTATCAATATTTATGATCAGTGATTTTTTGGCATTCGCCTTTCAATGTTATCTTTGTTAAAATCTGGGACCTCTTGTCAAATGAGTTGTTTTATTTAGTGAGCAGATTGAGATGTGTGTTTGTGAGTCTATATACAATTATAAATTATGAAGAACCAATCATAAGAACAGAGTGATGCAATTCAAGTTAGTAGTTCTTGACTCGTTGTGCTCTGGGAGAGAACCGATTGCTGACTTAGTTATGTCAATTTCTGTTATATGCTGATGTGACCCGTCATGCTCCGGGAACGTCAGTTATAGGTTATTTTTGCAAGGTCAAGGTGTAGAGTTGACTGCTGAAGACATTCAGTATTCAGAATGTTATCCTATATAACTATTGAATATCACAGAGGGCCGTGTATTCACAGATGGTGGCAATTCCATAGAATGGTTCAGTATCGAGATTGTCCTTCGGGAGGTCGAGAAGCGTCAATTGTGCAAAGCTCGTCAAAGATGTCAGAAGCAGTTATAGTTTAAATGAATCAAGTGGGAAGCTCGAAAGTGTGTGAAGAAAACAGCAGAAACCGGGTGATTTCAGAGTGGGTATGAGTGCTAGTGAAGACCAGACCGAACAAATATCAGACAAAGTTTATTATTATTTGTGATTGTAATATTTGTAATGTAAGCATTAAGGGATGGTGTTAGAGATAATGCTCACATTAGTGCAACATACTAAGTTTGGGATTGGTTTGAGATTTTGTAGAAGACTGTTGAGATATTCTCTCAACCAACATCTCCATGTTTGGAATTAGTTGGATCTCACTCCAACTATATATATGTGATGTATGTGTGTATGATTAATGTAATACAAATTATTATTGTGTGATGTGTGCAAGCTCTGCTCTCTCATTTTCTTAATAATATGGAGGTAGCGCACTTATCACACATCAACACGCTTCCATATCCTTCCAACAGACCCCAAGCGCATGTGGGATATTACCACAAAACAGTTTTGAAAATATAGACGAGCTGCAAAATTCACAAGCCACGAAAGTTATCAAAATAAGGGGTCGTTTATATATTTTATCCCATGAAAATCGTGGTAGCAAGTTGTAGTTTTCCCACATCACAGGTTGTGATTGTATATTGAAATGGTTGCCACACTATGCGGTGTGATTGAGCGCGTCCAAAATGTACACTCTCGAGATCGCAAACTTCATTCCAGGTCGATATCACGGTCACGTTCAAATTCTTGCTATCAAGAAACTAAGGGATGTGTCATTTCCATTATTAGCTATCCTCCTTAAGGAGTGGGAGAAACTAAAGAAAGGAATGGCAAAGATCAATTTGGAAGTTCATAGATTACAGTCAATAGTTGGAAGTGATTTCAATGGAGACAATGCTGAAGGTAACTTTACTGTTATCGGGGGGAACCACAAGTTAAGGAGAAGAATTCCATATAATATAGAGGGATATCTTGATAGAGTGACAGAAATTTCTCGAAATTTCAGTGGACAAATTGGACTGTAACTATCTCATGAAAAACCCTGTGCTAGCACAATACTGAAAAGTGCTCAAGTGGAAACAAAATGAGTGGAGATATTGATAAAGAGTTATTCAAGGAGCTGAATGATCTGTTGCAGGTGGAATTGATCCATAGACAAGCTCGAGAGGACCTTCTTGAATCAGAACTATTGGAGGTAAAAGAATATCTTTCGAACGCTGAGAAAAGAGAGAAGAATGAAGTTGATCATCTTCGACGACGTGTCAAGACTGCAAATAATTTGTTGTCATTTTTGAAATCCAAAGCAAGAATTATGTCTATGATAGGTTTCGCATACACTGCGTGTGGCATCAAATATAAAGAAGGTGTAGGATTTCT
Source organism: Pseudotsuga menziesii (assembly GCA_001517045.1). Classification (NCBI taxonomy): domain Eukaryota; kingdom Viridiplantae; phylum Streptophyta; class Pinopsida; order Pinales; family Pinaceae; genus Pseudotsuga; species Pseudotsuga menziesii. The sequence continues at coordinate 477,344 of LPNX010676845.1, read as the reverse complement.
TGATAAAAAGGGCATTCCCATGGCTTAGTGGAGTAAGTATCCTAATTTTTCTCTATTTGAAAGTTCAAAGGTCAAAAGATGGGGGTAAAACGCAGATGCAAGATCTGAAGGGGAAATGATAGGCCCTATAGAGAAGAGTGAACAAGAGTATGTTGAACAGATAGCTATGTCTGTGATGTTAGTGAATATTGTGATGGAGGTGCTTCTCAAAAGGACTATTATAGCTGAGACAGATATTGCATTGGAGAGGAAAAGGGATAATGTAAGTCAGGATCAGGTGAAGAAAAAGGAACTGCAGATTGAGAACATGTGGACACGAGTACAAGAGATGGAGAGTATAGCCAAATGCAGCAGAATCTTGAACGTATGGAACATGAGACTTTACTAGCATCCCACAAACTTCAAAAATCGGTGTAGAGAAACCGTTGCCAAAGACCAGATCCTATGGTTGTTCAACTTCAGAAAGAGGGAATTTGAAAGTTGTAAATGACATGGCTGTGAAGCTGCTTGAGCGAATAGTTAGACAATATTTGTGAGGCTAATTGGCCATGATAGAAACGCTTGCTTTTATTTTTCCCCATCCCTACGAATGAGAGGAGCATTTTTGAAGAACCAATCTCCAGTGGTGGTCCTCACTGTGGAAGGAAATGGCAATAGCGGAAGGGGCGATAACCCATCATTTCAGTTGTAGTAGGATCAATGGCTCAAATTAAATCCAAAATCATCCAACGACAGAGGTGAATTTCGCAATGGGAACATGCACGATGTAATTAAAAATCAGGATTTGGGAAATAGTTATGATGTACAGGGAATGCACCGTCAGATGGACAGGTGAAACAAATCTACGACGCGCATGGATTTCGCACCAACAACTTGCACGGGAAAACAAAATATTTGGATCTGCTAAATCGGGTACAGGATGCATGTTTGGACGGCTCGGGTCAGAGCTAAATCCTAATCAATGCTCCATAGAAATTTCACAATGTCAAAGTGTTAGCAATTTAAGTTTTCAAAATACAGTGAAATTTTATATGGTGAGCAGGTCAAAACATTTGTTTATATCATGTGGTTTGGAAAATTAATCAACCGCCGTAAAATTGCCATGATCAAGATGACGAATCTGGTGGTGAAAAGGGAAGTGGACGAGGCTTTGAAATTTCTGCATGTGAGGAGACGAAACTGTTGTTAGATATGGGCTTTATAGCAGTGTTATTCATACTCTCTCTCCGGACCAAGAACGATTAAGTGGGAATTTCCCAGCGGCTTCATTCACAATTCAATGATGAGTATATATTGTTATCCAGGAAAATATCATGGTGCTTACCATTTTTTTTCAGAGAATGGTAAAGTGATAAAAGCGTTTAGTTGGATAAACAAGGGATATCGTTTTTGCATGCCTCCTGCAGAGAAAACATGCAATATGCAAAGGTGTTGTCGCAAGCCAAAAAAGGGTTTTCCATGGGGATATTTGTAACCATATTCATTTTTTCTGTTATATCAAGATTTTGTTGCAGGTAACATATCCATCGTTAAGTTGAAATTAAAAAAGGATAGCAGACAAAAGTTGGGTCACATAGGGTAATACCAGAAGTTCATAAGAGGATACACAATGATCACTGCGCAAATGGAGAAGCTATTGAAGAAAGATTCGAATTCCGAGTGGAATAACGAGTTCCACAGAAGCCTTGATACTCTAAAGAAAAATATGGTCGCAGTGCCAATATTAGTTTTTTATGGATTATACGAAGGAATTTCATGTTCATGTTGATGCTTCGTCAGTCGCATTAAGGGTAATATTGGCTCAATCAGGGGAATGAGCAATTGACCACCCGATTTTTTTTGTGAGTTGGAATTTGTCTACGACATAGAGAAACTACACAGTGATCGGATAAGGATTGGCGATGGTGTATGCATTACATAAATTTTTCCATTAATTATTAGGAGGACATTTCAAAATATTTACAAATCACTCAGCATTAAAATACTTGGTCAACAATCATGTGTTGGGGGGAATATCTATCAATGGCTGCTACTATTCCAAGAATTTGATTTCGAGATCATTGTGAAACCAAGACGGTTGAATGCAGGACCCAGTAATCTATCACGGATAGACTCAGGTGAAGAACCAAGAAGCATCGAGGAGGGATTATTTGATGCGAAGTTGTTTAAAGTTGAAATGGTGGAGGACCATTATGAAAAAATCATCCATTTTTTTGTGAGAGGAAAATCCCTAGAGGAGTTCACCATGAGTAAGAAGAAGCAACTAGTTGTTATAGCCCTTGACTTTCAACTAATCATAGGAGAAATATACAAGATGGGGGTTGATGAAATTATGTTTCGATATGTTCTTCTGCATGAGCAAGAAAGAGTATTGGAAAAGGCACATGAATGGATTTCAGGAGGACATTATGAAGGTCATGCAACCACTAGAAATATGCTCCAAGATAGCTTATGGTGGCCGACAATGCTTGGTGGTGCCAGAGACTATGCTAAAAGCTATGACATATGTCAAAGAATGGAAAACCATCATGGAGAGATGCGATTCCATTAGTACCTCACATAACGCTACAACCATTCGATAAATGGGCCGTGTATTTTGTAGGACCCATCAATCCCCCAGGGAAAAGAATGGGTGCACGATATATCATTACGACGAAAGACTACTTAATAAGATGGGCTAAGGTGACACCAGTGAAGGATTTTACAACTATGACGATAGCGAGGTTCTCCTTTGACAAAGTGGTCACTATATTTAGATGTCCCAAGATATTGGTAAGAGACTAAGGGTCCCACCTTATCATTTAGAATATTAGAGCAATGACAAAGGAATTTTCAAATACGTCACAAGAAAATTACCCCATATCACCCAGAAGCAAATGGAGTAGTCGAGGCGTTCAACAAGATATTAGAAAACGTGATAACTAAGGTATGCAACACAAATCCTAACGATTGGGATCTAAAAATACACATGATATTATGGGCCTGTGGGGAGACATGTAAAATATTTATGGGACAAATTCTAATCAAGTTAGTTTATGGAGAAGAAGCGGTGATGCCAATGGAATATACCGTTCCCAATCTATGCATAGCAGCAACAAACAACATGATAGATGAGGGAGAGGTTGAGGAAAGATTGGAATGACTGTTATAGTACTAGAAGAGGATCAATTCATCATAGGTTTTCACTAGCAAGTAGAGAAGGTGTAATGCCCCGGTTTTGACCCCGTTGCATTAGATGTATATGATGTATATATTGTAAATGATCATGGTGAGGAGCTAAAGGCCAAGGCCCCACCATTGATCGGTCACGTTATGTTTAGGATTTAAATTTGTCACCGACGGTATGTCGGGGCATGCGGCATATATTATGTTGGTCATCATGTAAATATGCATCTATAATTAATTAAATGAACCCAACCAGCTATGATTGCGGCAACTGAATCGAAAGGGGCATGATTTTCACAAGGATAAGGATGTGGGGGAAATTGTCAACTTTGGCCAATGAGGCAAATTACCCATGTGTCTTCTTTCCTTGTCTTAACCAACCACCTACATTGAATAATGGCTGCTGGTGGTTGAGGAAGTTAATTGTTTTGGGAGTGGGGTGGCAGGGCTGTCAGTCCTCACCCACACGCACACTCCACCATGGTTGACTTCACTATGGCTGGAAAAACGACTGCCATCACTCACGCAGGGGGATTCCACTCTTCCCACGACATTGCTACTGCCCACGCACTTCCAATTCGCATCCTCTTGTTGTCTGTTCATCCTCACGCAGGACCATTGTTTGCCCACCATTATCACGTACTAGAAATTTCCTGGTTTTTCAACTGAAGCAGCGAGCTGAGAGCCATTCTCTCTCACCCATGAATTGTTGGGCAATAGGGCGGACCCGGGTTTAATCCTTTTATGTCGCACCAACAAAAGACCCACAGTGTTGGCCCTTTCGGCAACAACCTGCGCGCAGGTTGCAGTCTCACCCGAAACAGCTATGGGGTGCCGCAGAATCAGGTTTCTGCAAGCAGAGATGGATATTACTGTACCTTAGCCTTTAATAAACTTATTAATCAACAATTACACAGCTTTGTCATTCACTCATATACAACTTCATAGATAGATAAACAACCGTGACTTGCTTAACCCACTACAGGGAATTCACAGCGAAGCTTGTTATTAGCAGTGATCTAAGTTATCAAATGTATATAGTTATTAATGCATAAAAGACAACAGAAAGAGAAACAACACAAGAAACCACAACACTGGATATAACATGGTTCACCCCCAGTGTAGGGGTTACGTCCACAAACTGTGTTTTATTCAACTTGCTACAAAACCACAATTTGATCTGCGCACTTAGCTGCAGATCCCTTCAGTCCTTAAAATCCGCGCACACAGCAGTAGGCCTCTGCGCACACAGCTGCAGATCTTTCCTTAATCTTCTTACAAAAAACCTCTGCGCACACAGCTGCAGAGGTCATCCACGCACATAGCTGGGACTTAACCTTTCCTTACATAATCAGCCTTAGCTTCGCCTTTCTTTCTCTACATCAAAAAGCCTAACTTTTCTTATTTACAAAAATGCCTATTTATACATCACGCTATTACAAAACCATGGCTTCAAACCATGGGCACCCAAAACCCTAAACCCTGGATTTAAACCATGGGTTTATTAAAAAAAGGGGATCTGACTTACCCCGACACCCCTAAGACTATTTTGGCCCGTAACTCCGCTTACAAACTTCCTCAACAACCGCGGAGTTACCAAAACTAATAATCCTTAGGGTACGCGTCCCAACACGAATTGCTGTGAAGGGCCATTCACGTTTTCAGCTGTCTCATGGACGGGTATGGTCGTGTAATTGTTTTCCTGTTGTTTTAATGTTGAATTTGGAACCGTTGCTCTTCCTGTGAGATTACGGTTGCCGCCATTCATCCACGATTTGTTGTGTGGCTGTGGTCTCTCTTGCATTGTGAATGTTGTGGTTTTCTTTATATTTTGGGGACGGGAGTCTGTTCATTTCACACACAGAGCATGCTGAGACGTTTTGGGACTGTTGATTCTCCCCATGTTGTAAATTGTGTGCACTGATACGTTCAATGGCCTGTTGAAATTCGCCTTGAATTCGTTTTTCCTAGTTTAAGCTGTAATAGCTGATTGATTGCCTGAGTGCAATGGTTGGTCTTCGGACTGTGAGAGGAGCAGGGATGTTGGCTTAGATTTGCTTGATAAACCTGGTGGCTGGAAACCACACAGACAGAGCTAGAGGGCTGGCCTTCTTCCCCATCACCCCTGAATAGCACTGGAAGGGAATGCAGGGCCTGAGGGACTGTGTAGCAGAGAATGGAGTGATTCCTTGTGTTGGATGTGTTTTGGGTGTCTTAGAGGTCGGGCTAGTTTTGGTGTAGGTGTTCTTGGCTCTGTAATGAGCTCACCAGCTTAGCAATTTGCCTTCTCCAGCTCCTTAATGGCCTGATAAACCCAACTCTGTTGGCTTAGCTATGTGTTTTGTGTATCATTGGCTACGTGTAAGCCTGTTGTTCCCTTATTCCTTGGAGAATCATGCCCAGCTCGGGGGTGGCAGCGTTGCTGAGAGATTAGGGAGCACGCTGGCCTATGGTTGGGTGGAACGTTGTAGCGACATAGCTGGTTGCGGATCGACCTCTTCATAAGATAAGTGATCTGTCCATTTTTACTTCTGCAAGCATGATTTATGTTAATGATATGATGAACATGTTAAAAAGAATAATTGTGTGAATGCATGTTGGTTCCGCTGTGCAAAATGAATAATTATAGCTGTGTATGATAAACAGTTGCATTCGTGCATGTTACACTGCAATGCATTCTCTTTCAGCATTCTGTTTTATGTAATTTTTAAGCCTGTACATGTTCATGGGCGGTTAGCCTAGGTGGTTTAAGCCACGGCTCGCGTCCTCCTCGCCGGTCAGAGGCATGGGGACGTGACAGAAGGATCCATAGAGGCATGGCACGATCTCCATATAAAGGAGAAGCACTTCCAGGATGAAGACATGGTTCTCCTCTATGGCATCAAGTTTGAAAAGCACTGTTGCAGCCACAACTGTTCCCCCCAAATTTATTAAAATTTTGGGCCCCCTCCCCCTGTTTTAGCATTATTTGTTGATTTTGATTTCTTGAGCCTTTTGAACATGCCTTCTTTTCAAGTGACTTTGAAGTTTGATTGTTAGTCTATTTGAAATCGCCATGTTGGAATTTATGATGAGTCGCACCGCCTAAGTTCATGGTTTGAACCAATTTTGTTCACGTTGTGGGGAGATAACAGTTTTCTGTCCGTAGCTGATCCTTAAAGGATTGTTTAAACACTCAAATTTTTCTTGGATCGGACGTATTTTTTATGTTGAATCGGAAGCTTTGTTTTTTCTCCTGTTCGCTGTTGTGGCTCCCAAAACAGTTTCGCATCCGAAGCGCAAAGTGCTCCGGCGTCCGATTGGTATCTTTCCCGCCTGACGGTCGCGTGTCTTCGCCTTTCCCTTCCGCCATTGTGGCTCGAGAAGCGGTTTGGTTTCCGATGTCATGTCTTTCGATCTCCGATCAGGCTTGTCCCGCCCGCATTTCGAGGGTCTTAAACCGCTAGCTCTTCTTCCGTTGCGGGTAGTAAAAGCGTTTTAGCTTCCGATATCCAAAGTCGAACGACGTCCGATTCAAAGTTTCATGCTCATTCGTCCTGCGTGGGTCTAACCTTTTCCCTTCTGCCGTTGCGGCTGCGGAGTCCTTTTCACTTCCGAAGCAAAAATCCTTCCGACTGCCGAGTTACAACTTTCCCGCCCAAGGCTTAATCAGAGCTCTCTCCCGCTTAAGGGACGAACCTGGCTATTTTCTTGTGGATCCACTGATTTATATGATAATTATAATGTTTAAAACACACCATTCCAACAAATGATACCGATAATTGATTGCAGGGGAATTTCGATGGACTGTTGTGGCGACCACGGTGTGGAAGCACAGCATGGTCAAGCCAAATCCAGCCAGGTCGGAGAGAAGACAGAGAAAAACCGGCGGTTATTCAACTAATCACAAACGTACGAAGGGAAAATGAAACGTTAACAAAAGAGGAAGATGGGAAGACGGAGCAGCCTGATGAAGAATAGGAAATGCTCGAGAGACTGGAAAGTGACACGTTTGGGGGGCAGCCCAAATGATCTAGGAAATGGTTTAAATATGGTAGAGTTAGGACTTAATAGGGGCTTTTTCCTTGGAAAATTTTGTGAATGTTTTCTTGTAAGAGGAACTACTTCGTTTTACAAAGGAAACTGCAATTTTTCCTGTTGGAGAGAGTGCAACATGGAAGGCATCAAATGTAATTAAATGAGCAATGTTGAAGGGGAACTATTTCGTTTTCAGCTGTGTCTCATTGACTATGAGATTGTTCTAATTTTCTGAACCTATGTTCTTGTTGGAATATTCTTCAGTTTATTTTATGGTGTTTTCTGCTGTGAGTAACAAATGCTGTTCATAAACAATTGGCTATCTGGTTGTTGAAATATATTTAAATTGTAAATGTGTAATGAAGGAAGTGTCAGCTATCTGTAACTTTTCATTATGCATGTATGAAATGTATTACTCACCAATGAATGATAATCCTGCTCCCTAGGGATAGTTTAGTTAGTCAGTTTGCTTTTGTTGTACGCGATCTGGATGCTTGTGAGCCATAAGACGAGAGGTAAGAACCTGCGCATCACATTGTGACTGTTCTTGGCATCTTTATCACACTGCATTGTTAAATAGGCACGTGCATTTCATTTTTTAAGTCTAAATACAAAAACTCGGTGGGCCGGGCTGCAAACCGGATGGATTCCCTATACCAAACAGTCAACGGGCTAGTTGGGAACGTTGATTGGGGAGAATCCCTTACTGTTGTTGCCTGCGAATTTCCAGGCCTCAACAGTTTTTGCGCTAGAAGGAGGGCCGCCAGTGCATGGTTGGCCGTGGAAACTTGTTTTCCCGAAATTTTTCCACCGGTGACAGTTCTGAAAGAAGTGGGTTCCATAATCAAACCCCAGAAGAAAACAAAGAATATCTATATCTTGTTCGCAACGAAATTGTTAATGACTTGAGAAGACACACCCATGCTTATGTAAAGAAGATTGGAGGATTGCCTATTATCCTCGAATTGCCTAGAAGAGAATACAAGAAGAAAGACCGTCCTATAGTAGAAGATTCAATGTTGGTTGGAGACTGGGAAGAACTTGTAGAGACAGCTCTGTAGGAGGTTGAATTACCTTTGAACCAAGTAGGCCCAGATACCCCTTACAGTTCTCCTGTTCACACCCCTGTTGGTTCACCTCCTCACTCTCCACCTTTACTTATGGCAGGAGTTAACGCTAACCAGCCACCCAACCCACCAAATCCACCACCTGCATGGAGAGCCAGATCACCTCTAAACCTGACCCCGCCTTTTTATGACCTACCTCAAGCCTTTGAAAAGTTGTTGCCTAAATTTGACCCCAATGAGAAGATATTAGTAGATGATCATTTGCAGAGTTTCTACTTGGCAATAGAAGGTTTGAGGGCGGGGGAGCATGAAGATGTGGTTTGTAGACTGTTCCTGCATGCCCTCAAAGGAGCTGCAGCCTCATGGTATTTTGGATTGCCCGCTAACTCTATCCCAGACTGGGATACCTTCGAGAGAATGTTCAGAAGCAAGTATGCAGTCCAAAAGACTCACGCTGCCCTCATGAAAGGACTATGTGCATTGAAGAAAGAAAAAAAGGAAAAAGTGCACAGTTTCACACAAAGGTTTGCAGCATATCTTAAGAATTTCTCTGAAACAGATAAGCCTTCGGACAAAGTACTGATTGAGTACTATACTTCAGCTTTAGGCCCTGATTTGGCCATGTTTGCAAAAGGTACGGCCAAGCCTACTTTGACAGAGACCTATGAAGAGGCAGAAGTGGTGGAAGCGGAAAGAGAAAGTATTGAAGACTATCCAGAACAATCAGGAGAGAAAGGTGCGGGAAGAAAAACCTTATTGTTCACTAAGCCTAAGGAAGAAAAGTCGCCAGACCTAGAAAATATGGACAAGATGATGCAAAAGCTTTCCAACAAGATCATAGATATGGAGAAAGAAAAGGAGGCGCAAAAGTTTTATAAGCCATATTATAAGAAAAGAGAGGATAAGGATCATTCTCATCCTCCTCCTCATAACGCTGCATCCATGAATCTAACAGAGGTCGGCATGGATAATTTCTGCACTTTCCATCAACATCCACACTCTGAAAAGAATTGTCCGCAATGGATAAACTCTATGACATTGGTGATGAATCAACTGTTGGATTCGAAATTAATAGAAGAAGATGATGAAGAAAGAAAAGAGAATTCTGCCTCTACGTCTAATAAAGGGCAGGAAGAGGAAACCTTGGCTTTATGGAATTCTGTCTCATTATTTGACGCTAAAGAAGGAGAGACTCAGGGATACAAGGGCGTTATTGACACCAACATGGCCACAAGAAGCAAAGGAACGGTCAAGGAAGACAGTCTTATTCTCCCAAAGATCAGAAGGCTTCAGAGAAATGTTAAGAAGAAATTTCAAAATAAAGCCTCGGCTGATAAAATTCTAGAATTCACGAATACCAGCCAAAATCCTAGACAGTGTGATACAACAGCCAAGCCAAGTGAAGAAAATGATGATAAACTCCATCCCATTGGACGGCCGATGAATTATGACATTGTGGAGGATTTAAAAAAGGTAAAAGTGAATGTTTCATTATTCGAAATGTGTAAGGTGCCTCATCAAAAGGAGAGACTGCTAATAGCACTTGAAGCATCAGATGACAAGCTTCCCGCCGACAATCAACCTCAGGATGAAGAAGAAGTGGGATAAACCAGCGTTGGAAGTAATTCTAAAGCTAAACATCCACCTTTCCTCTTGACATTTGAAATTTTTAATCATAACATGCACAATTGTCTGGTAGACTCAGGAGCGTCCATTAATGTCATGCCCATATCAGTATGTAAGAAGATAAATGGGCAGCCTAAGCCGACCACGTGGAGGGTGGTTCAGTTCGATAGGACAGACGTTAAGGTAATTGGTGAGATGGAAAACGTCCTAATCTGTCTGACATCCAATGACAAAGTATGCCAAGTTATTAACATCGTGGTGGCTAATATACCAGACACTTACGGTCTTGTCCTGAGCAGAGATTGGTCAACCAAATTAAATGGATATTTCGCCTCAGATTGGTCACATCCGTGGTTGCCATACAAAGGGAGTCCAAACCAGATCAAGATTCTAAGAGAACCCCACATGAAGTACAATGTTACTCAACTGGATGAAAAGAATAGACCAGTGGATTCTATATTGGGAAACTATTTTCTTGAGTTAGAATTAGGGAATTATCAAGTGGAAGAAGCCAGCAACCCATCTGACACCCAGCCTGATTTCCTTCAATTCTCGCAGGCTGATGAGATTGATTGTAAAATAGTAGACTTAGCAGTAGGAATAGATTTACATTCAGTAGTTAGTGACTTTTGGACTTTATTTTTTGATGGCTCGAAGACATTAGAAGGGTCAGTGGCCGGCTGTGTCCTGATTGACCCACAGAAGAATAAACATTTCCTTTCATGTAGACTAGAATTTGAGTGTACTAATAATACAGCAGAGTATGAAGTGCTGATGCAGGGCTTAAAGAAAGCAATTGAATTGAAGGTAAGTAATTTAAAAGTCTTTGGAGATTCAGAAATAGTTGTATAGCAAATCAGAAATCAAATACATTGTGTTTCTCCTCACCTGAAAGCTTACCAAAATGAGGTATGGGATTTGCTTAAATATTTTAATGCATTCAATATTACTTCAATCCCAAGAATTATAAACGCAGCAGCTGACTTATTAGCCACTTCGGCCGCTAGGCTTGTACCCTCAAATAACTGATGTACTGTTGAATTGCTTTTCAGGCCTTCAGTACCTGATATGATCACCAACCTGTGGGTGTTCGATGGTGACCAGCAAATTATAGAATGTTTAACAAATGACGAGGTATTCAAAGGAGCGATTATTGATGATGAAGAACACCAGGTCGAGATGAAATTTGACAATTTCATCCCTAAAGGGGTCAGAACGTTAGAAAAGATGTTTGACTTGAATGAAAAGTTTAGGAGACCCACCAACGTGAAGACTCACAGCTCAACTCTACAGTTCGAGCTAATAAAATTAGGGACTGAAACGGATCCTAAGTTTGTGAACCTCGGCAAATGTTGTTCACCAGTGGAAAGAGATAATTTCGTCAGTTTGTTTAAACAGTACAAAGATGTCTTTGCCTGGACGTACCAAGATTTAAAAACATACGATACCAGCATCATCAAACACGTTGTTCCCATCAAGGCTGGAGTCAAGCCATATCAGCAGCCCCTGAGGAAAATGCATCCAAAGCTGGAACCGCTGATTCAGAGTGAGGTAAGAAAATTTATAGATGCTAGAATCATTTTCAAAGTTAGACACTCTGAGTGGGTATCAAATCTGGTACCCGTTAGAAAGAAGTCGAGAGAAATCAGACTGTGTGTGGACTTCAGAAACTTAAACCGTGCATCAGATAAAGATAACTATCCTGTGCCACCCATGGAGCAGTTGTTACAAATGGTTTCAGGTTCTGAACTGTTTTCATTATTGGACGGGTTCTCTGGCTACAATCAAGTATTGGTAGCCGAAAAAGACAGATTAAAGACAACGTTCAGGACCAAATGGGGAAATTTTGCCTATAGAAGGATGCCCTTTGGACTGATTAATGCTGGAGCGACATTTCAGAGAGCTATGGACTTAGCTTTCCACGGACTGATTGGACGAAGTGCTGTAGTTTACCTTGATGACATTACAATATTCTCGAAGAAAAGAGGGGAGCACGCGTTTCACCTAAAGCAAATTTTCGAACGCTGTCAGAAATATGGCATTTCCCTCAATCCTAAGAAGTGCGTATTCACGGTCATGGAAGGCAAGTTACTGGGGCATATAGTTTCAAAGAGAGGTATATCTATAGACCCAGAAAGAATTAAGGCCATTGAACAAATCCCTATGCCCCATAATAAGAAGGGAATGCAATCGTTTATGGGAACCATAAATTTTGTAAGAAGATTTGTACCTGATTTTGCCCAGACTGTTAAGCCACTGCAGCAGATGGTCAAGCAAAGTGCACAATTTAAGTGGAATGAAATTGAAAAGAATGCTTTCAGTAAAATCAAGACTATTGTTGCACATGCGCTTTCCCTGAAAATCCCAGACTTTGATAAAGACTTTATTATGTATACATTTGCATCCGATGATTCATTGGAAGCTGTGCTTACACAAAAGGAGGATGGGGGTGATGAATTCCCAATCTCTTTTATGAGCACTGGGCTACAAGGGGATGAATTAAACTACCCAGCCATTGATAATCAAGCTTACGTAGTATTTAAGACAATGAAGCAATTCAGGCCTTATATATTAAAAAATCGAAACAAGGTAATAGTCCCCTACCCAGCTGTAAGATCCCTTCTCATACAGAAAGAGTTAGGTGAAAGAAGGGGCAACTGGGTAACAACTCTTCAAGAATACGACCTTGAATTCAAACCAGCCTCTATAGTTAAGGGACAAGGATTGTGTAAGTTGATGACTGAAAGTAGGAACAATGACGAGCAAGCATGGGAGGATGAGGCCGAATTGCATATAATGGATGTATGTCCTTTGTTTACAACTCCTGAGCCTTGGTATAGAGACCTTGTGTATTACCTGCAGTCAGGGATTTTGCCAGAACATTGGAATTCCAAACAAAGAAGAGCTCTACGTCTTAAATCGGCCTCCTATCAACTTGTTGAAGGAGTATTATTCAAAAATATTTATGACAGGGTTCTCCTTAGATGTTTAGAAAAGGAATATGCAAAGAAAGTAATGGCAGAATTACATGACGGTCCAGCTGGGGGACATTATTCAGGCGACATTACAACCCACAAAATCCTTAGAGTTGGTTACTATTGGCCTACACTCTTCAAAGATGCACATGCACATGTCAGGAAATGTGATATTTGTCAAAGGTGTGGTGGAAGACAGCCTAAAGCAGCAGCGCCCCTAAATCCTGTGACGATCACAGAACCATTTGAGCAATGGGGGCTAGACATTATTGGAGAAATAAAATCAAATTCTTCCCTGCTGCACAAGTACATTCTTACTGCGACTGATTATTTCACTCGTTGGGTCGAAGCTATCCCAATGCGTAAGATAAACGAAGACGAAGTCATTAGCTTCCTACAAGATCATATCATGACCAGGTTTGGAGTTCCAATTTCGTTAGTTTTTTATAATGCTAAATACTTTTCATCAATTAAATTGACTGCATTTTCTCATGATAAAGGGATAAAATTACATTATTCTGCTAACTACTATCCGCAAGGGAATGGCCTGGATGAATCCTCTAATAAAAACCTCATTAGAATTTTGAAGAAGACTGTAATAGAAAACCAGAGAAGTTGGCACTCAGCCTTACCCAACGCCCTGTGGGCTGACAGAGTCACCCCCAAGTCTGCAATAGAAGTGTCACCCTATACCCTTGTGTATGGTAAGGAAGCCATCCTGCCTCCCAATATCATGCTACCGTCTTCTATTTTAGCTCAGGAGTCTAGTGGGTCAGAGAATGAAGTTTTACAACTAAGAATATATAATCTCCTGAAAGCATAGGAGGCCAGATCCAAGGCCAGAGAACGTTTTAAGCAACAGCAGGAGGTAGTAAAAAGATGGTTTGACAAACATAAAGCTGGAAAAAAGGACTTGGAAGAGGGAGACCTAGTTCTCAAATGGGACCATCCTCATGATGAGAAGGGAAAGCATACTAAGTTCTAGCAGTTGTGGGTAGGCTCGTTTCAAATCACAGCAAAACTTGGCCCTGCTACGTATAAGCTGCAAGATTTACAAGGTTGGGAGGAGAACTTGCCAGTTAATGGTTTCGTTCTCAAGCCGTATTTTTCTTGAGTTTTCTTTGAGCTTTTCTATCTTGTATATAAATAAGCTGTGTGATTGTTTTTTGAGTCATGTTTTCATTTAGTTTAAATTGGAGTTTGTTGATTTTCAATAAAGGGAACAAACTTGCGGTTGTCTAGAGGACATTAAGATCTTTTTGGGAATAGCAAATATGTTGAGTATCAGCCTATGTGTTGCTGATTAAACTTCTTCCAGTCTAGCTGTTTTCTCGAATGTCTATGTGTGCATTGAAGTCCTGCTTAATCCCTATGAAATAAGCCGGATTCACAGAGTCCAGAATACTATGTTGAGGCTCCATCCACTTCACACTTAAAATGTTCTAAGGGGCGATAACAGAGGACCCATGGAAAAGAGCAAGGTGAACAGTATGTTAAATACAAATGATCCCATGCCAAGAAGTAAATGCCAAAAGGTAGACAAGAGTCGAGACTCCTATGAAAGCATCATACATCAAAACAAAGGCTGAATCATAAGTACCACATTGCCAAAGATCCTCTCCGTCCGTGAGTTGAAACATTAAGCATACCACTCACACAAAAGGGCACTATGGGATAGAGGATCCTGAATTAAAATTTAGTAGAAAGGAAAACAGGAAGACTCGCATGAAAAAGGACAAAGTCCGAAAGCACAAAAAAGTGCCAAAATGGCATGGGAATGCGGAGCAAACGAACATTTCTGTTCACCACCTGCTACAATCCTGTGGTGTCCAAAGCTATTAGCCGCCTGAAAACAAATATAATAATGAAATTCATCCTCTGGCCTCAGCAGAGTTATCTGGACTTGAAGATCTTGGTTTCCACTTTTCCAAATTGGACTATCATCAATGATTAAAAGACACACTTCTGTAATTTGAGAAATCCAGATGGTTGGAAGAATTTAATAGATGCACTTGTTGTTAAGTAGCCTATCACTCAAAGAATAATATCCCAGAGATCTAGGTTCACCAGGTAATCGCCAGTTGTTGCAGCCGCAACTGTTCCCCCCAAATTTATTAAAATTTTGGGCCCCCTCCCCCTGTTTTAGCATTATTTGTTGATTTTGATTTCTTGAGCCTTTTGAACATGCCTTCTTTTCAAGTGACTTTGAAGTTTGATTGTTAGTCTATTTGAAATCGCCATGTTGTAATTTATGATGAGTCGCACCTCCTAAGTTCATGGTTTGAACCAAGTTTGTTCACGATGTGGGTCGCCGTTGTGGGGAGATAACAGTTTTCTGTCCGTAGCTGATCCTTAAAGGATTGTTTAAACACTCAAATTTTTCTTGGATCGGATGTCTTTTTTATGTTGAATCGGAAGCTTTGTTTTTTCTCCTGTCCGCTGTTGCGGCCCCCAAAACAGTTTCGCATCCGAAGCGCAAAGTGCTACGACGTCCGATTGGTATCTTTCCTGCCTGACGGTCGCGTGTCTTCGCCTTTCCCTTCCGCCGTTGCGGCTCGAGAAGCGGTTTGGTTTCCAATGTCATGTCTTCCAATCTCCGATCAGGCTTGTCCTGCCCGCGATTCGAGGGTCTTAAACCGCTAGCTCTTCTGTCGTTGCGGGTAGTAAAAGCGTTTTAGCTTCCGATATCCAAAGCCGGCCGACGTCCAATTCAAAGTTTCACGCTCATCCGTCCCGCGTGGGTCTAACCTTTTCGCTTCCGCCATTGCGGCTGGGGAGTCCTTTTCACTTCCGAAGCAGAAAGCCTTCCGACTGCGGAGTTACAACTTTCCTGCCCAAGGCTTAATCAGAGCTCTCTACCACTTAAGGGATGAGCCTGGCTATTTTCTTGTGGATCCACTGATTTATATGATAATTCTAATGTTTAAAACACACCATTCCAACAAATGATACCGGTAATTGATTGCAGGGGAATTTCGATGGACTGTTGTGGCGACCACGGTGTGGAAGCGCAGCATGGTCAAGCCAAATCCAGCCAGGTCGCAGAGAAGACAGAGAAAAACCGGCGGTTATTCAACTAATCACGAACGCACGAAGGGAAAATGAAACATTAACAGAAGAGGAAGATGGGAAGACGGAGCAGCCTGATGAAGAATAGGAAACGCTCGAGAGACTGGAAAGTGACACGTTTGGGGGGCAGCCCAAACGATATGGGAAATGGTTTAAATATGGTAGAGTTAGGACTTAATAGGGGATTTTTCCCTGGAAAATTTTGTGAATGTTTTCTTGTAAGAGGAACTACTTCATTTTACAAAGGAAACTGCAATTTTCCTGTTGGAGAGACTGCAACATGGAAGGCATCAAATGTAATTAAATGAGCAATGTTGAAGGGGAACTATTTCGTTTTCAGCTGTGTCTCATTGACTATGAGATTGTTCTAATTTTATGAACCTATGTTCTTGTTGGAATATTCTTCAGTTTATTTTATGGTGTTTTTTGCTGTGAGTAACAAATGATGTTCATAAACAATTGGCTATCTGGTTGTTGAAATATCTTTAAATTGTTCATGTGTAATGAAGGAAGTGTCAGCTATCTGTAACTTTTCATTATGCATGTATGAAATGTATTACTCACCAATGAATGATAATCCTACTCCCTAAGGATAGTTTAGTTAGTCAATTTGATTTTGTTGTACGCGATCTGGATGCTTGTGAGCCATAAGACGAGAGGTAAGAACCTGTGCATCACATTGTGACTGTTCCTGGCATCTTTATCACACTGCATTGTTAAATAGGCACGTGCATTTCATTTTTTAAGTCTAAATACAAAAACTCGGTGGGCCGGGCCGCAACCGGTAAAACCTTGTTTGTTACTTGACCTACAGTAGCCAGACTGCAAACCGGACGAATTCCCTATACCAAACAGTCAACGGGCTAGTTGGGAACGTTGATTGGGGAGAATCCCTTACTGTTGCTGCCTGCGAATTTCCAGGCCTCAACAAGCACCTAGGTAAGCTACACATGCATTGGTTAGGTCCCTATTTCATTCATTTCATTACTGACGGAGGTGTGACACAACTACAATATTTCCATGGATTATTGTTACCAAAGCTAGTGAATGGAATTCGGTTAAATCCCTATTAGGATAGTCAGATGTGGCACCAATGATGACATCCGCAGGGAAAAAAATGGATAAATTCAGAAGGGATGTTTGTCGATGGATGAAAGAGGAATAAGGAAAGAGGAATCGCAGCAAAGTTTGAATCTTGGAGACATATAGCGAGGTGTGTAATGGTCAAATCTGACAATAAATGTAGAAATTACACCAGACAAGTGGTAGTGCAAGTGGAAAATACATGAATTTATTGACTAATTTGGCTGTTCGATCTATACGATCAATGTGGGATTCAGTTAATCTTAGAGAGATTTGGAAATAATGCCTCAAATCGTTCACACAGAAGGATCATAGGCTATAAAAAAGGTCCAAGGGGAATGTTTCGATCCATTTTCCTAATGGAGAAGATGAACCAGAGAAGAGAAGTATCATAAGATCGAAGTGAAGTCTGAGGAAGAAGGAAAGGAGTGTAGAAACCATGGTGAATTTGATTTTGACCACAATATGCAGGGATCGCTAAGAGAAAGAGAAACCATTGAGTAAGAACAACAAAAAAATGGGACTACATTAGTGCATCTGGACAGGGAAAAAAGGAGCATGAATTTCCCAATCACTCCATACAGACCAACTAAGACAACTCAGACTTTGACAAGGGAAAGTTCTGTAGAAGAAGAAGTCGACCCATCAACTATGGAAATGTTGGAATAAAAACTGCAGAAAGGGTCAATGATAGACAATATCCCGAGATATGTACTGCTGAGAAACTTAGGGGAACCAACGATACACATGAAAAATAACTAGAAGTACACTATCAATATGTTGGTGAAAACTAAGGGAATCCACATGACAATGGACATAGTACTGAGGTTGAAAAAAATACAATATAGGGACCATGACATTATGGAATACCCATAATGCACACATGGTACATATGAGGAGAGGCACACGACGATAAGGGCCAAATTAGCAAAGAACTGGAACAATGGGAATTGGTACTACAACGGTTTGGGCTGTTGTCGATTATCCACCTGCCGCACTTTGGGAAATACCCATAGTTCAATGCATGTGTGAAGAAGTTGCTAGCATGATTCCATGGAAGGTATCCTTGGTTGGGGACAAAGGTCCCAATTATATTCAATTTGATAGCCCAAATCACCGTCCTTCCCAAGTTAGGGGTCAACCCATCCCAATACTTCAAAGGGAAGGACAATGAAAAGAAATTGGCCACAAGGTTGAGGAATAAGTATGGCGTAGTAAAATATAAATGGGCATATGTCATTTATACCATCAATGACCAAGGAGTTTTTAATGCAACAAATTTTATGGTAGTAAAGGTAGTGCAGAAAAATAGGCTGAATCAGTGAACATCTGGGGTTATCGCATGTAGAGAGCTCTACATAGCAGGTGTACAGATGAATTGGCCCCTATTTCTGCTAAACAAGCTGATGGAGGACGTCGTACTAGCACAAGATGTGGGAAAACCATTCACTTTCTCTTGGTTATTGAAACTCATCACACTGGTTGGTTGGATGACACCAACACATTATCAGGGAATGGAGGCTGACATTGTGAATGTATGCAAAGGAGTGTAGTATAAGAACTTATGGATGCTCAACAATAAGGAAAGGAAAACCAACAATAACATTCCATTTTATATGTACTTGGATGCACTATGGGATACAAAAATGAAGAATCCGTGACACACAAACAAAGCCGCGAAGAAGTACCAAAAGATTGTGAGATTGGTAATCGAACCACATTCCATACATATTCAGTAGCAGCAAGATGAGGAGAAGCATTGGCTCATGACACAATACAAGTGGTTTGAAAAAGAGATGGACACCATCATCGATGAATGGCCTCTAGAGTGGAAAGTTTCAGTTAGTGATGAGGATTTGTCGGACCCATAAAATGGAAAACCACAAGATATCCTGATCGAGTAGGATAAAATGAAAGAGTCATATCAGGAATCACAAGAGGAATCATCCACAACTCTGACAAAATTGGATTTGGAGAAACAACAAGAAGAGGCACAAACGAAGCATCGGTTCGAGCAAGGAAAGGAAAGCAGTATTGTAGGGATCTATAATGAGAAAGTGAATAAGCTAGTAGCTGCAATCACCACAACAACCAATGGAAATACCACAAAGATAACACAACATACAATAGGGTAATTCCACGAGGTTAAAGGGTTTCTCCAAACGCTGACAAATGAGTACTGGAGATGAGGGTACCATAGGTGCACATGGGAAAGAAAGTGTGGTTATTATAGATTGTACAATAAGCAATTATGATAGGGAATGATGATTCATACACTACGTTAAATGGGTTCAACTTTATTGGTTTCAACTTCAAGGAACTCCCATTGCAGATGCTGACACGAATCATAACCGCAGCAAGAGAAGAAATCAGACACCGTGAAGCGAGAGTTCATGATCAATTGCTCTAGTATAAGAAGCAAGCAGAGAGCACTGAAGCAGAAGTTGAACACCTCAAAATGGAAAATAAAGTAGTAGCATATGAAATGACAAAGTCATTTGATGACATGAAGAGACTAGAGAGAGATATCTTGATGTCCTACAAAGATATTTTGGACATTAGTTCGGAGATGTTTGCGGAAGTGAAAGTATTGCAACTGGGAAAAATTGTCATTGATCTGAGGAAAGAAAACAAGTTGGAGGCTCAAGAGGTACCAAACACACTTCCATAGAAACTCACATAAAGAAGGGGAGCAATTAAATATCCTGCAACAGAAATTGTCGAAAGTGAAAAGGAATTCCAAATGATAGCAGAAGAAATCATATAGTTTTGGGGTAGTTTGGTGCAAGACGAGTAGCTGCCCCAATTGGAGGCACAACTTGGTGAAGTAGAGGTGCAATCAACAACACTACGGCGTTCACCAATACAATGAAGCTCAAATAGTTGCAGCAACGAGTCAATAAGATGTGTACAAGACACCATAGGAGGTCGACACAGTTCGATGAATTGTAGGGTGTAGTAGAGAAAATGGTGCTCAAATCTATTGAGGAAATTGAGAAGATGAAGGAAGACTTAAACACCGTTCAACAGATGAATGAATATCACCCAATGAAAGAGTAAGTATAATAGTGTGCAACACTTAGAGTGAAGGCCAAGGCATTTGTCAATCATGTTAGAACTAAATATGATGCCTTCAATATGAAGTTGAATTCACCAATTATTTCCAGCAGAAGTGGATCAACGATAAGCCACAAGTTTCTGTTGGGGGGCTATTGGAAAGGGTTAGGAGGTGCAAAGTGTGCTTCTTCCATTGACAAAGGGATGTTGACACAAAGCAAAGTCAACTTCAGAAAAAAGAGAAACCAACAAGTTAGGGAATTTTGGTCAAATCAATATATCAAATTTGACTTTTAGGGGTGGTTGTTTTCTGCCTCCAAAAGTCACTTTTGGGGTCAATTTTGGATTTGGAGGCAGTCTTTAAAAAATCGACCCCAATAGCATCGATGCTAAATTTTTTTACTTTTAGCGGCGGTTTTGGAAGAGATAAAAAACTCCCCAAAAAGTGACTTTTGGGGGTGGTTCTACCCCCGCCCCTAAACAGTGACTTTTAAGGGAAGTTCTAAACCCCCCTCATAGACACCTATGGGATGGTTCCAAACTCCCCCCCCCCCCACCCAAAAAAAAATCCTTATTACAAACCTTTGGGGGAGGTTAAAAACCCCCTTATACATACCTATGAGGGCAGTTTCAAACACCCCTCTTAGGTACCTACGAGGGTAGTTTCAAACCCCCCCCATAGGTTCCTACAAGGGAATTTCTAAACCCCCCTAAAACTCCAGCTTACTAACCTTTGGGAGCGGTATTAACAAAACCAACCCCCAATAGCACCGACGGTAAAATTTTGTACTTTTAAGGGCGGTTCTGGAAGAGATCAAAACTAACCCTAAAAAGTCACTTTTCGGGGCGGTTCAAAACCCCCCTAAAAGTATTTACTAAATTTTTTAGGGGTGATTATAAACCCCCTCGTAGGTACCTACAGAGGTGGTTCAAAACCCACACTAAAATTATTTATTACAAAACTTTAGGGGCGGTTATAAACCCCTCTCGTAGGTACCTACGGAGGTGGTTCGAAACCCCCCTATAACTCTTTACAAACCTTTAAGGAATTTATAAACCCCCCTCATAGGTGGCTATGGAGGAGTTTCGAAGCCCCCGCTAAAACCCTTTACAAACCTTTGGGGGTGGTTATGAACCCCCATCATAGTAGCATACAAGGGTAGTATTGAATCCCCCTCGTAGTGACATATGAATTCAGTTTGAAACTCCCTTGTAGCCATAATAAATCATAATAAAATATATTTGATTAAAATTATCAATATTTCAATATCATTAAGGCATAAAGCAATCAAACCTTGAACCTTCTGCTTGTAAATAAGACATTCTTCCATTGAGCTAAAACCTTTTAAGAATTGGGGAAATGGGAAATATTAACACCAAGATTGCATCATTTTTAATTCTAAGAAAAAACTAATAATCCCAACATTTTTTCTAACTCAATAGACCTAAGAAAGTAGTCTGAATGGCATTGGCCTTCATTAGATATATGCTAACCACTTCAAATCGTATGGCAGTGACCTTCTTTAGATATATGCTAACTCAAATCATATGGATCTGACCTTGTTTAGATATATGATAACCACTTCAAATACTATCATGTAAGCAAGATAATGTAGATGTATGCTATAAAATTCACATTTAGACTCATAAACATATAATTATGATTCCAACTGAACTCAAGATGGAATTTGAAAAGAAGAATATTATGCCACCCAGGAAGACACTCAGTTTTCTTGATCATGATCATGCCACCGTATATCACACAAAGTAACAACAAATAAATGTGTTTTGGGGATTTGTAGATTTTAATCTTATGTTGTTTTATGAAAACAATTGTATAGAATTTTACTTTTTGTGTAGCGGGCTTAAGCTGGGAAGAATAATGGGACTAGTGCGATCAGCTATGGTTAGTTTATCATTGCAGTTGTCTATTTTATAAGTGTGAGAAATTTTAAATATAAAGTGAGTAATTTGAACCATAGGAGAATCTAGGAGCATTAGTGAGGTTAAAAAATCAAATTTGGGTGCAAGATTCAGCAAAAACCATCAAATTAAATTAAATTACACCACAATAATAGTTGGAAACATGATAATTTTGGACTTTATAACTCTAAAATTTTTATTAACAGGTTTATAAATACATCATAAGAGTTTCTAATGGCTTTGGAATCCAATTGTGAGCAAAAATCCCAAAATTGCCAAATTGGCATCAAACCCCCCTAGGTGGGCCAATCTCGTCCCAAATCTCTCCAAATGGCCACAAATTGCTGAATTGGCATGGATGATGTGTGTTGGTTCAATAACTACAACTTGGACATTGTGGGTGTGTAAAACTGGATGGTTTAGAATCTCAATGCAATATTAATTGCACCAAATCAAGCCAAATTTGGGAAAAATCCCACTCTAGCACCCCAAGTCAATTTTCATGTCCACATTCAATGAATGAGAACGCACCAGAAATTATGGCTCTACATATGTAGTTGGATTAATAGGGTATATTACCCATGTGGTTAATAGAACCTCAAATTCGACATGGCATATGTCCACCTAAGCACCCTTAGTCCACCTCATAGTGTATTAAGCTTAAAAAGCAATAAAATTGACTAATTAGTGTAACTAAGGTAATAATGATGGATTACTGTTATAAAACCCTCCCTTAATCCAACAACCAAGTATGCTCACAAAATGATGAAGGCCTTGGCAACAATGGCTCAAGTCACCTCAAGTAGATAATCAGAAATTTCAATTTTTATTTGTCCATGTGAAACCAAGGAAAGAACGAAAACCACATGGGAAAAACCTCCCCTAAAGAATGGAAATGGGGCTGGACCTGAAATTATATAACAGAAAATTACCGTCCTTCACTCACCCCAAGCAAATATCTCAAGTAAGTGAAGGTCTTCTCAGTGAAAGCCTTGGTAAAAATGTCGACAGTTTGCTCGGTGGATGGGCAATACTGCAGTGAGATCACTCTATCGTGCACTAAGCCCTAAATGTAAAGCATGTGAATCTCTATGTGATTTGTCCTCTTCCTCTGTACTAGATCAGTATATATCTTGATGGCACTCTGATTATCCACCCAAATTCTGGTTGGATAATCAATTGTGACACCAAACTCTCGAAGAATTCCCTGCAACCAAACACACTGAGTTGCAACATTGACTGGTGCCCTGTATTCGGCCTTTGCTGATGAGATTGATATGGTGTGTTGTTTCTTACTATACTAGCAAATAGGACCCTCAACAAACATGAAGACAAAACACGATGTTGAATTTTTGTCAATTGGATTACCGGCCTAATATGAATCAGAAAATCCAGCTAGTTCAAATGACGAACTAGCTGTGTAGTGCACTCTGAACTTCTTGGTTCCCTGGACATATTGAAGAATTATTTTAGAATCCTTCCAATGGATCTCATGTGGTTGGTGCATGTGTATTTCTACAACACTCACAGCATAAGACAAATCAGGTCTTGTATGAGTGAGGTAGAGCAAGCTGCCCACTAGTTGCATGTAGAGTGTTATATCCACCATTGGGGAATTGCCAAATTCATGCAATTTAATACCATAAAGAAATGGAGACTTGTATTCATTACACTAAGCCATATTAAACTTCTTCATCAGGTCTAAAGCATACTATGGCTGACTCAGCATGATTACCTTACTGTTTTGCTCAATTTCTAAGCCCAAAAAGTACCTTAGCAATCCTAGGTCTGTCATAGAAAATTCATTGTGCAAAGAGTTCTTAATTTGGCCAATTGAATTGGTGCAACAACCTATAATAAGAATATCATCAACATAAAGAACAATTACCTACAAGTTAACATAAATCTTCTGCAAATACACATTAGGGTCTGATTTGCATCTTGTGAAGCCAATTGAAAGCAAGAAAGCATCCATTTTTGCATACCAAGCCCTGGGGGCTTGCTTGAGTCCATACATTGATTTTTTCATCCTGCATACTAATGAAGGATCCTATTGAAAACCTTCAGGATGATTCATATTGATCTCCTCCTATATTTCACCATGCAATAAAGCATTCTTTACATCCATGTGGTGAACCTCCCAACACTTACTAGCTGCTAGTGCAAGAACTAGTCTAATTGAGTCCATCTTTGCAACCAGTGCAAAGGTATCTATGTAATCAACTCCATGGACCTGAGAATAGAATTTAGACACTAACATAGCCTTGTGTTTTATATCAGAACCATCAGCATCAAGTTTGGTCCGGTAGACCCATTTACATTGAACAACTTTCATCTTAGGAGGAAGGGGAACCAATTCCCATGTATTGTTCTCTTGGAGGGACTGAAGCTCATCTTCCATTGCTGAGTTCCATATTGGGTCTATACAAGATTTTTGATATGTCTATGGGTCAGAAATAATCAGCATGTAACAGTGCTCAGCAAGAGCACTATCACTAGCAAATGAAACCTTACTAGTTTGGGATCTAGTTCTCCTAGGCTCTTGAGTAATGCCTGCCAATTCTCCAGCTTCTTGCACAATTTTTTCAGCCCATTTGGGACTATATGGTGAGTCATATAGAGAAATATCATCCTCAGCAACATTCATATCATAATTATCAGAAAAAAAAGAGCATGTGTCATCACTTACATCTTCGAATGGTTGAGGAGAGGAGCAATCCCCCAGTGCAAGTTCAAAGTCTAAAATTGGCTCTTATTCAAATTTGACACTTCTTTCAACAAATTTTTTTCCAGTAGATGTGTCAAAGAGCTTGTACCCTTTGGTGTCTTCATCATATCCAACCATGAGACACTCCTTGCTTTGTGGCCGCAAGGCTTTCCTCTTCTCTGAAGGTATTCTTGCCCATGCTTTTGTCTCGAATATCCTGAAATTTGAGACATCTAGTTTTTCACCAAACCATGCCTCATAGGGTGTCATCGCTTTCACTGATTTGTGAAAGGCTCTATTCTGAATATGAGAATCATAGCTGATGGATTTAGCCCATATATTGGGGTTAAGTCCCCTCACTTCTATCATGCAAGTTGCCATCTCTTTGAGAGACCTATTCTTTCTCTCTGCCACACCATTTTGTTGTGGTGTGTAGGGAGTTGAGTGTTGCATTTGGATGCCACACTCCTCACAAAGTTGATGTAGATTATTATTCACATATTCCTTTCCATTATCAGTACTAAGGACTTTGATCTTCTTCCCACTCTGATTCTCTACTAGTGCTTTCCAAACTTTGAGTCGCTCAAACACCTCAGATTTTAATTTCAGAAAATACACCCAGCAAAATCGAGAGTATTCATCAATAAATGTAAGCACATACCTAGATCCACCATATGAGGGAGTGGGTACCATACCAATTAGATCAGAATGCATCAACCCAAGTTGTTTTGTTTCTCTCCTTCACTTCCCCTTCTCGTATCTCTGCTCAGGATTCTTCCCAATCACACATCCAATACACGCTCCAGTAGATGGCTGAATTTGTGGAAGAGCTTCCACCATTCCTTCTTTGTGCGTTGTTTGGAGATATCTGTAATTCATGTGGCCAAACCTCTCATGCCATAGTTTGGAAACTGTTGTCTCCTTTCACACACCTGGGTTACGTGGCAGAAATATTTAAGCCACTCGATGTGTCCTTGGGGGCAAGTCTTGAGTCAAGGTTATCACCTTGTTCTTGACTCCTCCGTTCAGGCTAAATCCTAACGAAGCTAAGGGGGGTAGACCCTATTAAATTACCAAGGCTAATTACTTAGTGTGATCGTGTTATATTGATTAAGTTGTTTAGAAGTTTTTTGAAATTAACCAATGGAAACAAAAGATAAGAATACGCAAGAGTTAAAGCAGATAAGCACAATAATGACACTCAATATATATATATATATATATATATATAATCGAAAGAATTGATCAAATAAATCACAAGTGCCTTAACTGGAGTCAATAGAAAAAATAATGTGCTTTCATGTGCTTGAAAGAATGCTTTGCAAATGTCTCTTGGTAGATTTTAAATTAATGTGGAATGTGAATGAATTAAATTAGGCAAAAAAGGGGACTCCAGATATACCCGAGGGGTACTTGGAGTATGTCCAAAAGTGAATTTTCATGGCTACCCACAAGGTGTTTGTGGGATAGAATGGAGTCTTGGAGACTGTGTTCATAACACACCCGTCAGGGTGTGACAGAGATTGGTGCCTCGAGGTCACTTTCCAGTTGTTCCCACTCCTTTGGGTATTTTTCCACCATTTACAATTCGTTCGAGGCGTTGGATTTTTGCCCGATGGTTTGTCAATTTGGGAGGTGAAGACTAATTAATATAGTCACTCAGGTGCTTTTGATGCAACTTGACTGATCGGACGAACCGCAATCAAGTACAGAGCATAGACACTGGAGTCTTTTTTATTCTTAGTAAATTTTGAAAGAAGTGTTCTTATTAAAAAGAAAACCCTCTAGGAACCTCTTTCGGTCCAAGTGGACCTCAATCGAGGAATAAAGGAGGAGTTGATTTTATTATGATTATTAAAAAAATTAATGATAGTATATGAAGCATAAATAAATAAATAAACAAACCACAATTTTCTAATTAGACTACCACAACCCTTTCTTCACCTTTCAGCTCAAAAGGAGGCTCGTGGGGTAAGTATTAAAATTACTTTGAAACCACCAAATATGGAATATGACAATGATTATAAGTCAAATTATACTTCCCTTGCATATTAGAACTACACTATATTGAAAAAAGATGAAAAATGTAAAAAATGACACGGACGTGAATCCCCCCAGGGGGGATGGTGAATAGGCTTGAAAGAGCCTATTCGAAGATATTTTTATTTTTATTAGCAGCAATTACAATATCAGAAAACTAAAATTAATCCACTTGGTCCTTATATAGAATGAGACCAAGGGTTTACAAATTGCGAAATTTTGAAATTTTGGGAAGACGGAGACCCCCTGGGGGGTTTTGAATGGTCCAAAAATGATTTCTGGACCGCACCTCCTCCTATTTTATGTTATACCTGATAAAAAATAGAAATATTATTACAGTTAAATATGCCCAAAAGTACTCTAAAATTACTTTTGGATGAACACACTTTTTACCCAAAAATTCTAAGTTAAAACTAGTTTTTAAAGAAGCGGAAAAAGAACCAAGGAAAGCAAGATTTCCTTGGGATATTGGCATGAGTTTTTGGAATACAATATGAATCACTTAAATTCCTGAATATAAACTTTTATATTCTAAGGAAACAACCATGCATTGAACAAGCTTTAGATCTACTTTCACATCCTTGAAAAATGACAATTTTCCCTAAAATTAGATCTAGAATGCTTGTAAAATTTCTTTAGGAATGAGATCTAGTTTATGATATTTAAGGAATCAAGATATATTTAAAATTAATTCTAAAATTCTTATATCTAAACAATTTTAAAGCTGCAAAACAAGTAACCAGACTGATTTTAAAAAAAAATTGGAGGAAGAGGAAAAGCAGAGCGCTTGTTGCTGGAATGGATCTACAAAAAAGACTAGTTAGTGGAATGCTGAGGGACAATGCCCTCACCAAATAGTTAGATTCCCAGTGGAGTCAAGCTAGATCCATATTTCATCCAACCCCTTCTACCTGAAAACTAACAAACAATCCTGCACAAAAACCTTATGAGATCTGGATAGAGATATATGAAAAAAGAGAGGGAAAAAGACTAGTTAGTGGAATGCCGAGGGACAATGCCCTCACCAAATAGTCAGATTCCCAGTGGATTCAAGCTAGATCCACAGTTCTTCCAACCCCTTCTACCTGAAAACTAACAATGGAATGTCGAGGGACAATGCCCTCACCAAATAGTCAGATGCCCAGTGGAGTCAAGCTAGATCCACAGTTCGTCCAGCGCTTGTTGTTGGAATGGATCTACAAAAAAGACTAGTTAGTGGAATGCTGAGGGACAATGCCATCACCAAATATTCGGATGCCTAGTGGAGTCAAGCTAGATCCACAGTTCATCCAACCCCTTCTACCTGAAAACTAACAAACAATCCTACACAAAAACCTTATGAGATCTGGATAGAGATATATGAAAAAAGAGAGGGATTACATGCAAATAAACTTATTTAAACATGTATAATCTAAATATTCAAACATATATTCTATGAGATATTGAAAAACAAGTAATATTACTTTCCCAACTATTCCCAACTATACTCCTATTGATTCAACTAAATCATTCAAGCTAGACAAGATTCAGATGCAGAAATTGAGAGAAAGACAATGGTAACAACAAAAGTTGCAAGACAATGTTAATTCCACACACATAAGAGCATTACACCATTTTGGCCTCCAAAGCTTCACTTTATTCCAATAGAAAAATATATTACACAGTATCACAATAGCAATAGCTCCTCAATTGAACTCTCACTAACTCAAAAAGGAGGCATCCATGCTTTATTTATACAAAAAATTGAAACCCCAGCCCAGAGGGGGTGCAAATCCCAAGGAGATAGAAAACTGTAGCTGAAGGAGAGTCCATCAATGCGTGATATGAAGCTAAACTAAGCTTCCACTGAGTCTAACTATTAATCATAGGGCTAATTCAGGTGACACATCAACATGCTGACTAAATCATCAACCATAGAGCTTCCAGAAGAGCCCACACGTGTGGATGAGAGAGAGAGGGCACAATTCCCCATAAAGAAGGCTGAAGTTCAACTCTCGATCTACCCTGATTAGCTCCTTCAGTTAAGGAATTGCAATCTTTGGTTAATCTAGTGCCGATGAGACTGATTTTAATCAAATTGGTTGAGAATCCATTGATCTAGGATTTTGGATTTGCTCCATTATTCATCAATTTATCAATTAAAATAATCAATAATTGATTTTTTGGGGCTTTCTGACATGAGTGACGGAAAATCACTCAAAACATGGAAATAGTGGGTCTATAGGTTTACATGGTGCTCTTAGCTTGAAAATCAGCACCATAATTGAAACTGATTATTGAGCCCACTTTTATTACAAAACCAATTTTTCCAATTAGACTATTAAAAAATAGCCTAAATTTTATGGAAAAATTAAAATTTAAAAAACTTAAAAAATTAAACAAAATTAAAAACCTAGGGGGACTTAGACATGTTCATATGACTCGACCATGATGCCTAGCATGTTTATACATTGACACATAGCTCTAATAACCTCAATAGGCCTAAATGCCAAGCCGACCACCCTAACTTTGGAGGTATTGAGTGAAAAACTCAGAAATTATCAGTCGTTTATTCAACTACCAATAATAACCAATGGAAATAAACAACTTGGGCTGATCGGATTGACAAATAAAGTCTAAGAGACCGAGTCTTTTACAGACACTATCATGCTAGAACATTTATTACAACTCCCCCAAGGGGGTATGAACATGTGATATAGTACAACAAGCACTTCCCAGAAGTACTTCCGAAGGTCTTCTAAAGTTCTAACAAAAAAAACTATGTCTGGTTCACCAGGATCACTTGATAAAAAACCACTAACTGTAACTTAGGTGGTAACATCTGGCTCTATCTAGGGACACATGTTCTGAATAATCTTCTGATCAAAGAAGAGGATGTGAGAAATTCAGAATATCTGGGTCCTATATAGCAATTAAAGTTTGTCAGTAACATGTATATAAAAGAAATCAACTATAAAAGCAAACTAATGTACACAATTAGTCTATGATGTACAAAAATGCAATATTTTATAAAACTAATATACAAAAGAAAAATTTCAAGGTTAGTAACATGATACAAAACATCTATAATACAACAATATGATACATGAAAGTTAAAAAATATATGCAGGGCAAAGTTTAGAGATTGGCCCTGAAACCACCAATGCAAATAAAGGCATCAAACCGTCTCGGTAGAAAACATCTTGAGGAGAAATCCATTCACTGGTAGGCTTAATATTTCTCCTTCTAGGTCATTTAGATAGAAAGAATTTGTTCCTGCTACTTCATCAATGATATATGCCCCAAACATAAGCTGTCGAACTTTCTGTATTTCCCAGTTTTCTCCCACCATTTGTCCCAATGCAAGACTGTGTCACCTACTTGAAAGGATCCAGGCCAGGTAGATCTATCAAAGGTTCTCTTGACTTTGTCTGAATTTTGGATACTTTGGTCAAGAGAATTTCTTCTACTCTCATTTAACTCGATCAACTGGTTGATTATGTTCTGAATGGCATCCTGATATGAGCAAAAGGTCTAGAGAAGCTGATACACTGGAAGCTTTAAGTGGATAGGTAAGGTGAAATCTAGGCCATAAACAAGTTCAAAAGGACTCCTTCCGGTTGAACTTTTCTTTGTGATTCTATCAGACCATAATGCAACCTTAATCTTGCTATCCCAATCCTTTTTATTATCACCCACATTTTTCTTGATTATTGTCATTAATTTTTTGTTACTTGACTCAGCTAGACCATTTCCTTGGGGATAATAGTTGGATGAATGGGATAGGACAATGCCATAATTGAAACAAAAGGATGACATCTCAGAGGAAACAAAGCATGGGCCATTATCTGTGATGATTCTGGATGGCACACTGAATCTTGTGATAATCTTATCTTCTAAGAAATCCATGACTACAGCATCAATTTCCTTCTTGGTGGGTATCACCTCTACCCACTTGGTGAAATAATCAGTGGTGGTGAGTATCCAAGAATAACCATTACTCTAGTTATCTTTGAACTTATCGATGAAATAAAGCCCCCACTGCTGGAAAGGGGCTTGAACTACTATTGGGTTTGAAGGCAAGGCCTTCATTTGCTGCATTTCAGTGAACAACTGACACTGGGGGCAAACTCTGATGAACTTGTGCACATCTGAAAAAAGGTTCGGCCAATAGTAGTCTGCTCTAAGGATTTTATGGGCAGTTGTTCTTGCTGCAAAATGTCCACCACAAAATCCTGAACAGAACTCAAACATGAGTTTTTCAGACTCGGGTTCATCGACACACCTAAGTATTAAACCATCGGGGTTTCTCCAACCCAAACCATCTTTTGTTAAACAATAATTAGTTGCTTTTAACCTTAATTCTCTTCTTTTATGGCCAAGTAGGTGATCAGGGCATGTAAGGTTATGGAGGAAAAAGATGATGTCGGTATACCAAGGGTAATGCTCTAATCTCTAAATCTCGTTTGATACACTTTGTTTTGAATCACTGTTCTGGCAGATTATTCCTAAGGCCTTTTCATTTCCTCGGGTCAACATCTCTGCAAGACCCTTTCTTTTAATTAACTTAGTAGGTTTTATCTCTAAATCATACTCTTGAATCTTTGAAACCCACTTACCCCTGATTCCTATACAATCTTTTGGAGACATGATATCCTTGACAGCTGCATGGGGTACACACCCAATGATTTTGGAGTATACAAGATAAGTTCTAAAATGTTTAAGGGACTTGACAAGAGCATAAGCCTGTTTCTCCATGGTGTTATACTTCAACTTTGAATGTTGCAAGGATCTACTCATAAAGGCTATAGGTTGATCTTGTCCTTCCTTATTCTTTTGAAGAAAAACACCAGCAATGGTGTCTTCAGAGGAAAAGGAAAATATCTAAAATTCCTTGGAATAATCTGGACTAATGAAGACTGGGGACTTGGATATGGCATCTTTGATAGACTTGAAAGTATCTTTCCCTTCATCTGTCCACTCAAACTTAGCATATTTCTTTAACAACTTTTGTAGAGGCTTCATTAATTCTGCTAAATTTGGGATGAATCTCCTTATGAAATTGATCTAACCATTGAAAGACTGGAGAGCTTTAATATTATGAGGCAAGGGGACTTTCTTAATGGCTTCAACTCTCTCAGGATCAACTTTGACAACATCCTTAGAAATGACGTGTCCCAACAACTTGCCTTCATCAACCCCAAATATTGACTTGGTGGGGTTCAAGGAAATACCATATTTCCGACATATTATGAAAACCTACCTAAGATGACTTATGTGGTCAGGTCTTTCTTTTGAAAAAACAGTTAAGTCATCTTCATATATTTCAATTATTTTTCCTATAAGTTCTTTGAAGGAAAAATCCATGGCTCTTTGGAAGGTGGCACCAGCATTCAATAAGCCAAAAGGAAGTCTTAAAAATTTATAGGTACCCCAAGGTGTGGTGAATGTAGTCTTATGTTGATCCTCTTTATTTACCAACACTTGGTTGTAACCGGAAAATCCATCCAACATGGACATCATTACTGATCCTGTTACTCTTTGAAGCAATGTTTCCATGTCGGGCAATGGGTAATTATATTTAAGACATGTTGTATTCATATTTCTGAAGTCTATACATATTCTAATTGACCCATTCTTCTTTCTGACAACAACTAAGTTGGAGCACCACAATGAATGTCTTGTAGGTGCTATGATCCCTACTGCTAACATCTTTTGAAGCTCTTTCTGCACAATGGGAGCCAACTTAGGATTTATTCGCCTAAGTTTTTATTGGAAAGGCTTTACCTCCTTAGCCTCTTCTATGAGGGGAATAGTGTGTTAAAACACATCTTCCCAATAGGATTTAAGTTCATCATAACTAAAGGCCAACACATCTCTATATTCTTTGATTAAGTTGATCAAATTGTTCCTTTCCTTTTCTGAAGTACCTTTTCCAATTTTTATTAACTTGGGGTCCTTATCAGTTCCTATTTTTATTTCCATATAATCCCCAATTTTTATTTCTTCTTTTTTGTTTTTATGACGATCCTATCAATTAAACAGATTTTCAAAAGCTATAAGGCTACTCGGGATGTGATTCCTTTCATTATCCTCGTATTCCTGATACTCTTTACCCTCCTACTAATAACTAATTTTGCAACCTTCAAACCCTTGGGGATTATGGATAAATCTCAAGACTTGCTCATCATCTTTAAACACTTGGTAGTGATCTACATTATCCGTAATTGAAGGTCTAAAATTAATTTCCATTTTTCCATTCCCACTAATTATTTCATTTGATGGCTGGAGGGTGGATGCTACTATTGCCAACTTATATGCTAACCCATTAATTTCTCTATGGATCTTTTGAATGTTAAGTGCATCAAACCATTCCATAGTGTCCCATATGGCATTTCTATACTTCCTTAGTCTGTCAATTTTGCATTGATACTAATTCTTAATCTAGAGGATAACTAAGTTGGAATCACCTTTTATGTTCAACATATTTATCCCCATGTCTTTAGTGTTTTCTAACCCTAGAAGCAATGCCTCATACTCAACTGCATTGTTTGATGCTTCAAACTCTAACCTAAAAGAAAAGTTGTAGACTTTATTTGAAGGAGAGATTAGCATAGTGCCTGCACACTTTCCAGATTTGGAATAAGCCCCACCAAAGTACATTTTCCAAACCTCATCTATCTTTTCATCTTTAATGTTTTATTTAATAGGGGCCATGAAATTTGAGAAGATAGCATAGTTTCCAAAGTTATCAGTGAAATGAACAAATTCATTTCTAGGCTTCTTAGGGTTTTATACATGTCGTTTCCTTAACTTATCTCTATGGAGTATCACCCTAGTGTTTTATGATGCAGGTATAGTAGCATATGTCCAATCAATTTGAATATTCCCACCAAGAGTTGCAGCCCACTTTCTGGATAGCAACATACCCCAATTATCAATAACATCTATCACTACCACATCCATCGACAGGTCGATGTCAAGATACTTTTCCAACTTAACCTGTAGATTTAAGATTATCCCTACCACTTCAACTTCTCTTGCGTCCGTTGCAAAAACATTGTGGTAGGGTCGGGTGACCCTTAGATTTAGCTGTTCCATTACTTTTCTTCTCATAACATTTGATGACGCACCTAAATCTAACATACAGTTATGAAGGAGAAGGTTATCAACTAAGAGAGACATAAAAAGGTAGGTGGTCTTCTCTTCTTGGATCAACACTGTTGAGGACTATAGGCATATCCATAGGTTCAATATGGTCGGCTTCAAATATAGCATTATTATTAGGGAGAGGATTCTCCTTGAAAATATTATGAGTTTTACTTTGAATATCCTCTATGGATTTAAACAACTTTTCCTTTTGACCAGGAATTTTAAGGACATCAGTTGCATAAAGAGACATCTTACCATTACTCATCCATTCTCCTATGTCAATATTTGATTTAGGGATAAAAGGAGGATCTAGGAGAGGAAGAGTGATTACCTTTGGTTTGTACTATTTAGATGATGATGGCTTCTCCTTCCTTTGATAAAATGCACCCTTGAATATAGCCTCCTTCATTTCTTGAATTGTTTCCGAAGAAGGCATTGCACCATAAAAGTTGGAAAGGAGATCCTTCTCATAACTATAATCTGTGGCTTGCTTCCAATGTCGCTTTGATAAAGGGTAGGTTTGGCCTACCATGTACACATGACCAGACTCGCTTGACGTTGTTTCCTGATTACTGACCTCAGGAATTCCATGTTCTATAACTTAGTTTGCAATATAACAAGTGCTTTCTTGGTGGA
This sequence comes from Pseudotsuga menziesii, assembly GCA_001517045.1. Lineage (NCBI taxonomy): Eukaryota > Viridiplantae > Streptophyta > Pinopsida > Pinales > Pinaceae > Pseudotsuga > Pseudotsuga menziesii. The sequence continues at coordinate 442,848 of LPNX010676845.1, read as the reverse complement.
ATTCATCACAAGGTCTACACCATGGAATTACTTCTTCTACCATGTTAGCTGAGTCTAACTGGTTTGGAATCCTAGGTTCTTGCTGAGGAGATTTCTTTTGATACATCTGATTCTGTTTAGGATGAAAGTTCCTAGGTCCATTATTTCTCTCCATTGTGATTACTCTATTTTGCATATGATTCATTTGTGCAGAATGATTTTACATAAGTTGGTTTTGACTAGTAACCAAGTTCTTTATCATGTTCGTCATCTTTTCCATGGGATCTTTAGAGGTTCCCTTTTCTTCTGATTCAATGGATTTACCCTTATCTTTGTTGTATGAAGTGTTTCCCCTAGTGTAACCTGGAATGTTGGACTTTCTTGAAGATTGCATATTCTTTTTCTATTTTCTCGGCTAATTCCTGGGTAGTTTTTAGATCGGCCCGTTCCTTATCTCTCAATTGGTACCTTAAGTCACGAGTGAAAGCTTCAATGTAAGATATGAGGATGGAGGCATCCTTTGGTTTGATTTCTTTAGGAAGTTCCGCAACCACATGGCTGAATTTAGTGTTAAATTCATCCATGGTTTCGTTCTCCATCTTCTTTATGCTATGAAGGGCAGCAAGCAAATGTCTTGGTTCCTTCTTTTCTCCCCATTTCTTCTTAAAACCATCTTGGAATTCACTAAGAGTTTTATATGTATTATCATCTAGATCGAGGTACCATTCTCCAACATCATCTTCTAAGGATAAATCAAAGAGCTTCATTTTGACATCATCATTGTCATGGGAAGCATCATTGCAATAACTGACCAGGTGCTTTTCAAACTTTCAGAGGTGAGACTTGGCAGTGATGGGATTGTTTCACTGAAATATGGGGAGCTTCTTGATAGCATCATTTATAATGGAATGGGGAGCACCTGCTATCTGAGAAAATTCAAGGGGTTTGAATAATTCTGTCATTTGTTGAGACTGGTGAATATGACTCTCTACAAATATGTGATGGATATCTGAGAGGGATTGGTCTCCTAAATATGCAACGTTTCTACGAGAAGTTTGCCTATTCAATATTTCCCTAATAAATATTTCGGGATCGGGGAGAGGATTGAATAATTGATGGCGGTTTCTTCGAGTAGAAATTCCTGGAGGGATGTTAGGCAGTGGAGTCGCTAGATGGATCGAGTTTTAATTTTTATGTTTTTTAAAGACAAGATCACTAAAAAAAATTTGTATCTTTTTATTTGTTTAGAAAAACGTTAAGCTAAGTCGTACTCAGGAATAAAAATACTTATCCCCGGTAGGGGCATGAAAAACTGTTGCTGCCTTTAACACATCTGGGTTACGTGGCAAAAATATTCAAGCCACTCGGTGTGTCCTTGGGGGAAAGTCTTGAGTCAAGGATGTCACTGTAAATTTGAGCACATAGATATGTAGACAAATACATAACTCACAAAGGAGATCTCACAATTTACTCAGCAATTGAAGAATGAAACAGTGCAAAAATGGCTTGCAGCTGTGAATGCTTTCATTAATCAAAAGTAATCAAATAATAATTACAATGAAGTAAAATGGCTTTAATAGCTGCATGAAATTCGAATCTACATGAGGAAGTTCGAATTGATAGACTCTACTTGACTGTAGGTAACTAAGACCTTGTCTAAATCACTATCGGAGGACTCAGTAGTTAACTGACCTTGTCTAAACCATAATCGGAGTTCATCAGAGCTCTAAAACACAACTCAAGTGTTACATTCAGTGTTGACTAAGTTTAACTGACTATGGTAGGTAAGAAATGTGCCCCATATGAGTGGATTCAAGTAAACCTTGCGCTAACTGAATGTAGAGGACTAGAACTGAATGTAACTGATTCCTAACTTAGCTTGACTAGTCATTAACTGAAGTGAACTGACCTTGGCTGGTTTCAGCACTCCCAGTGGCTTCCTAAATTGTAGGGATTGATCTAGGAGGATCCTAAACTGATGCAATCAAGTGCAATCAGTGGCAGTGAGCCTTAATTAGTGTTCTCCACACTTTAGTAACTGAAACATGTGCCCTAATTAGGCCAAGTGGACCCAATGGTGTTAATGACTATAAATAGACTGGATGGACTCCCGATTTAGACATGACTCCCAATTTAGACATATGAACAAATTTGGACAAGGGAGGATTAATAATCCTAACACCCCCATGAATGCTAACTTGGACAAACTATGGGCCCTGGTAACTAAGACCATAGGTCACCCATTACATCAAGTAAAATAAAGTAACTGCTTAATACAAGGAGCTAGGGAAAAAACCACATGGGAAAAAATCCCTCCCTCTAGCTAAGCAGGTAGAATCAGGTCTCAAGTTTGAAAAACTTGAAAATATGTTGCTGCAATATTCATCTTTTTGAGGTAGTGAAGCAGCATGCATGGTGTGCTGTGCACAGGTATTCTGGGGCCTGGCATGTATACTTCTCCTTCTTCTCCAAAAATGATGATGGAAGGAAGGAGGAATGTAACCTTTGTCTCTTGCTGAGTGAAGAGGTGTATGATCATATCCATTCTTTTGAATGTAGTAAGACTGGTCCCTTGCTATATAGCATCTTACATGGATTCTATTGCATCTCCCTGAAGGAGGTAAGATAGCATGCCATAGCGCAAGAGTCTTTCCTTTCTGAGTGTCAGGTGAGTTTCCAGTCATCTTCCTAGCTTCCAGTTTGGAAGTAGGGACTGAATCTAGATCTAAGTCACCATGAATATCAAGGTCATAAATTGATATAGATGGATCTGCAATACTAGTAGAAGCTGTAAAAGAAGTAGATGCAATGATTTTATCTTCCCTTGCAGGTGGTTGCTGAGAGTGCACTGGTTCTGAAGGAGGCATGAAATGTGAGAACTCATATGCATTTGAAGCATGATTTGTAGTACCCTTTGCTATGATGCTCCTAGTAGAGATATCTGTGATCTCCACTAAGTTTGGACCAAAGATCACTTGCTTTGGAGATATAGTATGGGTCATCTGATAGACAGATAATAGGTTTGAAGCTAGGGAGGGAACAAATAGCACATCTTTGAACCTTCCATGTTCAAGTTAGACAGAGCCCTTCCCCTTTGTGCTGACTTTACTGTTATTTCCCATCTGAATACTAGGACCATCAAAGGACTAAAAAGAAGAGAATGATTCTTTGGATGCAACCATATGGTTGGAAGCTCCAGAATCAATGAGGAAGACAGGTGTTGATGTGCAGAAAGCCTTCAGTGCATGTCCTTTCCTTTGTTATTATTCATCTTCTTCTTCTTTAGAGTCATCCTTCCTTGCATTAGCAGGTACAAAAATGTTGTGCTTTTTCAAAATAAGAGCCATTTCATCAAGTTGTCTTCTCATACAGGAGCTTTCTGAATGGAATCCCCTTCCACAGTAAGAGTAGAGGACCTTTCTTTTGCCATTCTTCTTGCTTCTCTTCAAACCTAAAGGTTCTTTTGACTGCTCTTTATTCATAAGGGATTCATCTGTTTGCTTCCCTTTGTCATTCACTACCTTATCTCCTCTTGTAACTAGAGCTAGATCTTTGGGAGATCGAATGATCCCAATTTGGATCAATTTATCATTCTCAGAAATAAGAGATTGGATGAAAGCATTAAGAGTGGGAATTTTCCAATTTGGAGTAGTGAGCGTTACTATTTGGAAGGTGGATACAAAGACTAAGTAGTCTGCATTGAGATTTGTGAGAATAGAAAGGATGAGCTGATATTCATCCTTCTCCACTTTGCATTGCTTTAACAGATATATCAGGTTCTTGAACATTGTGAAGAATTCATTCAGAGATTCAAAATTGGAAGGATTGAGAGTAATCAGATCATTTTCTAGCTTATGGATCCTCATATCATCATGCTTATCAAATAGGGAAGCAAGCTTGTCCCAAACCTCCTTGGGAGTCTTCAATTCTAGTATCTGGAACCAAATATCTTTAGAGACTGAGGAGAGCAAGTGTCCATGGGCTTCATCAAGCCTATTCATGTACTTAGATTTTTCTTTATCTAAATCTGGCTCTTCTTCTACTTCTTCTATGAGTCTGAAGAGACCTCTAGTGCGAAGCATTACCACCATGTCTTCCTTCCATTGGTGATAGTTGAAGGGAGTGAGAGGCTCTATTGGATGAGCCATTTTGAATGTAGTAGGAAGAACTGAGCTGTTGTAGTGAATGCAATGAGAAGAAGGGCTTCTTGTAGCGAATGTTGTAAGAAAAGCTAATAACCAGTCACATAATCAAACATACAAAGTAAGGTCGATAGTCTGTAATTTTGGAATTTCTTTCACACCCAGCATAGTTGATCAAGCAAGCTTGATCAACAATTTCTTAAGTTGGGATATTAAGTGGTAAATTCTTCGCTTCTGGTGCAGTACTAGAAAGAGCAATTGCCAAAAAATATGATCCAGCTGGAGATCTGAGGAGGAGAGGAGTCTTGTCCACCAAGGCTCTAATACCATGTAAATTTGAGCACATAGATCTATAGACAAATACACAACTCACAAAGTAGATCTCACAATTTACTTAGCAATTGAAGAATGAAACAGTTCAAAAAGGGCGTGCAGCTGTGAATGCTTTCATTAATCAAAAGTAATCAGATAATAATTACAATGAAGTAAAATGGCTTTAATAGCCACATGAAATTTGAATCCACATGAGGAAATTCGAATTGATAGACTCTACTTGACTGTAGGTAACTAAGACCTTGTCTAAATCACTATCAGAGGACTCAGTAGTTAATTGACCTTGTCTAAACCATAATCAGAGTTCATCGGAGCTCTAAAACACAAATCAAGTGTTACATTCAGTGTTGACTATGGTTAACTGACTGTGGTAGGTAATAAATGTGCCCCACATGAGTGCAGTCAAGTAAACCTAGTGCTAACTGAATGTAGAGGACTAGAACTGAATGTAACTGACTCCTAACTTAGCTTAACTAGTCATTAACTGAAGTGAACTGACCTTGGTTGGTTTCGGCACTCCCAATGGCTTCCTAAATTGCAGGGATTGGTCTAGGAGCCTCCTAAATTGATGCAATCAAGTGCAATCAGTGGCAGTGAGCCTCAATTAGTGTTCCCCGCACTTTAGTAACTGAAACATGTGCCCCAATTAGGCCAAGTGGACCCAATGGTGTTAATGACTATAAATAGACTGGATGGACTCCGGATTTAGACATGACTCCCAATTTAGAAATATGACCAAATTTGGACAAGGGAGGATTAATAATCCTAACAGTCACATTGTTCTTGAATCCTCTGTTCAGGTTAAGTCCTAACGAAGCCAAGGGGGGTAGACCCTATTAAATTACTAAGTCTAATTACTTAGTGTGATGGTGTTATATTGATTAAGTTGTTTAGGATTTTTTTGAAATTAACCGGTGGAAACAAAAGATAACAAGATGCAAGATTTAAAGTAGATAAGCACATTAATGATACTCAATATATATATAATCGAAATAATTGATCAAATAAATCACCAGTGCCTTAAATGGAGTCAACAGATATAATAATGTGCTTGCATGCACTTGAAAAAATGTTTTGCAAATGTCTCTTGGTAGATTTTATATTAATGTGGAATGTGAGTGAATTAAATGACGAAAAAGGGGACTCCAGATATACCCGAGGGGTACTTGGAGTATGTCCAAAAGTGAAATTTCACTGCTAAACGCAAGGTGTTTGTGGGATGGAACGGAGTCTCAGAGACTGTTTTCCTAACGCACCCATCAAGTTGTAACAGAGATCGATGCCTCGAGGTCACTTTCCAGTTGTTCCCACTCCTTTGGCTATTTTTCCACCATTTACAATTCATTCGAGGCATTGGATTTTCGCCTGATGGTTTGTCAAGTTGGGAGGTGAATACTAATTAATCTAGTCACTCAATTTATTTTGCTGCAACTTGACTGATCGGATGAACCGTATCCAAGTACAAATCATACACACTGGAGTCTTTGTTATTTTTAGTAAATTTTAAAAAAGGTGTTCTTATTAAAAAGAAAACCCTCCAGGAACCTCTTTTGGTCCAAGTGGACCTCAATCGGGGAATCAAGGAGGGGTTGATTTTATTATGATTATTAAAAAAATTAATGATAGTATATGAAGCATAAACAAATAAGAAAACCACAATTTTCTAATTAGACTACCACGACCCTTTCTTCACCTTTCGGCTCAAAAGGAGGCTCGTGGGGTAAGAATTAAAATTACTTTGAAACCACCAGATATGGAATATGAAAATAATTATAAGTCAAAGTATACTACCCCTACAGATTAGAACTACACTATATTGAAAAAAGATGAAAAAATGTAAAAAATGACATGGACGCGAATCCCCCCAAGGGGGATGGTGAATAGGCTCAAAAGAGCCTATTCGAAGAGTTTTTTATTTTTATTAGTAGAAATTACATAATCATAAAACTGAAATTAATCCACTTGATCCTTATATGAAATGATACCACAAGTTTACAAATTGCGAAATTTTGAAATTTTGGGAAAACAAAGACCCCTTGGGGGGTTTCGAGTGGTCCAAAAATGATTTCCAAACAGAAACTCCTCTTCTTTTCTGTTATACCTGATAAAAAAAAGAAATATTATCACAGTTAAATATGCCCAAAAGTACTTTGAAATTACTTTTGGATGAACACACTTTTTACCCAAAAATTTTAAGTTAAAACTAGTTTTTAAAGAAGCGGAAAAAGAACCAATGAAAGCAATCTTTCCTTGGGATATTATCCTGATTTTGGGGCAGCCAATATGAAGAAATTAAATTGATAAATATTAATTTTTATATTCTAAGGAAACAACCATGCATTCAACAAGCTTTAGATCTACTTTCACAGCCTTGAAAAATGACAATTTTCCCTAAAACTAGATCTAGAATGCTTGTAAAATTTCTTTAGGAATGAGATATAGTTTATGGGATTTAATGCAGAAATATCTATGTAAAATGAATTCTGAAATTGATAGATCTAAACAATTTTAAATATGTAAAACAAGTAACCAGAATGATTTAAAAAAAAATTGGAGGAAGAGGAAAAGAAGAGCGCTTGTTGCTGGAATGGATCTACAAAAAAGACTAGTTAGTGTAATGCCAAGGGACAATGCCTTCACAAAAAATTCATATTCCCAGTGGAGTCAAGCTAGATCCATATTTTGCCCAACCTTTGCTACCTGAAAACTAACAAACAATCCTGTACAAAAACCTTATGAGATCTGGATAAAGATATATGAAAAATGAGAGGGATTACATGGAAATGAACTTATTTAAACATGTATAATATGAATATTCAAACATATATGCTATGAGATATTTAAAAATAGGTAATCTTACTTTCCCAAATATACTCCTATTGATTTAGTTGAATCATTCAATCCGGACAAGATTTATATGCAGAAATTGAGAGAAAGACACCGATAACAAGAAAAGCTGCAAGACAATGTTAATTCCACACACATAAGAGTATTACACCATTTTGGCCTCCAAAGCTTCACTTTATTCCAATAGAAAAAGATATTACACAATATTGCAATAGAAATAGCTCCTCAACCCAACTCTCACTAACTCGGAAAGGAGGTAGCCATGCATTATTTATACAAAAAATTGAAACCCCAGCCCAGAGGGGGCACAAATCCCAAGGAGATAGACAACTGTAGTTGAAGTAGAGTACATCAATGCCTGATATGAAGCTGAACTAAGATTCCAATGAGTCTAACTGTTAATCAGAGGGCTGATTGAGCTAACACATCAATCTGCTGACTAAATCATCAACCATAGAGCTTCCAGAAGAGCCCACACATGTGGTGGAGAGAGAGAGGGCACAATTCCCCATAAAGGAGGTTAAAGTTCAACTCTGGATTTGCCCTGATTAGCTCCTTCAGTTAAGGAATTGCAATCTCTAGTTAATCTGGTGCTAATGAGACTGATTTCAATCAAATCAGTTGAGAATCCATTGATCTAGGATTTTGGATTTGCTCCCTTGTTCATCAATTTATCAATTAAAACAATCAATAATTGATTTTTGGGGGCTTTCTTACCTAAGTGATGGAAAATCACTCAAAATTTGGAAATAGTGGGTCTATAGGTTTACATGGTTCTATTAGCTTGAAAATGAGCACCCCCATGATTGAAACTGATTATTGAACCCACTTTTATTACAAAACCAATTTTTTCAATTAGACTATTAAAAAGTAGCCTAAGTTTTGTGGAAAAATTAAAATTTTAAAAACTTAAAAAATAAAAATAAAATAAAAACCTAGGGGGGACTTAGACATGTTCATATGACTCGACCATGATGCCTAGCATGTTTATACATTGACACATAGACTCTAATAATGTCAATAGGCCTAAATTCCAAGCCGACCACCCCAACTTTGGAGGTATTGAGTGAAAAACTAAAAAATTATCAGTCATTTATTCAACAACCAATAATAACCAAGGGAAAAAACACCCTGGGCTGATTGGATCGACAAATAAAGTCTAAGAGACTGAGTCTTTTATAGACACTATCATGCTAGAACATTTATTACAAGTCCCCCAAGGGGGTATGAACATGTGATATAGTACAACAAGCACTTCCCATATGTACTTCTGAAGGCCTTCTGAAGTCCAAACAAAAAAAACTTTCTCTGGTTCACCAGGATCACTTGATAAAAAACCACTAAGTGTAACTTAGGTGGTAACATATGGCTCCATCTAGGGACACATGCTCTAAATAATATTCTGATCAAACAAGAGGATGTGAGAACTATGGAATCTCTGGGTCCTGTATAGCAATTAAAGTTTGTCACTAACATGTATATAAAAGAAATCAACTATAAAAGAAAACTAATGTACATAATTAGTCTATGATGTACAAAAAGCAAATATTTCACAAAACTAATATACAAAAGAAAATTTTCAAGGTTAGTAACATGGTGCAAAACATCTATAATACAACAATATCTATAATACAACAATATAATACAAAGTCAAGAGTAAAGATTAATCTCTTTAGCTCTCCTGTATGGTTCATCTGTTAGACTGGCAACAAATTTGATGCAAGGTCTGGTACATACAATACATCACAGAAGAACCCATGGTAAAAATCAATTCTCCCAATCCCTTTGGTTTGGAGTTTAGAATAATCTCCCATTCGAGCTGCTAGGCCAACATTCGAACTCATGGAGGAGAAGAATTCTCTCCTAGATACCATATGCATGGAAGCACCTGAATCAATAATAAATGATGAGGAATTAGAAGTACCTACCACCAATGCATGACATTTCTCCCCGCCTTCACTTGAATTGGAGTTTCCATCTCTCTTCCTAGCGCTGTCAAGAACTAGAATGTTGTTCTTCTCCAACAACTGCTCCATGGTGTCTATGGTTTTCTTCATGCATGAGATTTCTAGATGCCATCTCTTATGGAAATAAGAGCATTTGTCCTTCTCTTTCCCTTTCTTCTCCTTTTCTTTGGGTGGATTTATAGCTCCCTCACTGGATTTGGGTTTTTCTGATTTCTTCCTGTCCGACAACTTCAAATTCTTGGACTTGGGTTTTCCCTTTGCTGAATTCGAAACCCCCACTACTAGTGCTTGATCTTTCATCTTGATGGAACCCATTTGTACCAATTTGTCCTTCTCTTGAGTGAGTGACTCTATGAAACTTTCCATACTTGGCATTTGCCAGTTTCGAAGGATGAGTTTTCTTGAGTGAAATGTGCTCACAAAGTCTAAGAACTCTAGCCCCAACTTCGAAAGTATAGACAAGATCAGTTGATATTCCTTTTTTCTCAATCCCACATTGTTTTAACTATAATACAAGTGATTTGGACTTGGTGAAGAAGTCCTGGATTGTGTCATAGTGTGATGGGCTCAAGCTTATCAACTCATTCTCAAGCTGGTGACCACGTAGCTCATCGGTTTTTCCAAATAGAGACTCAAGTTTCTCCCAAAAATCCTTTGGTGATGTTAAACTATCAAGATGGAAAAACAACTCACTTGAGATGCTCAGACATAGCAAACCATATGCTTCATCCCATTTGTTAAAAAACTTGGATTTTTCCATAGCAGAATTTGGTTCCACTTCAGTGCCCATAGTAACTCTGAAAATCCCATTGGCTCTCAATTGTATCACCATCTCTGCCTTCCATTCAAAGAAGTTGAAAGGTGTTAGCGTGATGTGGGTATCCTCCATCACTGTTAGATTTTTATCATTCAAGCTATCATTATGATCTTAGGTTATTTAATTGAGAGAATAGCATGCATAGCAATAAAACACAAGAGATAGGAGACGCAAAGAATTTTCCTCGAGGAAACCATAAAGGAGAAACCCCACAAATTCCTCAGAGATAGAATCAACACCAAAAGTAAAACCTAAAAACATAAAGATGATATCCGGACAGCAGTAGTCTCTTTCATGTCCTAGCAACTTCTCCTCTCACTCATGCGCCCCAATGAGTGAGTGTGTGTGTGATAAATAGAGAGGCTCACTCTTTATTTATATTCTTTCGTTCACTTGAAACCCACTCCAACATGTCATCCTCACTTAACAATTACTTACAAGAGCCGAAATCTCTAGGAGTGTCTAATAACCCTAGTGCCCCACAACTTGTGGGGACATTACCTCCTCCGACCAACAAGGAGGGTTATCCTTAAAAAAATGGTGAGGACTATTGCCCCGACTTACATGAATCACCTAGTTTTGAATTCTATAGGATAGTCTAATAACCCTAGGGCCCCACAACTGTGGGGAATTTAACCCTTGACCAATATGAGGGTTACCCACAATGACTTGACATGACTTGTTTACATTATAGAAACTTCTTGGAATAAACATCGGGGTATGACATGACTCAATTACATTACAGACACATCCCACAATAAACATTGGGGTACAATACATAATATATATGGATGAATACATTCTGAAATTACAATTACATCAACACTCCCTCTTAACTAGGAAGGTATTCTCTCGACACAATTTATCAGCAGAAGTCTACTTCTCTGTATCAGCTGGATCATCATTGAGTTCTCATCATCTTCATCTTCGAGTCATATTCATTTATATCTGGATCATCACTCGATCTAGATCATCATCACTGGATCTGAATCAACACTCCATCTAGATCATCATCACTGGATCTGGATCATCACTCGATCTGGATCATCACTACTGGATCATCATCACAGGTGTTATCTCATGATTCTTCTCGTCACAGGAAATTCTACAGAGCCAACCCTTTTTCATGCCGGTTGTAGGCCTAGCCTCCATGTAGGTCTTCTTCTGGCACTTATATCTAACCATAAGTCAGAATGGCCCACCCAGCACTTATATATGATCATGTAGGAACCAATCCTATAATCATATCAGAAATGCATGCCAAACACTCACATCTGACCATGTGATAACACATCCCACAACCCTGTCAGAAAGGCCCAACACTCACATCTGACAACCAATGTTGAAAAGGCTCAACACTTACACTTGTCCATGCGAGGAACCAATCCTCCATGCTAAAAGGCTCTGTACTTACATCTAAAAACCAATGTCAGAAAGGCTCATCACTTATATTCGACAATGCAAGGAACCAATCCTTCATGCCGAAAGGGCTCTGCACTTACATCTGACAACCAATGTCAGAAGGGCTCTACAATCACATTTGATCATGTAGGAACCAATCCTACAATCACATCAAAATGGCCCTCAGTCCCAAACTAAGCTTTCCTGGTAACTAACCAGGTGCCTCCATTCCAAGAATGGAAACAACCCTTATATCTGATCAAGTGGGAACCAATCCCTCAATCACATTAGAATGGCCATGCGCTCACATATGATCATGTAAGACTACATTCTATAGTCATATCAGAATGGCCCTTAGTCATAGACCAAGAATTCTTGGTAACTGACCAGGAACCTCCATTCCAAGAATGGCAATAGCCCTTATGTCTGATCATGTAGGAACCAATCCTATAGTCATATCAGAATGGATCAGCACTCATATCTGACATGGAAGGAACCAATCCTCTCACCATGACAGAATGGGTCATCCCTTACATCTGACCATGGAAGGAAGCAATCCTCTCACCATGTCAGAATGGCTCACAGACTCATCACTTCCCCTTGGAATGGACCTCGATCTGCAAGCTTATCCCTGAAGTAGTCAAACTTCACTCTGGCTAATGGTTTCGTCAACACATCAGCTATCTATTCATCTGTCGAAACATACTAGAGATTTACTACTCCTTTTTGCACCATATCCCTGATATAGTGATACCTGATCTCGATATGCTTTGACTTGTCATGGACCATCGGGTTATCCGACAACTTCACACAACTCTAGTTGTCACAATGTATACAAGTAGCATCCATATGGAGATCAAATAAATCAAACAGTAGCTTCCTTATCCATACTACCTCACAACGAGATGATCAAGTTTCAACATACTCTACTTCAGCTATACTTAGTGCCACACAGGATTGCTTCCTGCTAAACCAAGAGATCACACCTGATCCCATACTGAAGCAACACCATGAAGTGCACTACTTGCCTAATCTAAATCAACATAACCTTCCAGGTTAATCTTTTGATTTGCCTCATACTTGATCCCATAATCAACTGTACCCTTTAGGTACCTTATTGCATGCTTTGCAACCATTTGGTGAACATGTCTCAATGTGTTCACAGCAAAGCAAATATCTGGTCTCATAATTTTTAGGTACATCAAGGACCCAATCATTTGACGATACATCGTAGCATCAACCGTCTCTGATGAAGCATAACTCAATAGCTTCATGTTCGATGCCATAGGTGTGGTCAATGCCTTGCATTCCATCATCCTGAACCTCTTCAGGATCTCTACTACATACTTCCCTTGTCCAAGGAATATTCCATCTGCATTCTGCCACACTTCCATGCCTAGAAAATAGTGCATCAACACATAACAGGAGCATCACTAGTCTTTCGCCTTTAACCTTGAAGCAAAGGTTCGGATCCTCTTTACTCTCAGTAAGGCCTAGAGTCATCAATAATCTATCCATCTTGTTGTACCATGTCAAACCTCAAGATATTCTGTAGTCACTCCCTCTGAAGCGGAGCATCATACTCCCTTTGTCTTTCGTACTCGATGCACTGAAACATTTTGTACCGGAGTGACAACTAGCTTCCTATGCTACTAATATTTTATGTATCCATCTAGTGTATAGAATTTCATCTTCAACCTTGTAGCAAAGGTTAATATCTTCATCAAGCTCATCATGTATGTGTTTCAACTCCCACTAGCTGCAAATGTCTCTTCGTAATCTATGCCTTCTTTTCATGAGAAGCCTCGTGCTACGAATGTTGCCTTGTATCCCACGATGTTTCCATCTACTGCATGATGGAACTACGAACTTCTCTTCTTGTATCAACATTTCATCCTAGACATAATTCTTCTTGAACTAGTCTTCCCTTTCTTCTTGGTTACTTCTTCATAGCTAGAAGGTTCTGCATCAATGATGTCACTGCATTCGTCATATTATTCTTCATCTTGAACTATCGTCACTTGTTCTTCGGAACAAGTCTCATCCTTCTTTGCTTGTAGGCGATTATGTATGCAATCTTTCCTACAAGTCAAATGCATTAGTTGTATGGTTAGAAAATTTTCATAAGGTATATTCATAATGAAAACTTTTTATGCATAAATATATGATCATGAAACTATTTTAGCCAATACAACATTCATCCACATCTCACGGAAAATTTTCTAGATGCCTTCCATATCTACTAGGACAACATTGAGATTGTGCACTAATCCAATATGTCATCAAAGAGGTTTCATTCTAGATAAGTAGCAGTGGAGATTTATATAGCACCATGAGCTACTTACCCATCACATGCATATTAGTAGTCTACTGTCATTAATGTAAACATTCTATCATGCATAATACATTAAATGAATATAAAAAAATGCATAACAAAACAATATTATGAAATGACAATTGAATACTTATCTTTATTTGTTTCATGGGTAGACTCCTTCTTGAGCCTTCAACTTCATCATCCTCTTCACTCACAATAGCATCGTTTCTTATCCAAATGCTAATATGGATAAGAGGTTCTTCAGGAGTTGAGATCTTCATATTCCTCATTGGTTGAGGGATCTTCTTTTGATGGTGAGAGCTTGATCTTCAGTTTTTCCCATCTTCTCTTCTCTTATTATGAGTCAAACTCCTTCTTCTTGCGTTTTCTCTTCCCAGAGTTTGTTGAAAGTAATCACTTCCTTCTGGCACACATTTCTTGCATGAATGAATCCCTTGATCTTGGGAGTCTATTCAAGGTGGCTATCACCACTTCTACATTCTCCACTTCTTCTTCTACTACTACAAGTTGTTCTTTGATTTGAGAGATCACTGTCTAGTATCTGCATTCTGGATCTTCACATTCTTCAACTAGTTTCTTAAGGTCATATTTCGATTTATGTTATTTCCTTCAAATAGCTTGGTCAGGGAATCAAACATCTCTTTCAGTGTCTTTTGGGAATACACTTGTGGTACAAGTTGATCCATGATTTAATCAACAATGATCTTCTTGGCCTTGACCAAGTTATTCTTGTGTAAGGCTTTGAGCCTCATCTCCCTCTGGAATTGGAACCTCTCTACTCATGTAGGTGTCCAATTCATTTTCTTTAGAGAGATCAAATACTTCCATCCTTGGAAGTTGTAAAATTCACCAAGCTTATCATCAAGCTGATGTGATAGATCACTTTGAAATGAGAACCTCAAATGCAAATATCAAAAGATTAGATCTTACCGATTTGAGGTGTCCATCCTGGTTCTGATGCTAGCTGATCTAGGGTTTGTCAGAGAAACCCTAATTTTCAAAACTTAGAATATTTCAGATCTGATTGGATAAAAATATAAATCTCTTCAATTTGAGCTGTCTAGTGTACTCCTTTTCTGAAAACAGTGGAGGGAAGCCCCTGGAACAGGAAGCCCTAGTTTACCAATTTCTCCTGAGAAATTCCTGCTATTGTTTCTATGATATCTCTGAAATTACAACTCCTCTGTGTCTCAAACTTTGCACTGAGGTATCCTCACATGTCCCTGTTCCAACTTCATAGGTTTCATCAGAATTTGTTTCACAAATTGGGACATATGGTCATTTTCCCAATGTAACATGTTACAGGACTGTTCAGAACAGAGAAGTTGTACAGAGTGCCATGTGTCACTGTTTCATCTTCTGGGTCTGAAACTCGGACCACAAAAATTAAATTCCATTCCCTTTCTAGAAAATTTTCATAAATTTCATTTGGACCTTTGTATCCCAATATATATCAATTCCCCCCAGGTGTCTTGTTTAGGCATGAATTCTAGAATAGGCTGGAACACTAACTTGGGGGGATCATATCTCCCAGAATATAGCGAATATGAAGCTGAATTTTGGACACAGTGTACATCATGATTTTATCTTAGACCTCTATAATGTTTGAGTTCCTGATCCTTCGAAAATCCTGAGATATAGTGGATGTACCAAAACTTATCAGTTTTAGTATTTAGGGTTTTTCCAGCTTGGGGTCAAACTAGGGTTTGACTTCCCTGGAGTTTCGCCCAACAAAAAATCTTCATCTAAGTCTCTAAAATTCTATTTTGACGAGGAGAGAAATCCTATGCTAGGATCACTCAAAAATTTCTCTTTTGTAAGAATCCCTAATTTCCCACACCAAAAACTGAAAATGCTCAGAATCGATTTTCGCTTCGACAAAAAGATGTGCCCTTCAATGGAGAGTCATCCTAGCATACTTTTGCTAATGGATTGTGGAGAGAGACCCAAAAAGTAAGAAGCCCTAGAATCTGCAGCTACACAATGTCTTCTTCTCAGGTTAGCTCTGATTTCATGTTAGATTTGTATCATTCAAGCTAGATTTATGATCTTAGGATCTTTAACTTGGAGAATAACATGCACAGCAATAAAATACAAGAGACAAGAGACACAAAGAATTTTCCTCGGGGAAACCATAAAGGAGAAAACCCTGAAAATTCCTCATAGATAGAATCGGCACCAAAAGTAAAACCCAAAAACATAAAGATGATCTCCTGACAGCAATAGTCTCTCTCTTGTCCTAGCAACTTCTCCTCTCACTCATGCGCCCCAATGAGTGAGTGTGTGTGTGATAAATAGAGAGGCTCACTCTCTATTTATATTCTTTCATTCACTTGAAACCCACTCCAACATGTCGGCCTCACTTAAAAATTACTTACTAGAGCCGACATCTTTAGGAGTTTCTATTAACCCTAGTGCCCCACAACTTGTGGGGACTTTGCCTCCTCCGACCAACAAGGAGGGTTATTCTTAACAAAATGGTGGGGACTAGTTCCCCGACTTACAATGACTCACCTAGGTTCGACTTCTCTAGGATATTCTAATAACCCTAGGGCCCCACAATTGTGGGGACTTTAACCCTTAACCAATAGGAGGGTTACCCAAAACGACTTGACATGACTTGTTTACATTATAGAAACTTCCCGGGATAAACATCGAGGTATAAAATGACTTAATTACATTACAGACACATCCCAAAATAAACATTGAGGTACAATACATAAGATATACAGATGAATACATTCTGAAGTTACTATTACATCAACAATTAATTCCTGTGCTGATGGTGGTAAAATTGCTAACTAGGTTACACTCAGCAATTCGATTTTATCCGGAATTCACTAACAAAGCAGCTCAAATCCCTTAAGAATTTGGTTTGCAACTCAAAAATCTCCAACCAGATCTGATACCATGTGAGAAATTCAAACCATCAAGTGATTAATTCAAACCATAGGAGAATCTAGGAGAGTTATTGAGGTTCACAAATCAAATTTGGGTGCAAGATTAAGCAAAAAGCATCAAATTATAGTTAAATTACACACAAATATAGTTGGATAAAAGATAATTTTGGACTATATAACTCTGAAATTGTTATTAATAGGTTTATAAATACATCGTAAGATTTTCAAATGGCTTTGGAAGCCAATTGTGAGCAAAAATCCCAAAATTGCAAAATTGGCATCAAACCCCCCTAGGTCTCATTTCAAATCTCTCAAAATGGCCATGAATTGATGAAGTGGAATGAATGATGTGTTCTTGGTAAATTATTACACCTTGGATAGCGTGGGTGTGGAAAAATGGATGGTTTAGACTCTCAATGCAACATTAATTGCACCAAATCAAGCCAAATTTGGGAAAATCCCACTCTAGCACCCCAAGTCAACTTTCCTGTCTGCATTCAATGAATGGGAGCACACCAGCAATGATGGATGTGCATATGTGGCTGGATGACTAGGCTAGAGTACCCATGTGGGTCATAGAACCTCAACTTTGACATGGATTATGTCCACCTCATAGTGTAGTAAAGCTTAAAAATCAATAAAATTGACTAATTAATGTAACTAAGGTACTAATGATGGATTATTGTTCTAACAATAAGATGGTTTTATTCACAAATATATCAAATACATAAATCTTGTTTTTCATTATTTCTATGCTACTGGTATTTGTTGCTAGAAAGTTGGTTCATCCTTATTTCAATGATGAAACCCAATAAGAAATTTTATTACTGAAAATATTGGCTAATATTATTTCACTACCTTTCTCTAAAATTACTAGCAACACTCCATTTCTTAATATAACAAGGGAGTCCTATATATAGGAATTGGAGCATGCTCGCATGGTAAATAAACAGATCAAATTGAAAAAATAAGGAAAGTCGCCCCTTCTGAGAGTCAATTCAATTTCATGGAGAAACTATTTGAGACAGATGAATCAAAACAGACTAAGGAGAAAAGGAAGAAGGAAACGAAATTTTTTCCGAAATTCCCATATGAACCTTCGCCCAAGAAAAGGGAACAATCAATAGAAATCAGTAATCTTTTATTAAAATGTAAAAAGGCTCTAGGATACATAGAGACAACCTGAAGCTTAATAGTAGTTGGGGTGCAATTACTCTACACATGTCAATTGATGTTTATAGTGGTGATAGTCAATTTTACCTATGATTTTTTGGTCATCCTTCTTCCTCCAACAGAGATGGAATGCTTCAGCAATCATACCCCAGCCTATGAAATAGTGTGAATGAGAGCATTGTTATAGACCGTTCTAGGTGTGTGAGGTGAATTCACACAACATGTTCTTATTTGGTTTATCATTATCCAGTCAACAATATTTGTAACCAAGACTTTCCTAGTTTAGAAATCTTTTGTCTTTAGCAGTAGTTCTAATTTTTCTAGGGCGCTACTTTTAGATTTCCCTGCAGACTTGGGTTCACTTCCCTATGCTATTTTTAGGATGATTTAGTCGATTTTGACCACATCCTCTCATATATAAAAAAGGCAGTGTGGACACATTATTACACATTTTAGTTCATGAGTGTTTTGTAATGATTCCATTTTGTAGTTTTACCTTCCAGACCATAGAAGAAAAACATATGTGATTTTGAGCACTGCAAATTTACACTGTTTTATGTTTATGCTTATCATTTATCTATGTGTTTGTAGATATAGATTACAAACACTACTTTTAAGAGTTCATTTCATTTCCAGATTTCAAGGGTTTGTAGTTTTTAGCTCTGCTTACCATGTATTGAAATTTAACATGGTACCAAAGCTTCACTTCTCTTCTAGGAGTTATGTATGGATAAATTAGTTGTCTATGATAGGGAGCTACCTAAGGGTTTTGGTGGCTGTGATTCCCAAGAACTTAGTGATTGAATAGATCTATACCTTTGAAAGGTTATATCCCGTAGGGTGTGATACCTTAAGTGCTTCACTGATTGGAGTGGTGTATCTGATTTTCTTTTCCAGCTGATTTTTTTGGTTTCGGCATGTTCCAAGAGCAGCAAGTGTGACCAATCCAAGACTCAGAGTGTAACCATCTAAATATTTTTTCAAACTTCATACCATAGAAGTGAAAACTGTAGATGCTTCTAGAGGAGGTTATGTTTGGAGATATGTGTATAAGGAGGTTACAACGCCTATGGATTCTACACTATTGGATGAGAATAATAAAAAGCAACCCAAGGAAAAGAAACCGTCCTTAATTCCAAGGACCATTTGATCCCTCACATTGTAGTGAAGATAGCTAAGGATATTTATGTTTCCCTGGTAATTTTATATCAAAGTGTAAATATCAACCACAAGATGCTATTGAAGAAGAATCTCACTGCCACATCCATGAATGGCATAGACAATGGCCATATATGTTATGAATATCACCCAGCATTAGGATTAGATTGATATTATAGGGGAAAAGTGGAGAATGAGTTGTTTCCCACTTCTTTAAATGAATCTTTATCTTGGGAACCATTCATTTGAGAAGTTTGTGCTCATGAGAATCTTCCCATTTTTTAGAATCTTTGGGGTGATTTCATCTAGGTAGAGACTAGAATGGATATTGTTTCAGCCAGGTTGGAGGAGAGCCATAACTTATCCCTCATTAAGAAGATGATCAAAGATGTTAGAAAGGAGGACCAGGGGGATGTCAAAAAAAGAATTCAAGTTTCTCAATCTCATGAAATAAATATCCATATGAACTTATGAAGAGATTCAAGTGCCGCAAACAATGCCACCATCCTTTCCAATGTCTTGGGAAAAAGAAGCAGAAGGAAAAGAAGAAACAAAAATAATTTGCAAGGATTAAAGAAGCTTTATAAAAAGTGGAAGAGTTAACATCTAGACATGAAACAAACTTATCCATGCTTTCATTCCTTTCCATTAAATATCATCTCTAATGTAGGGTGGTATGAGGACATTAAAGCATCTAGGCACATGAACTTCAACAAGAAGGTGTTCAACAGAATTTAAGAGTAGGAGGCCAACATGTAGGTGGAACTTATTAATGATGCCTCATACCTAATGACCAGGATGGGTTCAATCTAATTACACTTACCATCAAGTGATGTTATTGAACTTGATGGTGTCTTATGTGTTCATGTTTTAAGGAATAATCGTCTATTAGTATAGACCATGATAGACCAGGGATGCATGGCTAATTTTGATGGTCAGTAAATTATTATGGGAGATCATGGAACTAGGGCCCTGCTCAAATCCTATCCAAAGGTATGCAAAAAGGTGGCCTTTATAGGTTGCATTTTCATCCAATCAAACATGATTTGTGAACCCCTAATGCATTTTAGTGACAACTTGTGCAATATTTGGCACAACATATTTGGTCTCCTATACTATGGGGCATTCTCACTATTGAAGAACATGGCATAGGAACTGACAGACCTCAATAGAGCAAATAGAAGTGTGCAAGGTTTTTGTACTCAGCAAGCATGCCAATATTGTTTTTCCAATATTGAGAGGTACCCTTGATCTGATATATCCATATGTACATTGTATTCATACCTTTACCATCTATTATTTGACAGGTAATATTAATTATGTTTCATTTATTAATAACTCCTAGAAAAATCAAGATTTCTCTTATGAAAAATAAAGATGAGAGGTATTCAATCATTTTCAATAAGTTTAATCTCCTATAGAGAATCATACATGTAAGAATATTAACACATCGATATCTAACAATGGAGGAGAGTACACATCAAATAATTTCATTTCTTTTGCAGGGAAGCAGGGATCAAGCAGGATCTTACAATACCTTACAACTCATATCAAAATGGGGTTAAAATCAGGATGAACGGGTCCATCATTGAGATAGCCAAAGTAATGATGCATGGCATGGATATTCCGATGTGTCTTTCAGAAGAGGAATGCAATATGATTATGTACATTATGAATAGATTCCTTCACAGAATCTTAAAGGATAACACACCTGGTGTGAAACCACATCTATCACACTTTTTTGTTTTTGGCTATGTTATGGATTTTCATAGAATCATATCCTGAAGAGAAGAGATACAAGATTGCACCTTTTATAATTAAGGGTATCTTTGTGGGATACAGTGAGAATCCATGATATTTTAGAGATAAACGCGGCGTATTTCTAGTATGAACATTAAGGGTGGGTGATAAAATATGTGTAATGGTCATAACTGGTAGTCTAGTACTATAGTTAATTCAATTAGAAAGTACATGTTGGAACAAAGTAAAATTTTAACCCTTTATATTAACTTAGAAAATTAATTATCATCTAATTAAGTGGAATACCAATAGTCACCTCTTCCATAAACTCACATAAAAGAATTTTGAGGACTTCTGCAAGTAATTTGGATGGTTCTCTCTCTCATAGCTGATGTACTTGTTTTAAGCAACTGAGCACATTTACTAACAACATTATGATGTATATTTCTATTTCTAGGCCTTTTTCTTGTTTTATCAAGGATGTTGTGGATACACTAAGAGGCTCCTAAATTTAAGGAGTTTTTAACTTCTTTTATGTCGACCAACATAAAGAGACTAAGAAGAAATCAATCAATTCCAAGCATTGTTTTTCTAGTTAGGAAACAACTGCGACTTTCATTTCAATTTTTATGTGTTTAAGTGAAGTAATGGAACTGATTACTTTCCCTGTGCATAGGAACACTACCAATGGGCCAATGGATGAACAAAGAATGTAGAAGTGCATTGCCACTTCATTTGACAATTAGTGAAGAATGAATAAATAAGGATACAATATTGTGCAACTCAGGAAGATACTGAGGATATATTTATGAAGCCTCTCAACCCCAAATAAGTTTGTATATTTTAGAGCTCAACTTTGTGTATTTATATATGTGTGATAGTCATAACTAGTACAGTAGTTAATAAAGTTAGAAAGTACATGTTGGAACAAAGTCAAATTTTTAATATTTTAATTAAACTTAGAAAATAAATTATCATCTAATTAAGTGGAATACCAACAATCATATCTTCTATGTACTCACATTAAAGAACATTGAGAATCTATGTGTTGGCCTCTATCTCCTTACTTACATGACCCAAGGTTCAACAAAAACACAATACCAATAAGACACCAAAATACATCGACCCGACAGAGCAAGCTCGGTCGGCAACACCCGCAAGGTAGGCGCAGTCTCACCCGAGATATATTAATGTGTAACTACCATAACCATGTTTCCGTAGTTGGCTAGGGATTATAGTCCCTTAGCGCATGGCCAAGGTGCTTGACAGGTATAGGAGGATGGATTCTATTTCTATGTGATAGATGCACAACTACGTGCCACAATCTATGAGTGACACAACCTTGCCCTTAACCACTTAACAACTGGCACAATTGTGCGATGCAGTTGATTCCTTGGAAATAACAAACAGTGTGCAACTTCTATTATAAATTAGCATATTAACCATGAAATCATACATAACATGTAAACATTTCTTATCATTCATTCATTCCTTAAATGATTAGTAATATTGCGACATACATTCAACAGTAACTATAAAAATATAAAGTAAACAAACATTTAGATAACATCCAATATCCACAACATTCATTCATTTGACACAAGAATTAACGTTTAAACCCATCTAGGAAAAACCACCAAGGTGCTCTTCATCGGGCATGATAAATGTATGTAGCACCTTACAGTCTACGACTTGTAGACTGTCCTTAAGATGTGTATTTCTGACTCAATCTTCTTGCTCTCATGCTCTCTATTTTAATGCTTCTATCTACTACTACTGATCTTCACACATCCTGGATCGACTGTTCTACTTTACTTTTTGCACAGTCAGCAGCAAATTCCTTCTACTACTAGCAATCTGTGCACTTAGTTGTAGACTCCTTCTACTACTAGTGATCTATGCACTCAGCTGCAAGATCCATGGCTCAACAGCCTTCCACTAGACTCCTCTTGTGATTGAACAATGCTAAAGCTAAAAAAATATAACAAAGTAAATAGATCTACTTCTTGATGCTACCTCTCTAAGATAACCCTCTACATATCAGGTTCATTCTATTTATAACATTTATAAGACTGCATAGGGTTGGCTGAGTACTACTCAGTTATTACAGATATAAGTAGCTACAAAATATCTCTGTTACATTAAATTCCAGAACAAACTTGTCACAAAATTCCTGTATGACATTAACCACAACCTTAACTAGACACAGAAACATATTTCAGACTTCTTTACTAGTCATAACTAGCCACAACACTGTCCTTTATCCTTCTATCAGTTCATCCTTCCATAGTCTTCCACGAGTTTGTACCTATTTTGCTTTAACTCTTCTACATGCCTCTTCCACCCACTCAGATATACCTTCCTCATCATAGCTATCCCTATCGTAACTTCTTCTGCCTACTTTTCCTCCCTCATGAGCCCATTTTTCCTCTTATGCTTGTGTGGAGGATTCTTCCTTGTGCACTTTTCCTTGGATCAATAGGCCCCCAACACTTTTCCTGAGCCACTAAGCAAAAATGTCCATCTCTGCAAAAATTGAGTGTTCTGCAAAACTTTAAGCTTCTGCATGGGCTGAGCTATAGGACCAAACTTGTCCTGAAAGTCCTTCAAATTTTTTTGCGCCATTGCAACTTCCTCTATTACTTCCTCCGCCTATGCAACCAATTGTTCCACACTGTCGGAATTGATATGCTCTGATGGTCCCTCTCCCAATGACTCAGTAATAGTTTATATCTTCTTCTGGGTAGGCTGAAGAAGCCCTATATATTGTGTTGCTTCTGATTGTTGTGCTTCCACTTCCTTGTTTGTATTCTGCTCTTGATCCCGAAGAGCTTGGACTTCCTACTGGAGCTGCTTTATCTCTGTGATCTTTGGAACATTTTCTTTAAGTGGCAGCTTCTTCATCTCTGCCTTTTCTGCAATGATTTTGTCATCAAATTGCTGCACGTTTTCCTTGATCTTTTCCCCAGGCTAATCCTCCAAAAACACTTCCACATCGCATAAATGACTTACACTAACTCAATGCAGATTGTCTCTCCTCTCTTTATTCTTTCTTCTACCTCCAACACTACTTTTATATGTTCTTCAAGCACCTCAAGAGGTGTGCTTGGTACCTACTTTTCCTGAAGCTCTTCAACATGTTTCTTAAGTTCCACTAAAATATGTGACATCTTGGCAACATTAGCAGCTGAATCTTCATCTTCTTGGCTTGCTTTGGTGGGAACTCCAAGACTGCACCATTGATGGCTTCAACGACTGAAACCTGGATTTTCTCTCGCACCACAATTTCTTTCTCCTTTTCTCTAAGGAGGGTTTTATGCACTGTCGCCTTTCTTTTCTGCTTGGTCTCCTGATACGTTACTACATTTTATCTTAGGCATACCTCGGACACAGTCTCCTGTTGGATGGCAGAGAGTTCAGCTAACGTGAGTTTAGATAAGTCGATTCTCAACGTCTAAAAACCATGGAAAACATCATCATACTCAGGTGTTCCTGTATCCATTAATCACTCCTGGATTTCTACTTTGATTGGCGGCACCAGCTCTGGTGTGACCAACGGGATACTGGGGTCCACGCCATAAGTCTCATCCTCGATAATGGATTTGACTTCATCTATAGCCTCTGTTAGCTGGTTGATATGATCGACAAGCTTGTCAGTCGGTTGCAATTGTTTCTTGCTTATCCCTCTCAAGCTGTACTTGGCCACTTGTGTGATTGGATCGGACAATGAGCCAATTTCCTCCTCAGCTAAGCTAACAATGTTAGCCTATTTGTCTACTTTTATCTTCTTGTGTTGCGGCTGATGTGCCTCTTCCTGAGCCTTCTTCACCTCCTCATTAGTAGGAGTACCGTTCGAATCATCATCATCCTTGTCGTCATCATTATCATTGGAGCTTGGTGTCTGATTTCCTGGGTTGTCGCCTCTGTGATTTCCTTCTTGCTGCTCCTGGTGATCACCATGACCATTCCCTTAACGATTTCCTTGACCATTTTGGTCATCAGTGCCTGCACCAATGTTTCCACCTTGGTTCGCTAGTGGGTCTTCTTGGTTTCCACCTTCAGCCATCAACTCTGCTAGTGGGTCGCGCCATTCCAGGACAATTGCATCTACATCATCATTAGTAATCATAAATCCTTCCTGCTGCACTTTCTTGGTTGAGTTGTGCTTGGGTTCCATAATAGTGTTATGTGCACCGGCATGGAAGTTTATGAATTTCGTGTATCTGTGCATCGTTGTAGCTGTTACTCTCTGGGACCACCTGATAACATCATACAGGGCCTTTCCATTCAGAAATAACTCAATGTTATTATCCATCTGGTGGATCTTGTCCTTCTTATTCTCCCATTAATTCTGATAATTTGCGCCAAGGAAAAGCACTAGGACATCCATCAGCTGATAGTCCGGTGGGTTGGACCATAGAATTAAAGAGAACAGGATGAGTAGCCATGAGTAATCAAATTTGGCCCTAGGTTCCTCCTATTCCCGCTCTGCATCATCTATCAGTTTGTTCAGCAGGAACTACAACCAGTTGAAGGTGACTCCTTGCGTGCATTAATCTGTGAATTATATCACCCCGACGGTTCACTCAGCAGGTCTCATCTCACGCAACAGTTTGCAAGATAATATTCTAGCTACAAACCTTACTATATTATCCTATATGGGGCCAATGAAGAATCTCCTACCTAGACACTGCATGCTATACTTTAGCTTCATCTTGGTGGTGTCTATGTTTTGGCGCACATATCGCGAAGGGTCTCCTCCTTTCTTCAGAAGACCCATTATCGACAAGATGAGATCAACATCAACAAGGTAGGTTTGCTGGAGCCATAAAAAGTGTCATTAGAGGAAATTTCAACTAAAAATGGGCCTCCTAAAAATAATTAATAAAATAATAGTTAAAATAATAAAATAATATTTATTAATTTTGGAGGAAGAAAAGAAAAAAACTACTTTTTGTTTGTATTTTTAACATATCTCCCCGTATTTTTACTCAAATTTATATAGGGAGAGCTCGTTGGATGTAGAATTAAATTCTGCATCCAACAAGTACCCACTCGACATACTTTTGATGGACCCCGCTACCCCAAAAACAAGAAATACCTGAAAAAATGAAATGATGATGTCATCATTCCATTTTTTCAGGTATTTCTTATTTTTGGGGTAGCGGGGTCCATCAAAAGTATGCTGAGTGGGTACTCATTGGATGCGTAATTTAAATCCGCATCCAATTATCTATCCTAATTGAAATTTGAGTAAAAACACGGGGAGATATGTCGAAAATACAAACAAAAAAGTAGTTTTTTTATGATACCTATCCCCAAATTTATATTAAAAAAGTGTTTACAACCTATACGGTATTTCAAATTTAAAGAAATTTCATTGGCTAACACATGATGACATGGAATTTGAATCAAAGTTAAAAGGCCCATTTTGAGTTGAAATTTCCTCTAATGTGCCACCTTTCACACACCTGGGTTACGTAGCAGAAATCTTCAAGCCACTTGGTGTGTCCTTGGGGGCAAGTCTCGAGTCAAGGCTGTCACCTTGTTCTTGAATCCTCCATTTAGGCTCAACTCCTAATGAAGCCAAGGGGGGTAGACCCTATTAAGTTACTAAGGAAAAATTATTTAGTATGATGATAATATTAAAGAGTAATTTTTTTAGGAGTTTTGATTTAACAATTGTAAACAACAAATAACATGATGAGATAATCACAAGTAAGCACGAAAATGACACCCAATCACATATAGATTGAAAGAAATAAATAGTTGACCAGTGCCTTAAAAATGGAGTCAAAAAGCAATTAAGAGTGCTTGCAAGTGCTGAAATGAATGTTGTGCAATTGTAGCTTGGTTAATTTTAAATTAATGTAGGAAGATGAGTAATTTAACTTAGGCGAGGGGACTCTAGATATACCCAGGTTTACTTGAAGTATGCCCAAAAATAAACCATCACAGCTACCCACAAGGAATATGTGGGATAAATGGAGTCTTTGAGACTATTTTTAATGCACCTAAAGGTGTAACAGAGATCGGTGCCCCGAGGTCACTTTTTAGGAGTTCCCACTTCCTTTGGGTATTTTTCCACCGTAATGGTTTGATCGAAGCATTGGATTTTCGCCTGATGGTTTATCAATTTGGGGAGAGTGAATCCTGATTATTCTAGTCACTGAAGTGATTTTGATGCAGCTTGACTGATCAGATGAACCACAGCCAAGTACAGAGCATACACACTGGAGTCTTTGTTATTTTTAGTAAATTTAAAAAAAAATGTGTTCTTATTAAAAAGAAAACCCTCCAGGAACGTCTTTCGATCCAAGTGGACCTAAATCAGGGAATCAAGAAGGGGTTGATTTTATTATGAATAATGAAACAATTAATGAAAATGGAATCAAAGATACACAACATCGGTTTTCTAATTAGTCCTACCACGCATCTCTTTCCCCTTGCGGGTCAATCTAGAAGTCGTGGAGCAATTAGTATGATTAATTTTCAAATTAAAATATGGAATAATGCAAAATTATATCAAAGTATACAATCCTACATGTTAATACTAAATAAGAGCAGAAAAAAGGGAAGAAAGTAAAAAAGTGAAATGGATGCAGATCTCCCCTGGGGGGATGGGGAGCGGGCTCAAAAGAGCCTACTCAAAAAATATTTTATTTTATTATTATTGGTTACAATATCAGCAAAATGAAATATCAGAAACCTCTTGGTCCTTATATGGGATGAAACCAAGATCTTACAACTTTCCAAAATTTTTAAGTTTTAGAAAAAGGGGAGACCCCTGGGGGGATTTGAATGCTCTGAGTCAACTTTCAAGCAGAAGCTTATTTTATTTTCTATTACACATACTAAAAACTAGAAATATTGTTTGAATAAAATATGCCCAAAAGCACTTTAAGAGTACCTTTGGGTCAGCCTACCTTAACTCAAAAAAGACTAAGTTAAAACTACCTAAATAGTTGAAAAGGGAACCAAGGAAAGAAAACTTTCCTTGGGATATTGGATTTATATTTGTGCATCCAATGAAATATGCACTAATTTCTGGATTTAATCTTTTTTTAAACAGAAAAGGAAATCTAGAGCATGCAACCTACTGATTTTCTTTAACTTGCCATGCAAAACGAACGATTTCCTTATGCTAGATCTAGAATGCTTAATGATACTTTTCATAAATGAGATCTAGAATATGAGCTTTAAAATAGAATATCTATGTAAATTTTACTTTAATATAACATATCTAAATGATAACAAAGATTTTGATCACAGTAACCAGGTAAGAAAATTGATTTTTTGAAGGAGAGAGAGAGAGAAAGAGTGTTGGAAGCCTAGGAATCTTGGGCTTTGGAGTCTGCTTTGGTGGAACACCAAGAGACTATGTCATTCAAAATATATTGAATATGACGAATATGCAAACCAGATCAAGCTCTTCTATAAGAGATATCACCTACAACTTAGAAATCCTTGAACAAACAGATGGTTAAAACATAGGTGTTGTTGGAAGAGATAAATGGAAATCATGTAATTAAACTTAAAATACATGCAACTCCAATAAATATGAGATAATAAAATAGTAAGAGCATAAATCAAACTAGAATAAACTCTTACCCTAACAATATGGATCTCTCTCCTTCAAGGCCAACAATTAACTAGCAAAAGCAATGATAAATAACACAAATTATACCTCATAAGAATTTGACAATCACCATCCACACATGAAGAGCATTATACTATATATATTTCCTCTAAAGCTTCTTTATTCCGGAATAATAAACAATAACACAATACAAGAGAAACAACACCTCAATCCCAGTTCTAACTCGTTTGGAAGAGTTGATCTGAGCTTTATTTATACAAAAAACAGGAGATCCAACCCAGGGGGGCGCAAATCCCAAGGAGATAGACCACTGCAGTTGAAGGAGAGTCCATCAATGCTTGATTTGAAGGTGAACTAAACTTCCACTGATCCTACTTGTCATTCGGGGGGCTGATTGAGCTGAAACATCAACCCACAGACTGACACATCAATCCATAGAGCTTCCAAGAGAGCCCACACTTGTGGAGGAGAGAGAGAGGGTGCAATTCCCAATAAAGGATGCTGAATTTCAACTCTGGATCTGTCCAAATCACCTCCTTCAATAAAGGATTTGCCTGATCCAGTCAATCTGGTTCAGATCTGACTAATTTCAATCAAATCGGTTGAGAATCCACTGATCTAGGATTTTGGATTTGCTCCTTTATTCATTAATTTATTAATGAAAATAATCAATAATTGATTTTTTGGAGTTTTTTAACCTAAGTGATGGAAAATCACTCAAAACCTGAAAAAAGTGGGTCCATGGGTTTACATGGTGCTCTTAGCTTGAAAATGAACACCTACATGACTGAAAGTGATTATTTGGCCCACTTTTATTACAAAACCAATTTTTCTGTTTAAACTATTAAAAAATAGCCTAAGTTTTAGAAAAATTAAATTTTAATTAAAAACACTGAAATAATTAAAAAATTGAAAAAATTGAAACAACCTAGGGGGACTTAGACATGTTCATATGACTCGACCATGATGCCTGGCATGTTTATATATTGACACATAGACTCTAATAACCTCAATAGGCCTAAATTCCAAGCCAACCACCCCAACTTTGGAGGTATGGAGTGAAAAACTCAGAAATTATCAGTCGTTTATTCAACAACCAATAATAACCAAGGGAAAAAACACCCTGGGCTGATCAGATTGACAAATAAAATCTAAGAGACTGAGTCTTTTACAGAGACTATCATGCAAGAACATTTATTACAATTCCCCTATGGGGTATGAACATGTGATATAGTGTTATATTTTTAACATTAAGCTAGCATTATTAGGATATTTAACTGAGAGAATAACAAGCACAACAATCAAACACAAGAGACAATGAACATAGAGTTTTTCCTCGGGGAAACCATAAATGGAGAAAACCCTGCAACTTCCTCAGAGATAGAATTAGCACCAAAATAGAAAAGCCCAAAACAGTAAGATGATCTCCCGACAACAGTAACCTTCTTTCTATCTAGCCCCAGTGTCTTCTCCTTCCTCAACTATGCGCTACACTTGAGTGTGTATGAGATGTGTGTAAAATAGAGAGGTCACCTCTCTATTTATATTGCTTCCCGGCATGATTAAAACCCTACTAGGGCCGACTTCACTAGGTGAGTGTAATAACCGTAGTGCCCTGGAACTGCGAGGACTTTAACCCTTAGACAATAGGAGGGTTACCCACAATGACTTGACATGACTTGTTTATATTATATATCCCCCAGATCGGAACATTGGGGCATGACATCATGACTCAATTACATTACAGACACATCCTGGAATAAACATTGAGGTACAAGACATAAGATACATAGATGAATACATTCCGCAGTTACAAATACATCAACACTCCCTCTTAACTAGGAAGGTATTCTTTCGACACAATTTTCAACACTGGTCTTCTTCTCTATATCAACTAGATCATCTCTTCATCTTCATCTTCAAGTCTTCTTAGTATTCAAGTCTTCTTCATCTTCTTCATCTTCTTCTACTTCAAGTATTCTTCATCACGAGATCTACATCATCACGACTACTGGATCATCATCACATCTAGATCATCACTTGATCTAGATCATCATCACACTTGGATCGTCACTTGATCTGGATCATCATCAAGTCTGGATCATCATCACATTGATCTCAGAATGGTGCTATCTTGATTCTTCTCATCACAGGAAGTTATACAGAGTCAATCCTGTAGGCCTACCCTTCATGTAGGTCTTCATCAGTGCTTATATCTAACACTTAAGTCATAATGTCCCACCCAGATCTTACATCTAACCTCATCTTGTCAGAAAGGCACACCCAGCACTCACATCTGACCTCATCTTGTCAGAAAGGCCCAACATTCACATCTGACCATGTGTAAACACATTGTGCCAGAATGGCTCAGCACTTATATCTGATCATGTGCAAGCACATCTTATTGAAAATGCTCTACACTTACATCCGACCCCATCTTGTCAGAAAGGCACAGCACCCACATCTGACCATGTGTAAACACATCGCACTAGAATGGCTCAGCACTTATATCTGACCTCATCCTATCAGAAAGGCTATGCACTTACATTCAACCATATGTAAACACATCACATCAAAAGGGCATGCACTCACATATGATCATGTAGGAACTAATCCTACCATCGCATCAGAATGGCCCCCAGTCCCAGACTGAGCTACCTGGTAACTGACCAGGTGCCTCCTTTCTCCCAGAGAATGGCAATTTCCCTTACATCTGAACTACTTGTCAGAATGGCCAACACTCACATATGGCATGGGAGGAACTTAATCCTTTAGCCATGATAGAATGGTTCAGCCCTTACATCTGATCAAGTGGGAAAACATCCCTCTCTCACATCAAAATGGCTTCTCAGTCCTAGACTGAGTTTTCCTAGTAACTGACTAGGAACCTCCATTCCCATAATGGCAATAGAACTCATATCTAACATGGAAGGAACCTAAATCCTCTTACCATGATAGAATGACTCAGCCCTTATATTTGACCATGGAAGGAACTTAATCCTCTCCCATATCAGAATGGCTCACGGACTCATCACTTCCCTTTGGAGGGAACCTTGATTTAGAGAACACCAAGCTTCTCCTTGAAGTACTCAAACTTCATCCTAGCCAATGGCTTCATCAACACATCAGCTATCTGATCATCTGTCACAACATACTGGAGCTTCACTGCTCCCCTCTGCACCATATCCCTGATATAGTTATACTTGATCTTGATATGCTTCGAATTTTCATGGAACACTAGGTTCTCTGACAACTTCACACAACTCTGGTTGTCGCAATATATACAAGTAGCATCCAACTAGATATCAAATAAATCAGATAGTAGCTTCCTTAGCCATACTGCCTCACAACTAGATGAACAAGCTGCGACATACTCTACTTCAGCTGTACTCAGTGCCACATAGGATTGCTTCCTGTTAAACCAAGAGATCACACTTGATCCCATACTGAAGCAATACCCTAAAGTGCTCTTCCTATCGATGACACTGCCTACCTAATCTGAATCAACATAACCCTCCAAGTTAATCTTCTGATTCAACTCATACTTGAGCCCATAATCAACTATAACCCTCAAGTTCCTCAGAATATGCTTTGCAACAATCAAGTGAAAATTTCTTGGATCTGTCAAGAACTAGCTCAAGGTGTTCACAGCAAAGCAAATGTCTGGTCTCATGTTCATTAGGTACATCAAGGACCCAATCATCTAACAATACATCGTAGCATCAACTGACTCTGATGAAGCATCGCTCAATAGCTTCAGGTTTGATGCCATAGGTGTGGCCATGGCTTTGCAATCCATCATCCCAAACCTCTTCAGGATCTCTACTACATACTTCCCTTGTCCAAGGGAGATTCCATCGGCACTCTGCCACACCTCCATGCCTACGAAATAGTGCATCATTCCCAAATCTTTCATTTCAAACTCAGTAGCAAGCTTTCTCTTCGTATCAGCAATCAACCCATCCATACCTGTCACAAATAGATCATCTACATATAGTAGGAGCATCACTGGGTTGCCATATTCAACCTTGTAGTAAAGGTTGGAATCTACTTTACTCTTGGTAAAGCCCAAACTGGATAGAAAGATCTCAATTCTATCGTACTAGGTCTTGGGTGCCTGTTTCAAACCGTATAGTGCTTTCTTCAATCTACACACATGAGACTCCCTATCATGTGTCTCAAAACCGACTGGTTGTTCTACATACACTTCCTCTTCTACTACACCATTCAAGAAGGCAGTCTTGGCATCCATCTAGTGTATCTTCCATTTCATCACTGCAGCCAGAGAAAGAACTGATATGATGGAAGTGTATCTGGCTATAGGTGCAAAGGTTTCTTCATAATCTATTCCTTCCTTTTGTGAGAAACCACGAGCCACAAATCTTGCCTTATATTTTTCAATGCTACCGTCTGCAGCATGTTTGATCTTGTAGATCCATTTGGAAGTTACAATTGACTTCCCTTTTGGTCTTGGGACAAAATCCCAAACATCATTCTTCATGATTGATTGATATTATTTGATCATAGCATCCTTAAATTATTTCTTTTCTGCTGCTTCTTCATAACTAGAAGGTTCTTTATCAATGAAATCACATAGTAAAGATACATACCCGAAGCAGGATTTGGTCCTCTTTCTTTCTCTGTGATTCTCTTCTGGAGCCCCATATATTTCCTCACCTTGGATAATTTCACATACCCAAGCAGGTTTCCTCTTATGAGTATTATTCTCCAGAGGTGGATCTACAGGTCTTTGTGGTTCTTTAAATTCTTGATCTTTTTCTTGAGTTTCTTCGTTCATGGTTGTATGATGGATTCTGGGTGCTTCTGCTTCTTCAGTTTCTTCAGTAGGTCTCTTTCTAGATTATGTTGTAAGCTGTGTCTTCATCAAATGTCACATCCCTGTTGATTTCAATCATCTTGTATCCTGGGAAATATATTATGTAAGCCTTCGAGCTTTCAGAGTATCCCACAAATATACCCTTCTTTCCCGAAGGATCTAATTTTGTTCTCTTCTCTTTTGGAATGTGTATGTACACAGGACATCCAAATATTCTGAGATGGTTGACTTCTAGTTTCTTTCCGAACAAGACTTCTTCAGGAGTCTTGTTCTCGAGTACTCTATGTGGGTTATGGTTCTGTACATACACCATTGTTTTGGCAGCTTCCGCCCAAAGATGCATAGGAATATCTTGATCATGTAGCATTTCTCTTGTAGCTTCCATGATAGTTCTATTCTTCCTTTCTACAATCCAATTCTGCTGTGGATTATAAGGAGTGGACAAATCCCTATTAACCCCCGAGTCTTTGCATAGCTCTTTGAATTCATTTGAAGTGTATTCTCCGCCATTATCTAATCGAAAGGTCTTGATATTCTTTTTCAGTGTGGTTTTTATCAAGGCTTTGAATTCCTTGAACTTGCTGAATACTTCATCTTTGTTCTTCATGAAGTAAATCCATGTCTTCCTAGAAAAATCATCAATGAAACAAACATAGTATACATACCCACTTAGTGAGCTTGATGACATAAGACCACATACATTGGAGTGGATGATTTCCAAGATTACTTTTTCTTTGCTTTCGCTACTTGGAAATGTCTTCTTTGTGTTCTTTCCTTTCACACATCCTTTGCAGACCCCATCATGTTTTTCTTGTATTTCTAGAAGACCTTCAATAGCTTTGCTTGCAAGAGGTAGTGCTTTGTAATGCACATATGCAAGCCTTCTATGCCAGATTTAATTTGTCTCTACGGTGTAATGGACCAAGGCTTGTTCTGGATGTCCCTTCAATTTGTACAAACCTCCTTCTTGTTCACCAATCACTATTGCATCATCAATAGTCTTTTCTTTTTGCCACATGATGACTTGACCATCTATGAATGCAACCCTCATTCCTTTTGCAGCTAATGTAGATATGGAGAGAAGGTTCTTCTTGAGCCCTGGCACAAGCAATACTTCCTTCATTGTCATAGACTTTCCAAAGTCTAGTTTGTAGGAGGATTCCCCACTACCTTTTATTGGATGCTGGTAGTCATCTCCTAGTTTCACCTTGTGAGGTGATTCATGTTCTGAAAGTCTCACAAAGGATTCCTTGAATCCAGTCATATGTTTGGAAGCCCCACTATCTATAATCCAATCATTGCTTCCATGAGTAATGTTTCTTGTGAGAGTGGAAATCAAAACATATTCATCCTCTCTTGAAGAATCTTCACTTTCATATCTGGTTCTCTTTGATGAAGCTTCATCATCCTTTGTAGCATGAGCATGATGTCTGTTCTTGTTTCCCTTCTTCTTGTGAGAGCTACTTTTGTTCTTAAGACAATCTCTAGCAAAGTGTCCTCTTTCATCACATGTATAGCAAATGAACTTAGACTTATCTCTAGGATTTCTAGAGTTATTTCTTTGATTAGAGTACTTACTTCTATGATGGTTGGATCTAGGTTTCTTGGATTATACTCTGAGAGCTTGATCTTCACTTCCCATCTTCTCTTCTTGAGCTGCTATCCGAGCTTCTTCTTGAGAAAATTCTTCCCACAGTCTGTTGAACTTGACTAACTTCTTTCTAGCACAGATCCCTTGAATGAAGGAGTCACATGTCCTAGGGAGACCATTCAAGGTGGTCATCACAATTTTTGTATTCTCCATTTCTTCATCTACTACTTCTAATTGTTCCTTGATCTGAGAAACCCTTGTGAAGTAACACTAGATGGTCTCTACATTATCGTTCTTCACATTCTTCAGTTGATTCCTCAGAGTCATCTTATGGTTTATCTTCTTTCCTTCAAACAATTTGGTTATGGCATCAAACATAGATTTAGGTGTCTGGAGGGAGGACACCTATGGTATAAGGTGATCCTTGATAGAATCGGCAATGACCCTCTTTTCCATAACCAACTTCTTCTTATGTAAGGCCTTAGCCTCATCTCCCTCTGGAACTGGAACCTCCTCATTAATGTAGGAGTCCAACTCATTCTCTTCTAGGACCAGGGAGATCCTATACTTCCAGGATCAAAAGTTATCATCTCCCTCAATCTTTTCATCAATCTTGGTATGATGAGACATATTAACTGAGAACCTCAAATGGAAATAAGAAAGTTTTAGATCTTACTAGGTCAAGATGTCAGATCTGGATTTGGAGCTGAAATCCTGTAGTACTAGTTCAGGAGCAAATTAGGGTTTTGATTTTCCAGAGTTATGTCCAACCAAATGCTTTGAAATTGATCCCTAACATTTATTTTGGGGAGGATATCAATCCAGGCCTGCGATCACTGAAAAATTCCTCTTCTATGAAAATCCCTAATTTCCGGCAGTAGTGTCGGGTCCAAAACTAAAAAACCTCATAATTGGATTCTGCTTCGACAGAAATATGCGCCCTAGGGAGGAGAGTTATTCCACCTTACTTTTGCTGAAAATATGTGGAGGAAGGTCGACAAAGTAGGAAGCCCTAGTTCCCGCAGCTGCATAGTGTCTTCTTCTCATGTTAGCTCTGATACCATGTTAGATTTTTAACATTAAGCTAGAATTATTAGGATCTTTAACTGAGAGAATAACAAGCACAACAATGAAACACAAAAGACAATGAACACAGTGTTTTTCCTCAGGGAAACCATAAATGGAGAAAACCCCACAACTTCCTCAGAGATAGAATTAGCACCAAAATAGAAAAGCCCAAAATGGTAAGATGATCTCCCAACAGCAATAACCTTCTTTCTATATAGCCCCAATGTCTTCTCCTTCCTCAACTATGCACTGCACTTGAGTGTGTATGAGATGTGTGTAAAATAAAGAGGTCACCTCTCTATTTATACTGCTTCTTGGCATGACTAAAACCCTACTAGGGACGATTTCACTAGGTGAGTCTAATAACCCTAGTGCCCCGAAACTACGGGGACTTTAACCCTTAGACAGTAGGAGGGTTACCCACAATGACTTGACATGACTTGTTTATATTATAGATCCTCTTGATTGGAACATCGGGGCATGACATCATGACTCAGTTGCATTACAGACGCATCCTGGAATAAACATTGGGGTACAAGACATAAGATACATAGATGAATACATTCCAAAGTTACAAATACATCAACATATAGTACAACAAGCACTTCCCAGAAGTACTTCCGAAGGTCTTCTGAAGTCTAAACAAATAATCTTTGTCCGGTTCACTAGGCTCACTTGATAAAAAACCATGAAGTACAACTTAGGTGGTAACATTCTGGCTCCATCTAGGGACACATTCTCTGACTAATCTTCTGATTTAAAGAAGAGGATGTGAGAACTCTAGAATCTCTAGGTCCTGCATAGAAATTAAAGTTTTTTCAGTAACATGTATATATAAAAAATCAACTATAAAAGAAAACTGATGTACATAATTAGTCTATGATTTACAAAAAGGAAATATTTTACAAAACTAATATACAAAACAAAAAATTTCAAGGTTAGTAACATAGTACAAAACACCTATAATACAACAATATCTATAATACAACAATATGATACATAAAATTTAAAAATACATGTAGGGCAAGGTTTAGAAATTGACCCTGAAACCAGCGATGCCAATAAAGGCATCAAAATGTCTCGGCAAAGAACATCTTGAGGAGAAATCCATTCACTAGTAGGATTGACCTTTCTCCTTCAAGGTCATTTAGATAGAAAGAATTTGTTCCTGCTACTTCATCAATGATATACGGCCCCAACCATAAGCTTCCGAACTTTTCGTGTTTCTCAGGTTTCTCCCATCATTTGTCCCAACACAAGATTGTGTCACCTACTTCAAAGGATCCAAGTCAGGTAGATCTATCAAAGGTTCTGTTGACTTTGTCTAAATTTATGATACTTTGGTCAAGGGAATTTATTCTACTCTCATCTAACTCGGTCATCTGGTTTATTCTGTTCTGAATGGCCTCCTGATCTGAGCTAAAGGTATGTAGAAGCTGATACACTGGAAGCTTTAAATGGACTGGTAAAGTGACATCTAGGCCATAGACAAGTTCAAAAGGGCTCCTCTCAGTTGAACTTTTCTTTGTGATTTTATCGACCTATAATGCAAATTTGATCTTGCTATCCCAAGCCTTTTTATTGTCACCCACAATTTTCTTGATTGTGGTCATTAAGATTTTGTTACTTGACTCAGCTAGATAATTTCCTTGGGGATAATAGTTGGATGAATGGGATAGGACAATGTCGTACTTGAAAAAAAAGGATGACAGCTCGGAGGAAACAAAGCATGGGCCATTATCTGTGATGATTCTGGTTGGCGCACCGAATCTTTTGATAATCTTCTCTTCTAAGAAATCCATGACTATAGTATCGGTTGCCTTCTTGGTGGGTATCACCTCTACCCACTTGGTGAAATAATCAGTGGTAGTAAGGATCTATGAATAACCATTTCTTGAGTTATCTTTGAACTTACCGATGAATTCAAGCCCCCACTGCTAGAAAGGGGCTTGGATTACTATTGGATTTAAAGGCAAGGCCTTCATTTGTTTCTTTCTGGTGTAACTAACACTAGGGGAAAACTCTGATAGACTTATGCACATCTAAAAATAGGTTTGGCCAATAGTATCCTTCTCTAAGGATTTTATGGGTGGTTGTTCTTGCTGCAAAATTTCCACTACAAAATCCTGAATGGAACTCAACCATGATTTTTTTGGACTCAGGTTCATCGACACATCTAAGTATTAAACCATCGAGGTTTCTCCAACCCAAACCATCTTTTGTTAAACAATACTTAGTTGCTTTTAACCTTAATGCTCTTCTTTTATGGCCAAGTAAGTGATTAGGGCATGTAAGGTTGTGGAGGAAAAAGATGGTGTCGGTATACCAAGGGTGCTGCTCTAATCTCTGAAGCTCGTCTGATACACTTTGTTCTGAATCACTGTTCTCGCAGATTATTCCTAAGGCCTTTTCATTTCCTTGGGTCAACATCTTTGCAAGACCCTGCCCCTTGATTAACTTAGTAGGTTTTATCTCTAAATCATATTCTTGAATATTTGAAACCCACTTACCCCTGATTCCTAGACAATCTTGTTGAGACATGATATCCTTGACAGCTGCATGGGGTACGTACCCGATTATTTTGGAGTAACCCACATAAGTTCTAAAATATTTAAGGGACTTGACAAGAGCATAACCATGTTTCTCCATGGTGGTATACTTCAACTCTGATTGTTGCAAGGCCCTAGTCATAAAGGCTATAGGTTGCTCTTGTCCCTCCTTATTCTTTTGAATCAAAACACTGGCAATGGTTTCTTCTAATGCAAAGGAAAATATCTGGAATTCCTTGGAATAATTTGGACTGATCAAGACCAGGGACATGGATATGCATCTTTGATAGACTTGAAAGCATATTTCCCTTCATCCGTCGACTCAAACTTAGCATATTTCTTTAATAATTTTTGTAGAGGTTTCATTAATTTTGATAAATTTGGGATGAATCTCCTTTTGAAGTTGATCTGACCATTGAAATAGTGGGGAGATTTTAGATTCTGAGGCAAGGGGACTTTCTTAATGGCTTCAACTCTCCCAAGATCAACCTTGACACCATCCTTAGAAATGATGTGCCCCAACAACTTGCCTTCATCAACCCCAAAGATTGACTTGGCAGGGTTCAAGGAGATACCATATTTTCGACATCTTATGAAAACCTGCCTAAGATGACTTATGTGTTTAGATCTTTCTTTTGAAAAAACAGTTATATCATCTTGATATATTTCAATTATTTTTCCTATAAGTTCTTTGAAGGCAAAATACATGGCTCATTGGAAGGTGGCACCAACATTCAATAAGCCAAAAGGAATTCTTAAAAATTTATAGGTACCCTAAGGTGTGGTGTATGTAGTATTATGTTGATCCTCCTTATTTACCAACACCTGGTTATAACCGGAAAATCCATCCAACATGGAAATCATTCCTGATCCTGTTACTCTTTGAAGCAATGTTTCCATGTCGGGTAATGGGTAATTATCTTTAAGGCATGATGTATTCATATTTTTGAAATCTATACATATTCTAATTGACACATTCTTCTTTCTGACAACAACTAAGTTGGAGCACCAAGATGAATGTATTGTAGGTGCTATGATCCCTGCTGCTAACATCTTCTGAAGTTCCTTTTGCACAATGGGGGCCAACTTAGTATTTATTTGCCTAATTTTCTGTCGAAAAGGCTCGACCTCCTTAGCCTCTTATGTGAGGGGAATAGTGTGTTGAAACACATCTTCCCAATAGGCTTTAATTTCATCATAACTAAAGGCCAACACATCTCTATATTCTTTGATTAAGTTGATCAAAATTTTCCTTTCCTTTTCTGAAGTACCTTTTCCAATTTTTATTAACTTGGGGTCCTTATCAGTTCCTATGTTTATTTCCATTAATTCTCAACTTTTATTTCTTCTTTTTGTTTTTTATGATAATCCTATCGACTGAAAATATTTCTGAAAGCTATAAGGCTACCTGGGATGTAATTTCTTTGATTATCCTCTCATTCCTGATACTCTTTACCCTCTTGTCGATAACTGATCTTTCAACCTTCAAACTCTTGGATATTGTGGATGAATCTCAAAAGTTGCTCATCATCATTAAACACCTGCTAGTAATCTACATTATCTGGAATTGAAGGTATGAAATTGATTTCCATCCTTCCATTCCCAATATCATTTCATATGATGGCTGGAGGGTAGATGCTGCTACTACCAATTTATCTTCCAACCCATTCATTTCCCTATGGATCTCTTGAATGTTAAGTGCATCAAACCATTATGTAGTGTCCCATGTGTCATTTCTATACTTCCTTAGTCTGTCATTTTTGCATTGATACTGATTCTTAATCTGGAGGACAACTAAGTCTGAATCACCTTTTATGTTCAACATCTTTATCCCCATTTCTTTAGCGGGTTCTAACCCTAGGAGCAATTCCTCATACTCAGCTACATTGTTTGATGCTTCAAACTCTAACCTGAAAGATAAGTTGTAGACTTTATTTGTAGGAGAGATGATCAAGATACCTGCACCTTTTCTAGCTTTGGAATAAACCCCATCAAAGTACATTTTCCAAACTTCATCTATATTTTCATTTTTAATGTTTTCCTTAATATGGGGCCATGAAATTTGACAAACTAGCATAGTTTCCAAAGTTATCAGTGAAATGAACAAATTCATTTATGTGGTTCTTAGGGTTTTCTACATCTCCTTTCCTTAGCTTCTCTCGATGGAGAATCACCCTAGTGTTTTCTTATGTAGGTATAGTAGAAAATGTCGAATCCATTTGAATGTACCCACCAAGAGTTGCGGCCCATTTTCTGGATAGCAACATAGCCCAATTATCTAGAACATCTATCACTACCACATCCATTAACATGTCGATGTCAGGATACTTGGCCAACTTAACTTGTAAAGTTAATATTATCCCTACCACTTCAAATTCTCTTGCATCCATAGAAAAAACATCGTGGTAGGGTTGGGTGACCCTTAGATTTAGTTGTTCCATTACTTTTCTTGTCATGACATTTGATGAAGCACCTGAATCTAACATGCAGTTATGAAAAAGAAGGTTATCAACTAAGAAAGAGACATAAAATCCAAGTGGTCTTCTCTTCTCGGATCAACACTATTGAGGACTATAGGCATATCTATAGGTTCAATATGTTCAGCTTCAAATATAGAATTATTATTAGGGAGAGGATCCTCTTTGACAATATTATGAGTTTTACTTTGACTATCCTCTATGGCTTTCAACAAATTTTCTTTTTGACCAAGAATTTTAAGGACATCAGTTGCATAAACATGAATCTTAGCACTACTTATCCATTCTCCCATATCAACATTTGATTGATAATAGGGGGATTTGGGAGAGGAGGAGAAGTTAGCTTTTGCTTGTACTGTTTAGACGGTGATGGCTTCTCCTTTCTTTGATAAGATGCACCCTTAAATCTAGCCTCCTTGATTTCCTTGATTGTTTCCAGAGAAGGAATTACACCATAAAAGTTGGAAAGGAGATCCTTCTCATAACTGTAATATGTGGCCTTCTGCCAATGCTGGTTTGATAAAGGGTAGGTTTCTCCTACCATGTACACATGATCAGACTCACTTGACGTTGTTTCCTGATTACTGACCTCGGGCATTCCATGTTCTATAACTTTGTTTCCAATATAGAAAGTGCTTTCTTGGTGGAATTGATCACATAGGTCTACACCATGGAATGACTTCTTCTACCATGTTAGCTAAGTCTAACTAGTTTGGAATCATAGGTTCTTGCTGAGGAGCTTTATTTTGATACATTTCTTTCTGTTTAGGATGAAAGTTCCTAGGTCCATTATTTCTTTCCATTTTGATTATTCTATTCTGCATATGATTTAGTTGTGCAGAATGATTTGCCATAAGTTGGTTTTGACTAGTAACCAAGTCTTTTATCATGTCAGTTACCTTTTCCATGGGATCTTTAAAGGTTTCATTTTCTTCTAATTCAACGGATTTACCCTTATCTTTGTTGTATGAAGTGTTTCCCCTATAGTAACCTATAATGTTGGGCTTGCCTAAAGACTGCATATTCTTCTCTATTTTCTCGGCCAATTCCTGAGCAGTTTTTAGATCGGTCGGCTCTTTGTCTCTTAACAGGTACCTCAAATCACCAGTGAAAGCTTTGATGTAAGATATGAGGATGGAGGCATCCTTTGGCTTGATTTATTTAGGTAGGTCTGCAACCACATGCCTGAACTTAGTGTTAAATTCATCCATGGTTTCATTCTCCATATTCTTTATGTTATGAAGGGCAGCAAGCAGACGTCTTGGTTCTTTATTTTCTCCCCATTTCTTCTTAAAACCCTCTAGGAATTCACTAAGAGTTTTATATCAATCATCACCTAGGTCAAAGTACCATTCTGCAGCATCATCCTCTAGGGATAAAGCAAAGAGCTTCATTTTGACATCTTCAT
The DNA here is from genome assembly GCA_001517045.1 of Pseudotsuga menziesii. Classification (NCBI taxonomy): domain Eukaryota; kingdom Viridiplantae; phylum Streptophyta; class Pinopsida; order Pinales; family Pinaceae; genus Pseudotsuga; species Pseudotsuga menziesii. The sequence continues at coordinate 400,523 of LPNX010676845.1, read as the reverse complement.
GGTTACGGGAAGCATCATTGCAATAACTGACGAGGTGCTTTTCAAACTTTCGAATGTGAGACTTGGCAGTGATGGAATTATTTCTTTGGAATATGGGGAGCTTCTTGATAGCATCATTTGGAATGTCACGGGGTTTGTAGATTTCTATCATTTCTTGAGATTGGAAGGTATGAATCTCTACAAATATGTGATGGATATCTGAGAGGGATTGGTCTCCTAAATTTTCAAGGTTTCTACAAGAAGTCTGCCTATTCAATATTTCCCTAATAAACCTTTCGAGATCAGGGAGAGGATTGAATAATTGTCAGCGGTTTCTTCAGGTAGAAATTCTTGAAGGGATGTCAGAAAGTGGAATCGCCAGATGGTTTGAGTTTTTATTATGTTTTTTAAAGACTAGATCAATCCAAATTGTTTTGATCTTTTTAGTTGTTTAGAAAAAAGTTAAGCTAAGTTGTATCAACAGTTGGGTCCTAGTCTTTTGACCTTATCCTGATTTAGAGTTTATAACTCCTCCAGTTGGTCTCTTTTCCAAATTATATGGGGAATTTGTCAATGTCTCCTACATTGCAGATTTGTTTCGTTGGTCCTATTTTGTGTCAAAAGCTGCCTAAGTCACTTTTGTGTTGTGCTCACTGTTCAAGGATTAAACCTTTGTCGGCCATTCTACAGTTGCCTTGACCTTTGGTGTCAGCCATTCCCTGGTATCCGTTCATTACATCATGTCTTCAGCGGTCCTTTTTGTGAAATTCAGTACCAATTCCAGATCCAATTAGTCTTTGACTTACCTCGTGTTGGATGATGAAGGATGCCTTAATGCCTTCCTTCCAACGGATCTCTTCCTATCGACTGCAACACATCTTGCTCTGGGGACGAGATTTATAGTTTTATGACAGTACCTTGGGAATTGTTGTCATCAATGGCAATTTCCCTTGCTATTGGGTAGTGGGGATACCTTAATGTCTCCTACTCGATAGATTCTTCAAGTGTTCGACTTCAAGTCCTTGTAATCACACTTGTTAGAATGTACTAGGTACCTTGGGAACCATTTTCATTAATGGTGGTTTCCCTCGTGTTTGTTAACGGTTTTCATTATTGACCGATAATCAAACGGTTTCCTCCATGTTCGACTTCAGCTCCTTTATTCGCATGGTTAGGATTCATACTTTTTTTGGGCGGTTTGGATTGAAGACCTTGGGGCCGACAGTAGCATTGTCATATTTTGCTATTGCCCAAGTTGCGCAAGACCTTGTTATACTTTATATGACATTTTTCCGAGACATAGATCCACCTTGTATTTTTGTGGCTATGATCGATTGTTGAGCATGGATCCACCTTGTTCATTTGTGGCCATGGCTCATTTAGATTTGATATGGCGCCTTTTTGCATATTGAGTGACCATGATAGTTTCATCAGTTATACATATGTTGGATCCGCCTATATCTTTATGGCGATGTTTTGTATATGGATGTGTATGTTCCAGATATCAGTTTTCTGACATTTATCTCTCTTACAGGTACCTTCACTCGAGCCTTTGAATCTTGGATTCTCTGCTCTCTCTCCATACGCAGCTGTTTCCTTTATAATGTATTTCGGCTATCATCTTCCCCTCTAACCTCACACATTAGGGGGCATCTGTTATACACCAGAATGGCACCTCTCCGTCCGAGTGTCAACTTTCCTTATGTTGGCACACAAAAAGACACTTATGGATTGAGGTTTGCCTAGAATATTATAGCTTGGCTTATTATGAAATACATTCTGCCTCTATCCAGCTAATTACTTTGTCACATTTGCCATGTTAGGATGTGTGCGCGACTCTCTCTATTGACAACTCGTGCATCACTCGCGAGTCTCCCTTGTAGAAAGTCGTGAATCCTTGTATTCGCGGGTTGCTCTTCTATATAGTCGTGCATCATTCGCGGGTTTCTCTACTGCAAACCCGCGAATGTGTTTCTTAACATTTAAATATTAAAACACGCGTTAACTAGAGATTAGTTATGTCATGTAACTGGATTTCCTTAACTGCTGTAACTTCTCTAACCTTCGAACTACCTTATTTCACCCATATAAATATAGGTAGGAAAGGCCATGAGTGGGGACTTGGGTTTTATGCATTGTTATGCTGGAGGAATCGGGACTCTCTTTGCCTACACCTTTTCCCGGGAGGTCTTCCCTTGTGTTGCAGAGCTTGGAGGCTGAGTTCTTTGGAGAAGAGAAGCAGTAGAACCAGATCAAGGTTTTGTGAGGTGCCAAACTTGAAGAGAAGGTATACTTGTATTTGTTTTCAAGATTAATAAAGATGTGATGTCCTTCTTCTTCCCAAATCATTGTTCAATGTGTGATTGAATCTCTGTTTATGATCATATTATGATGTTAATCAGATTATTATTTCATATTTGTTTGATTATCATTGTTTTATATGTGGTCATTATGGTTTGAGGAAGGTATAACTTGTTTTGCAGGTCTCTTGGAGCGAGAGGAGCAAGAAGAGGATTGAAGAGAAAGCTTGGACCAGTCTTCAGTTTATTCAGGTGTGGACCTTTCTCATCTCTCATCTTGCGTATATATGCTTGCTGAACATTGTGCATCTCTCTTTCAACCCCAGTACGTTGATGGCCTCTTAAACCCTAGCCATATGATACTTTCCTTTACAACAATGGCCATCGGCTCAAACTGTATACCAAGCCTATCAACAAGGAAGATTTTATACAGCAGATTTCACAGCAACGGGAAATGGAAGTGCTGGATAGACACATCAGTGTTTCTCCTTCACTTACTTCTTAGCTGCTCTGATATTTCCAGTAAAAAAAAAAGAAGAAAAAGAAAAAAAAAACAGAAAAAAAAACAAAATATCAAAAAGAAAGAAAAAAAGAAAAGGGAAGTTTAGTTGTGAAAACCAGGTCACTGGCACAACATAAACTTGAATTTTCCATGGAAAAACAGGTTCGCTTGGCCATTGAAAATTCATAAAAATATTTCATTTCTTTTACATAGTTTTATTTTCAATAATACAGTTCTTGTTTGACTTGAGGACAAGTCAATAAGTAGGCCTGTGAGGGGGATAAGCATTTTTATGCTTCCTCGGAACCCTCCAAGTCTTTTTCATATGCAGAAGGGACCTGATTTCTAGCAATACAGTGATTTCTAGCAATGCAGAGGGACCTGACTTCCAGTAAGGCAGAAGAAATCTACAGAAGGACCTGACTTTCAGTAAAGCTGAAGGAATCCGAGATGGCAGACAGAAGACATCAGAAGGACAAAAATTAATCAGAAATAAATGCAAACCAGTTACATCAGGCAGCAAGCTCATCATACAGGGATATCAAGCAAAGTCTGTAAGAATTTTCAGTTTTTGTGTTTTAAAAGTTTCATGATTCTTTGTTTCTAAGTGATGACATATTTACCTATCCTAGTAAGCTTGACTGCCTATTTCATTATCCTGGCAGTCTCTACCAGCATTCCATTTACTTTCCATTAGTCTCTGCCAGCATTCCATTTACTTTCCATTATCCTACCCTAGGGGTCAAGATGGTGGTCAAATCAAACCTAAGAGCAAATTTTAAATGGCCAAAATATATGTTGCATTCTACAAGCAGGGTCTCCTTCTCAACAGAAAGTGAAATGTTTTGAGAAAATGGAATTTCAAATGTTTTCTTTTATATATGTATTTTGTGCATCATGCATTAAGTAAACATATAAAATTTAAGGAAAATCGATGGTCATGTGTATCTTCAAAAGGAAAAGGAGTTTACTTTAAGAGAAGAAATCCCTTTATTGCAGCTTGTTCATTAAACGTTGGGGCATGCAAAGAAGTTAAAGTATATTATATGAATCAAAACCTTACCTTTAATTTCTTCCCTGAGCAAATGATTGAATGGAAAGTGGCATGTTTATTAAATGATGAGAAAAAAATGTGGATATATGCCCCATGACAACATACAAATGTGCCTGAGTTTTGTATTATGAATTGGTGAAGTCGAGGAGTACAATTTGGTCATTCTTCTTTGAACCAAATCCAACTCTTTTCCTCTGCGAAAATCGATTGCCGTGGGTGATAGTTTTCAGTGAGAAGGAAGCTGTGGATTACAGGAAGGGCACAGACACCAATTGCTGTGGAAATCGCGCAGGAAGAAGTGAAGACAGTTATACCAGAAAGGAGGTAAAACTTAAACCCTTTCTTTTCCAAAGACTCTGCCAAGCCAACAGTAATTCTACATTTTCAGAGTATCATTTTTGGGATAAGAAAAACAAATGCAGAGTTGAAAATTGAAAGGTTGAAGTTTACTGTTTCCTATTAAAGTTCAAAATGTCATCTAGACTAGAACTAGCAAAATTCAATCCCACTGATATTCATGAGAATTGCATGGAGATTTTTGAAAGTAAGCAGTGGGTAACTTTCTTTGAAAAGTTTGATGGGCATAATGAGCATGTTAGTCTAGCTTTTGTTGAAACATTTGATGGAGAAAAGGTTATAGTGGAAAACTTGCACTTCAGACTGTCTGAAGACATCTTAGCACAAATTATTGGCCTACCACAGGAAGGAGAAATATTTTTCAAGACTAAAAAATTCAAAGAGAAAGCATGGATACCCTTTTTGTGCAGATCAAGAGTAGGGTCAGTAAACTGGAAGAAAGGAATACCAAAAAGCTGGCTGGTTCATCCCTGGGATGAAATAGTTTATGTTATCCAAAAATTTATTACCTGTGAGGGCCGATTTAGTATTGTTTATCTTTACCACATCAAGCCGTTGCAGCATTTAAAAGGTGAATGTGAGATCAATATGCCCTATTTCCTGTTACAGAGTTTAACTAAGATGGCTAAGGCTGTCCAAAGGCGTGAAAAAGACAAAATGACAAGCCTTTTTCACTGTGGACTCATCAAAATCATCATCCAGCATGAGTTACAAAAGCAAAATTTTACATGGTCAGGATTTTTAGTTCACAACCAGTTTGAAGAGCAGGAAGAATTGCTTGAAGAAGGTTTAAAAGAAGATGAATTGTTGATGATAACATACCCTGAGGCAACAAGCTCAAAACCGCCAAAGGGGAAAAAGAAAAAGAAAGAGGTGTTGCTGATTACTGATGATGAAGACAACTCTGAGGCAGCAAGTTCAAAACAACCTCAGAGAAAGATACAAACTAGGAGTGTGATGAGAGAAGAAAAACAGTTTAAAAAGCAAGAACAGATTTTCACCACTTACCAGAGAAAGCCAAGGAAGTATAAGCAAGCTTGAAGCCAGTCAGCATCAGAAGATGAGGAACACATACAAACCTTGGGGAGTCAAGAAGAATATCCAGTAGATGAAACAGGGCAGGATATCCAAGAAACTGATGAAGTGATCAAACAGACAAAAAGAATCAATCTCTTCTTGGATCATCAAGAGAAGGAAAAGGAAAAGCAATCAAGACAGGAAATACTAAAAGACTCGGCTTCTCTTTTCTCAGAGCAACAAACTGTGGAAGATGAAAAGAAAGAAGATTCAGTACAAAAGCATGAAGAATTGGGGATGGATACCAATTCTGTACAGCTTCCAATGAAAATGAAGAAGAAGAAGACTTCCAAAAACAACAAAGAGATTAAGAGATTGAAACTTGAAATAAAGGAATTAGAGTTCAGGAATGAGAATTTAAGAGAAGTCAGTTGGAAGCTGAAGGTTCAGAGGACACGCATCTCTAAGCATGCATACAGATGGTATAAGCAAAAGAAGATTTATAAAGATAAGTATGAGAGACTGAAGGTCCTTTATGCATCTCGAGCTTCAACTGATGCATCGTCTCAGACAAGAGATTAGAAGCAAGATGATCAGCAGCAAAATTTTGGTTCTAAACAGGGTCAAATATTTTTGGCATGGGGACATGCAACAGCTTCCTCTTGGGGGAGATATTGGGCACCATTTTGACCTCTTTTTGTCACCTAGATATCTTCCATTTTCCTTCATAAAACCTTCATACTGATTTATAAAGCTTTAAAGTTCACCCACAAACTTTGGTTAAAAGGTATAAATGTCATTGCTTTTTAACAAATTGAATTTTGAGATTTTAAAGCATTTAAACTAAGGTTTTTATTCAGGATTACAGGATGTGCTAACTTCCCGTAATGTCTCCAAGGTTGAACACTTGCAGGCCAGCTAGGCGTGAACTGAAAGATGGAGAAAATATCCTCAGTGTCCAAGGATGGATAAACTTCCAACGGATAGATGATGTGGCTATCACAGGTGTCCAGTCAATGTTGGTCAAAGATGACCACCTGCGTTACCACTCGGCACAAAAGCAGGGCAATTCCGATTTTGTTGATTTTCACAGATCTGATAGGGGATCTCGAGGACTATGTTTCATTAATTAGTTTCCAGATTAGTAGCATTTCTAGTTTTCAAGGATTTGTATAAGTACTTTACAAAATAGAGAAGAACACATCACGATTTGGGGAGAAACGCATGCTGTTTTGTACTGCGTTGTTCCATCACAGTGTATGATCGATTTTATGGTGAATATCATTAAAGTTTAAAGCTCTGTGATTTTTCATTTGTGTGTGTGAACAAGGCATTGGAGGGCCCCCTCTGTCGAGTCTACACACCCCTTTTATTGCCAGTAAATGCAATTTGGATTGTAATGCGATTTGGATTGTGTTAATGGTATGTTTCAGTTCCTGTAGAATCGATTTTTCTTATTCAGTTTTAATCAGTTTTATAAGCTCTGTCATTTTATTGGTTATATATTGAAGGAATGGTTCAGACTATGATATCATTATGCTGTACATCGCTTGTTTATCCAATGATGAAGAACAATTATACATTATGAATGCTTTCCTGTAAGGGAAATTGATGATTGATTGTTAATTCAGTGCTGGGATAATAGACAGAATCTCATAGTTCATAGTTTAGGGTTAGGCTTAATTCGTTTTTATTACCTCAGAAGCTTTCATATATAAATTTCTTTAACATAAAATTGCTGTGTAAATGAAATATCAGATGAAGCTGTTCCTGTAAGGGAATTTTTGTGTTTTCAAATCACAGTAACTTAATTTGTTAATAGGTTTATTTCATAGATAACTAGATTACCAAACAAGTCTAGCTTTGAGTCCTTATACTTGGATATGCCTCTAAGTCTACCAACCCGGATTGACATAAACTTAAGGTTTGATTTGCATCAATAGATCGAAGCCCCACACTCATCATATTTTTATCCTACTTTGGAAAAGAACTTGTGTAAATAGCTTAGAGCTTGAATAAGAGATCGAGTAAAGCTTCTTTATATATGATGATATATTGTTTTTGAGTTTTCATAAGCATTTTTCAAATAACACTTACAATAGCTTTCATTTAAAAAAGACCTCATTGTCATTTAACTATGATAATATATTACATGGGCATTTATTAGGAGGGTATGGCTTACTAGAATAGATCATAATACTTATTTTGCATAAAAATTTATCGATTTAAGGAGTTACTAATTTATTGCTTTAAGGAGTTACTAGTTCAATATACCCACATAAAACCCATTGTGGTTGTTTCAAAATGAAATCCAGATCCTTTAATTTTTAAATGACGATTAACTTCTTTTGACCTAATCTATTCAATATCTCTATTGAAATGAAATTGCACGTTAAATGCTGATTTAAAAATTCAAGATTAGCTCATACATAATTATCAGACATTTTGGAGATTTCTAGTGTACTAACTAGTTGGATAAACTTGTTCTCTAAGGCCACAACTCTGATGTGTCCAAATTTGGAAATTTGTAGATTAAATAATAAAAAATCGAACATTATAATCACTCCCAAACTAGTTACTCACAAAGAGTTTCTTTGAGAAAGATAGTCTTGTGCACACTTTTTCAAATAAAAGCTTACATCATCTTTCTAACTTTATCATTTCCATAGGTTCATGTTAGTGCTAAAATTTGCTCTTGAATGCAGAGAGCAAAGTCTAGCACATCTTGAAGATTGAATGATTGTTTGTGTAGGTGTTGTAAAGGGGTCTAAAGATTAATGCACATAGAGAAGGCATAAGATCAGTGAAAACATTAGATTTTGTGAATGACATTAAAAAACTGGATTGAAACAAGAATGATATCAAAGATGTCTCTAGTTTAAAGTTGATTCAAAACATGCAGAACAAACAGTTGCTTCACACATTAACATAAAGAATCATATCCAGAAAAAAGCATTCCAAACATAGATTCTGGGATTTTAAAGCACAACATGAGCATTCATAATAAAAACGTCATTATGAAGGATTTCACGACTACGATCAGACTAGACAAAACTGCAAAATATCCATATATGAAATATAGTTTAAACCAGGATTATAACAAATAAAATCTCATCTTGGATTACAGGACTCCAAAAGAAATTTATAGAGCATGTCTCAGAACTTCAAAATACAACTCTCGACCCTTCAAAATCCCCCTCAGGAAATAAAAAGAAATGAAGGGATTGAAATCCTCTTGAAATCTATCACTGATACGTTGACTACCATCTCATCACCAATCACCAATCACCCTCAAAATCTGTAACTGCTAGATGATGTGTTAACTTTGTCCTTGAATGCAAAACTTGACCTCCAAATTTGGAAAAACCTGATTCATGCCCAATCTTTTCTTTTTGCAAACTAGAGATGGGTTTTGATCCTCTGCTTGATATGTGGCTTGACTGGGATTATTATATTAAAACAGAGTTTAATGATAAGGTCTTATAAAGGTCTTGGCACCTTGAACATTGGTTGTTACTTTACATCCCTCGAATTGGTGAAATACTCCTTCAATCATGAAATTGCTTAAAAAAAAAACTATGCTGGTGTATTTGAAAGTTGTCTCTTATGAGCACTTGTTTTACTGCTTCTATATTTCTGGTTGTTACTCTGCCAACTACTATCAATAGTTGTGACATATTGATACTTGTCGTCAGTTTAAGATGTGTTTCCTTTTGTCTTCATCGAATATTAAAGTTAACAATGGTGATGTTTCCATATAAGCTTTGATTAACAAATAAAATTGATCGCTTATCATATATGAGAAACACATCTGCTATATAGAAATAGCAACTATCATCAAATACTTGAATGCACCCAACGATTAATAACTAGCCGCAACAATCTCCAGACAGCAGAGAACTCACTTTCCCACACTGACTCCACATGAGATGTAGCTAATAACCCTTGAAACTTCATATGTTCCACTTGTATCCTGTTCCTTTCCTAATGGATGCACATCTTCTAGGCGATGCTCCCTTTAGTTTCATCAAACATCTTGTGGTCCTTGTGCAAAACCCGATGACACTTGGAATTTCTTGCTTCAGGCTCTGAGGGGTGATTTTTAAATAGTTGCGACATGATTACATGCATCTCATCTATGGTTTTAATAAAAACATTCTCTGGCAATGTTCAATGAGGTTCCTCAAGCAATATTCAACATTATATACTTGATCGTAAGTCCTCCCTTCAATGCATTAATGTATGAAGTTGGCGCTGAGGTGTGCAGTTGATTCCCAATTGTTAGCATCTAGTGCTTTGTCTTAGCTCTCCATGTAGACGCTACCTCAAACTCTTCAAGAAACTAATGCGAAAAACTGTGGATAACGCTGAGATGAAAACATCGTGGCTCAATACTACAATTGCATCTTCCTTTTGATAACGAAGAATAATCCATGACATCCTTGCAATTCCACTATCTTTAACTTTCATACTGATTCATTTGCTACAAGGGATAAATGAAAACTAGCAATACTGTTTCATACCAAATGTTCAGACTTTTACAAGTTTGAGAAATGCCTTATATAACAAAAATATAATAAATGAGACTTTATATTGGTACACGTCTTACATCATCCTGGACGCGTAGTGCATAATTAATGACGGCAAGGACTTAAACAAGGCAGGATTTGGCAGCCGATTTATCAATTAGTGTGCTTTGACGTGGAATTAGAATTTGACTAGGAATGTAAATTGTCTTAAAAAAAATCCAATATATTTTACTGAAAGTGCCAAATATAAAGACCTTGGCATAATTTTTTTTTTATCTTAATAAAAAATATAAATCATGTGCTAAGTATAAAGAACTTATTTATATTGAAAGCTTTATATTAATAAAAAAATATAAATCACATGCCAAGTATAAATACCTTAATATAAGGTTATTGTAATACCCCACACCTCAAAAAATTTATTATTCAATATATAATATGAATACAATGCTACAAATACTAAACAAATGCAAACTTACCAAAGGAATACTAATTTATATATAACATGAAATAAACAATACATTGAACTTGATTCGATGTTCAAGACGTTTTTGATTTTCTTGATCTTCTGGTGTGGCTAAGGGCTTGTCCCATCATTGGTGAACACATGATTCTTGAGAAATCCAATCCTTGAACTAGCTTGCCAATGAAGATAGTTCCCCATCGGTTGACCACCCTACCACTCCTAGGGTACTCTTCTTTCCCTAGGATTCCTCGAGCTGCAACGAGGATTGTATGGAAATACCTTTAGCACGATCAGAATGCATAGATTCACTAAGGGGCCTCCCAACCCCATTCACAAACTGATTAACCAAACTCTTCACAATCACCATCCATGCAATATTAGGGAATAAAAAGTTATCTGAGTGAAAAGCCCTCTTCTCTTATTTATAGCCTTTTGAGATTCCCTTTCTCTTTTTCTTATGTAAAACACTATTTATTTATTTCTATTTTGAACTCATCTTAATTCCATTTCTGTGGCTTTCCTTCTCATATGCATAATGCAATTTCCAGTTTTTTTTTCTTACATTTTCTAAATTTTATTTTATCATTACTTTCCTTAATTCTTCCTATTTTCATTCAAAATGTTTCCTTGATTTTTGCTTTTTGCTTTTTGCTTTGTGTGTGCATTTGTGTTTTCAGTATTTTAATTAGTAATTACTTTCTCTATTTTCTTGTGTATGTGATGTTTCCTATTATTACATACATTCTTTGATCTATTTCCAGTTCACAAATTTATTATCTATTTAAATATCATTAGAGCATCTTATATCTTTTTAGTGTTATATTTCATTAATTGCATTTCTTTATCACGGTGATATCAAGAGTGCCATGACAATATTCATGCTTTTCAAATATCACGTTTTAACTCAGTCCTATCTACACTGTGGAGAGACTAATGGTTACTGAGGAATAAGTTCGATACCTTATTGTGTGCCCCTTAGTTAATCCTCATGAGTGACCGAGCCCACGACCTACCCTCACAACGAAATGCATATCATGGGTAAAAGACTCTCTCTTTTCAACCCATCGCATGGAAAATAAGTGCTATTCATGTTGGTACATTTCCCTATACAATCTCCATTACCCATATGTGGGTTCATTGAAAAACATTATCTTTGTGCCTGCACACATACCAACAATCACGTGCATTAATTTTTCCAAAATCATAAATCATGATATACATTTTCTCATTATAAACATTACAAATATTTGACTCATCCAGGAGTCCTTGTATCCATTGTTGCAACCTTGCGTCAACATGCACTGGTGGTTTCCTGCCACACTAGACAAACCATCAGTAATATATGAGATAACAACGATTCAATATTTTCCCTATTATAACTTAAACGCCTTATAATCAATCAACATCATAACATCATGCACACCACATGATACATTATCTTTGTATAACCAAGAGTCATATTCATAGATAATATAAAGTAAGATAAATAAACCAGCCATATATATATATAATTTTATCTTATGATCACATTGCATAACAATGAACATGTTCTATTGCAATCAAATGTATCACTTAATGTTATCTACCATAAATAAGTAAACTCTAGTAAATGGGGCATTACATACACCCTTCTTCAAAAGAACTTTGTCCCAAAGTTAGTGTAATCTTTTAATACATATATTATACGTCTATACACATTTCCTATATAACCATTAAATTTCAATTCCAATTTCAACTCTATGTTATTTCTTGCTTCCTTGTGAATATGATAAACTTCTATACTTATATAAATATTCGTATTGATACCTCTTATATAAAGCACTTATAATAAGAATTGTATCATACAGGAAAACACATTTTTTTCATTCATATCAATTTTAACCTTTATTTTTTTCATAATATTTAGTATATATTCCTAATTAGTTTTTCATACTTTCTACATTTTAATCTAACATTCATTCTAACAACTTCCATATAAATCATTTTCATAATTTCTATTTTCTCACAATCTCAATCAATCATTATCATTTTACTAAGATAATTATATTGATAACTCATTTTTAGAAGGAATCCATAATCATTTTCATATATGATTTCTATAAGTGACATCATCAACTTTTACAATATTGTGGAATAGTGCACAATTTTTGTCATAATTATTGTGCATCCTTTATTTATAGTAACAACTATCTCTAGACATTCTAATAACATTAGTATGGTTGTGTGCTTCGACTTCACCTTGTAAAACTCCACACAAGGTTAAAATTTGTGCAAATTAATAAGTCTATGTATGTACAAATATAAGTTAGATATTCCCTTGATACATTGAATTGCTTCTTTCTCCTTCAACCTACTTTCACAGTGAGGTTGATTCAAGCCCGAATATCCCGAAGGTTTGCTAAATTAAACAGTTCTTTATATGTCTACTTTCTTTTTTTAGGTTGATTCCATAATTTAATCTCTGAAAGGCCACACCCACACATACATGTACCTTATCATTTGACAAAAATAAAATAAAATGTAACTATAGAAAATAAATTAAACTTGAGAAAGTTATGAAAATTTTCAATAGATAAAATTTATATATTCTGAAATGTGATTCAATTTCCTACATTTCATATTTTTTATTCAAAGCAAGATGTATTGCTTTTATATCGCAAATTATCCATGTAAGTTGACGCATGTCTAGTTTTTCATTTTTTATATATTGCATCTAATGCTAATAGAGACACTCACTAGCTTGCACCAACCCGATAGATTAGTCATATACTTCATAGTTTCAGTTATTGATGACGTCAAAACATGTTTAGCACAATCATTCTTGCGTAAGCAGAAAGCAATGAAGCATGGACCAAGAAAATGGTAAGCATGTAAGTCTTCATTAGGCAATCCAAAAATGAAACATCATTTGATGTAATTGATATCGAGAGAATTGCTTCAAAAGAAATAGGGGTAGCACTTAATTGAAACAAATGTAGGGCTTACCAAACAACCATGTAGTGTGGTACACTACAATAACGCATACATACTATTTATGCCATGAATTCATGAGATTAATGATGAGGATTCTTTTTTACTTAAATCCAATAATCACTATCTTTTCTTCCCTCATAGATACATTCAAGAAAAACATTATGCATTTCATGATACCCTTTCTCCAGTATCTAATGCCATGGCTTCTTACAAGTATCAAATATACCATGGAAAAAAAAATAGTTTTAATCAAAATTACCACTTTCAAATTTTGAAGTGATTTTTTTTGTTACATTCATAACAATTTTAAAATAGTTCAAACATATAAGTGAAAACATAGAATAAGAAACCCTAAAATTAAAAAAAAAATACATGCTAAAAGAGTTTAATATGAATGTGCATAGTTTTAAGTCCATCTATGAATTAGTAATAAACATACCACTTGTTAAATATATGCTAACACAAAACACAAGTACAATTCATGCAACACTTATTAAATACCAATATGATATATAAAAATAATAATATTAAGAAGGTTTTGTATGTCATTTAAACTATAAAAATAAATCTATTTAAGAGAAAATTTTAATAAATTGAATATATAAACTCAATGACACCAAATATTAATTGGAATATTATAATTTAACAATGATCTCAACTATAACAGTACACCAATTCAATAATTAACGAAAAAGAAAATTAACAATGAAAAAGAAAATTAACAAATGATAAAATGATTACAATAACTAAAGAAAAAGAAAATTAACAAATGATTAATGATTAAAGGTGATATCAATGGATAATGATATTTGACATTAAAAACATACCTCAAATTAAATGATATAAATGGAGTTACACATCTAACAATAAGATGTAATAAACAATTAAAAAACATTACTTAAGAAAACAAAATCATTAATAACATCAATTTACATGATATTCTTTAAATAATATTATAATAATGATATTTTAACTCAAAACAAAATCACAAACAAATACTTCCAAACACCTTTACTTTACTTTTGGAATGTACTTCAAGTAAAACATATATGAGAGAGTCAAACATACATATGCAAGCACACATCAAGCTACGCTTAGTACAGACAAACATGACCCATGTATCTCTAATAAAAGATAGCTTAAATACAGCGGACAAATCTAATATCTACAAGTTGAAGAGACAAAGTATCTTCAATAAAATGTTGCACACATATAATATGGGCAAATGGCCAATACTAAAACCAAAGAATCCTCTTATACCAACAAGGTACCAACTCGATAACTAACAACATCGATATGTATGAAATACTATAAATTAAATCGTATGGTTTTGTTTTGATTCAATAATTCTAACTACTAAAAGCTTAGAGTACAGTATTACATATTGTTATAATTGGAAAGAAGGTAACGATAATTTTATAATCTGCTACAAGGAGGCGCTAGCATTATCATCTGTCTTACTTAATTTAGAAATAAGGCCAATGGGTGTTTCGGACCGCAATACTTAGCAATATATGTGAGACTTGGCTTCATTATTTAGTGTTTCGATACTATTGTGGAAGTTAATGGAGTGAGCTAGTTGTGGAGCAAAACTCCCTCCATCGGACGGAGGAGGAGCAAAGTCAACGCTAACTTTGCTCCTCCTCCGTCCAATGAAGGAGGATTGCTCCACAGCTAGCTTACTCCGACGTTAATTGGACATGTTTGACCATTTTTTGATTTGTAAATTTTGAGCTTGTCGAGAGTATATTTCTTTCATTCCCTATTTTGCAAAAAGTCTTGGAAGGAATACTTAAAAAGAAGGAATGTTAAATTTTCCATAAATATCAATGCCAGAAATTTTATGATAAACGTTTTTTGGTTATAAATGTGAAGAATAGCTGGAATACATTGAACAAGTTTATGATTTTCTGTGCTTGACAAAATTTTTGGAATTGGCTTTTGGTTTTTATTTTACATGATTGTCTTCTTTTTCCTTTGCTTGGTTGTATTTGTTTTCCTACCTCAATTATTGACTTGTTCTTCTAGTTTTGAAAAGACTTGGAGGTTTTCATAAGCAAAAGATTGCATGTGACACATGGAATAGTATATTTGATAAGCAAGAGCCATACACATTGGACCAAATCTCAACAGGGGTTTCTACTGGATGGGCAAACATTACATGCAGAATAAGAGTAGGCACACGAGTAGGCATTAATTTGGGGAAAGGCACATGGTAAGGACTGGTGGAATTTCCAAATGGAACACAAAGACAAACGTGATATTATATAATTAATAGGAGGAACTGTAAGAGTGGAAGCTGCCTCTCCTGTAACTCATACCCCTCTCGTGTAACTCATACATATTCTAGATGTAGGGTGCTCTTTGCCACACATTTATTGATTCATTTGCCTGGCGTCCTTCCCATCTTGCAGAGAAAGAATTAGTATGGCTGGAAATCTTAATGCAATGAAGAAGTCGAAGGAGGGAAAAGGCAAATCTATATTTACACCAAAGAGGAGTGCTCGTCACAAGTTCATCCAATCATACCCTACCAACTATCGCGGGGGTGTGAGCTAACGAGGCCATACAGACCGTGCCTTGCAAATCTGATCCTCACTCGAGTGGGCCTTGACTGCATCTTGTCAGTTTCTTTTTCAAAACCTTCGTGAGCGTTTCAACTCGCCAGGCCATATCAACCCAATTTTGCCACAACTTCAGACAAGTTGTTTCTTGTTTTTTTTTGTCAGTCACCTTTATCATGGAATCCCTCAACTTGATTTTGATGGGTCAGCGTTGAAATCTATAGAATGCTGCTCAAATGTCATGATTTCCCAAAACTATCCATATCCATAGATACATGATAGACCCACAGTCAATTCGGGGAACGACCTATGAAGCATTTATATGTTCGCTCCACTCCAGTTCAATTCTGCTCATTCAGAATGTCATCGTCGGCCTCCCATTTCATGACGTTATTGCTTCTTTCTACACCCATTCTTGAAATATTTCCAATGCTTATTGCCCAGCTGATCTTCAAGGTCTCATGGCATTCAAGGCATCAATAGCCAGAGATCCCTTGAATGCTTTAGCTGATTGAGGTGTTTCTGTTCATCACTGTAATTGGTCCGGTGTAGCCTGGGATTCCCTTCACAATGTCGTCTCGATAACCTTACCAAAGATACAAATCCAAGGCGTCATCTCTCATTTTCTTGCAAATATATCTCATTTGGCTTCACTAGACCTAAGATCCAACTTGTTCCACGGCGCCATTCCTCCACAGCTAGGTCTATGCTCCCAACTTACTGATCTGGAGCTCTTTAATAATTCTTTGACGGGTACCATTTCTCACACTTTGGCTGGACTTCCTTTCCAATCTCTGGATCTCGCCTACAATTTCTTGGTGGGAAGCATTCCCGACAGCATCTGCAACTCCTTCCTTTGGCAAATGCACTGAATTAGAAGCCTTAGATCTGTCTGTAAATCGACTGGAAGGCTCCATCCCTCCAGAGGTAGGGAATATCACAAGCCTAGAGTATCTGGATTTATTTGATAATGCCTTAACGGGCACCATTCCTTCCGATCTTTGTAGAAACCTTGTTCAGATACCATTCCAGAGGAGCTTCGGGATCTTTCTAAACTAGAAGTCTTGTTTCTCTATGAAAATAGTTTTTCTGGACGTATTCCACCTACTCTATGTCACTGTAAATCTCTGGTTAGACTCCTCCTTTCAGACAACCAGCTAACTGGTAATATACCAGCTGAACTTGGATCTCTCCCATCCTTAAAAATTCTACACTTGCACCTTAACAGATTAACAGGAATGATTCCTGCCAGTTTGGGTCTTTGTTTTAATCTTGGCATTCTACAATAGTCATCTCTCGGGACCTATTCCCAAAAGTCTCGGGATGCTCTCTAGATCATAAAAGCTTACCATCTTCTCCAATCAACTTTCTGGTTCTATCCCTCCTAGCCTTTTGAATTGTTCCAGCCTTGTTAACATTACAGTCCTCAACAATCAATTGACAGGACAAATTCCCCCAGAAATTGGCAAGTTGAGCATTCTAAATTTTGTTGTAGTATTTTTTTTTACAGGTTGTAAGAGTCGTGATGAAGAAACAAGGCGGGCATCAAGAATCAGATCTTCAGGTCTCTAACTGAATTGGAATTCGATGAAGTGTTCAAATATTCTAGAGATTTAACGGAGAAATCGTTGATTAGGGAACTTGTAAACGTTTTCTACTATGTTTCACATTTTGTTTTAGAGTTTCCCGCAAAAGTTCAGTACTCAGCATCTGCTGTTAGGTTTCTATTTGTACCTTCACAAAGTATTGACCGCATTTCAGACATTTCCATCTACAGCTAAAGGGGATTCACCTGAATCTGGTTGGTTGCATTCACCCTGTAACACGCAGGGAAGCTATCCAACAAAGCAATCTATGGGAAATGAATACATACCTTAAGAGAGTTCAACCTTCAAACGAATTCAGAGATAAAAAACTTGTGTCACATCGGACCTTTAATCTATCAATCAGATTTGCCACAACTTGCAAATCGATATTGCAGAGATCTCAACGAAGAATGCAAGTGGACTCAACAATTCAAGAATGGATTTGATAGTGTCATCTTAGCACCACCCCCTCACGGCATTATAACATTAACCGATAACTCTGAAATCTACTGCAAGTCAAGGTGTCAATTACCGAAACATAGAGATCGTGAAAGTCAACCTGTCAATTACTGAACCAAAGAGATGGATCTTGCCCGATTACTTTGAGGGGATAAATCAGTACCAATTTTATTGAGCCTTAATATAAACAAACTAATCTATAATAAAATGCATTGCTAAGATTTCATCAATTCTATATATACATCATACTTATAATAAAATAACTTAAATAACAATGAGCCCAAGGTTTAGAGTTAGAACTTCGTTTTGATACCATATGTAGTACTCCACATTTCAAAGAACTTTTTATTCAATATATGTTATGAATGCAATGCTACAAATAGTAAACAAATGCAAGCACACCAAAGGAATACTAATTTATATATAACAAGAAATAAACAATACATTGAACCTGATTCGATGATCAACTAAGGGCTTGTTCGATGAACACATGATTCTTGAGAAATCCAATCCTCAAATTAGCTTGCCAATGAAGATAACCCCACCGGTTGACCACCCTACTGTTAACCCAAAAATCCCCCACACGGCTCTCTATGGCCTACACCACCCAAGGACACCATCTCACAACACTCATTTCACTCTAGAAGACCTTCCATTTGACCCCACATCTCCAAAAGAGCCCAAGGATGAAGAAAAGGGCTAAAAACCCCCAAAAAGAGCCCAAGATAGCCCCCTAGGAGCTAAAGCCCTAAAAAATGGGTTAAAACCCTAAAAGGGACTAAAGTTAGGGCAGAAGGGGCTAAAGGCCCAAAAAAGGGGCTAAAGCCCTGACCAAGGGCTTAAAACCCTAAAATCCTTTGGAAAAACTATAAAAGGAGGGTGGGGGGTCACTCTCAAAACACTCCTCACTTGCCTATTGTTATGCTGCCCGTGGATGCTTTGAGACCTTTTGCTCTCAAACCACCCACTCTTCCTCTCCTCCATTTCCATCTCATCAAGCCATTGCTTCCCAACCAATAGAGAGGTGCTCCCATGAGCTAGGGCATGGTGGCCCATTTCCACCTAAGTGAGGTATAATTTCTTTTCATGGTTGTTTATTTGTTTTGCTTCCTAACTCTAATTTCTATTTGCAGGTTTTTCATTGACATTGTTTGCAGGTTTTCCATTGTAGTAGCTTAGGTTGTTTGCAGGTTTCAAGGAGGCGGAACCCTAACCTATTTTCTGCAGAGGGGTTCACAAGGGCTTCATCTTTCCATTTATTTTCTGTTATTAGCTCTTAGATCTAGTTTACAATAGCTTCCATTTGCTTATTCTTGTTTAGATTAGCTCAATTTAATTCGCTGCTCTGTTTATTTGCATTTCCATTCCGTTTTTACTGTTTTCAAAGAGTAGGAACCTACCCTTGTGCCTTGTAGGCACAAGGGAGCCATTCTTTCTCCTGTAGAGAGGAGAAATTCTCACCACACCTACTACTCCTAGGGTACTCTTCTTTCCCTAGGATCCCCCGAGCTGCAACGGGGATTGTATGGAAATACCTTTAGCACAATCAGAATGCATAGATTCACAAAACGATCAGAATGCATGGATTCACTAAGGGGCCTCCCAACCCCCTTGATTAACCAAACTCTCCATAGTCACCATCCATCCAATATCAGGGAATAAAAAGTTATTTGAGTGAAAAGTCCTCTTCTCTTATATATAGACTTTTGAGATTCTTTTTCTTTTTTTCTTATGTAAAATATTATTTATTTATTTCTATTTTGATCTCATGTTGGATTTCCTTCTCATATGCATATGCAATTTCCACTTTTCTTTTCTTACACTTTCTAAATTTTGTAATTCCAATATTTTAATTAGGAATTACTTTCTCTATTTTCTTGTGTATGTGATGTTTCCTATTATTACACACATTCTATGATCTATTTCCAACTCATGAATTTATTATCTATTTAAATATCATTAGAGCGTCTTATATCTTTTTAGTGTTATATTTCATTAATTGCAATTCTTTATCATGATGATATCAAGGGTGTCATGACAATATTCATGCTCTTCAAATATTACGTTTTCCATGGTGGGGAGTTCGTACGATGGCTGAGACCATGTTAACTCAGGCCTATCTACACTGTCGAGAGACTAATGGTAACTGAGGAATAAGGCCGAGACCTTATTGCGCACCCCTTAGTTAATCCTCGTGAGTGACGGAGTCCGTGGTCTACCCTCACGGAAACATACATATCATGGGTAAAAGACTCTCTCTCTCTCTTTACAAACCATCACATGGAAAATAAGTGCTATTCATGTTGCTACATTCCCCTATACAATCTCCATTACCCATATGTGGGTTCATTAGCAAGCATTATCTCTGTGTCTGCACACATACCAACAATCACGTGCATTAGTTTTTGCAAAATCATAAATCACGATATAAATTTTCTCATTATAAACATTACAAAGATTTGACTCATTCACGAGTCCTTGTATCCATTGTTGCAACCTTGCGTCAAAATGCATTGGTGGTTTCCTGCCACACTAACAAACCATCAGTAATATCCGAGATAACATCTATTCAATATTTTTCCTGTTATAACTTAAACGTCTTATAATCAATCAACATCATAACATCATGCACACCACATGATACATTATTTTTGTATAACTAAGAGTCATATTCATAGATAATACAAAGCAAGATAAATAAACCAACCATAATATATATATATATATATATATATATATATATATATATCTTATGATCACATTGCATAACAATGAACGTATTCTATTGCAATCAAATATATTACTTAATGTTATCTAGCATAAATTACTTCACGTGCCAAGTATAAAGACCTTAACATAAGGTTATGAAGGTCTATAATTATTTTTGAAAACACAAGACATGTGTCTCTTCTTAGGAGGTCACATGTTCAAATTCAAAAGGGGATAGTGTATGTACATTTCTGTAGAATTTAGCAGTTAAATCACTGTGTAGAGGGGGCTTCCTTGTTCCACAAACAAGGGGGTCCCATACACCAAATTGGTGTCTCGCTTGACATAAGGTTATTTATATTAAAAAAATTATATAAAAACCTTAACATAAGGTTATGAAGGTCTATAAGTTTTTAAAAAGAATATAAATCACGTGCAAAGTATATAAACACTTTTAAGGCTATTTATATTAAAAAAAATATAAATTAGGTGCTAAGTATAAAGACCTTAACACAAGATTATGAGGTTTATAATTTTTTTTAAACTTTATATTAAAAAAAGGTATTTTACATTATATCACATGCCAAGTATAAAGACTTTAACCTAACTTTATGAATGTCTATAATTTTTTTGAAATCTTTATATTAATAAAAAAAATATAAAACACATATCAAGTATAAAGACCTTGTTTATATTAAAAAAACATAAACCACATGCCAAGTATAAAGACCTTAACATATGGTATATACAAAAAATTAAAATTATAAAAAATAATAAGATCTTAATTTGTTTTGAAAACTTTATATTAAAAAAAATATAAATAAACCTTTATAATAAAAAGGTATATAAATAAATTTTTATATTAGAGAGATATAAATAAAATAATTTAACCTTTTTAATATATAATTTCAATATTTTTTTAATAGAATCAAATTATAAAGATTATTATTATTTTTTAATAATAATTGTAATTTGATGACGAAGAAAATGAATTTTATAGAATTTTATTTTTACACAGTTTTGAAGTAATGCCAACTTTGGTGTTTAGGAAAAACTTGAAGGCTAAACTACGACCAATGAAACTCTAAATTTGCCAACAGGTAAGAAGAAACCACCAGATTTAATTTTTTTGGATGAAGAGAGGTTGACCAAGTCGACTGGGAAACTCATGGCTTTGGCAAAAATGCTAGTGGGTTTTCTGACAACGATAATCTGGGTCCCTTTTTACATGCATGCTTCCGAAATCTAAAAAAATTGATGGAGAAGATCCTGGTACCAACACATGTTCCCATGGATTAATCACTCCTTAATGTATACAATTAGATGTAGAGGTTCTTGTTGCTTTGACAAAGGGGTGATTAAATATCTTCAATGGAAATATTGTTTTTTTTTGTATTTATATAAACATTTTTAAGTTCATATAAATTAATTTCTATAGTTTCAATTGTTATGTTTGTTGAAAAGTTCTTGATTTGTTTTTGTATTTGAGTTTCTAATGTGTGATTATAATGTGGTAATCTTCTTGAATTTGCAAAACAATTTGGTAAAAGAAACTACATTGTAATTGGAGGTGTGGTAGGCTAAAAATGTTCCTACTAGCAATATGTATTTATTGTATTACATGGATATAGTTCAAGCATTTCTTAGAAGATCCCACATTTGAACCTAGATAGTTATCTACTTATAGATGCCATCTTTCCTTTTGGTTTCATACATTGAATTTGCACCTAAGGGTTGTGTTTATGATAAGAAACACTTCAGTAAATAATTCTTGTCCTTTGTGGTACTTTATGTGGCTAAGAAACATAATTGTGGACTTATATGGGCTTATATTTGAGGTTGATCACACAATCTACTATGCATGTCAAACCATTTTTTTCTTAGTTTGTGGCCTAAAAATCCATTTGTGGGGTTAAAAAAAGATGTAACAAGTGTAATGAATTGTGGAAGGGGTTAATACACTTTGGGTGTGCTAACTCCTGAATTAGCACTTTAGCTGTGTAAAATTTCTAAGAACAAAATGCAAACCCAAGTGTAGCTAAGAGGGGCTACCCACTATCACCTCAATAACTCCCTTACTAGGTTTAGGTTGGCCCTCCAAATCAAGGGGGGTAATCCCTACATAAAATTGCTAAGGCTATGGTGTTGAAATTCAAGGTGAAACAAGTAGAGTAATTCTTAATAAAACACAACTGTAGCATGCCAAGGTAAAAATGTGATGGAAAGATAAATATATTGGTGCCTATGCCAACAAGGGAAAATCGAATGAAGAGGTTAATCCAAGAGGGTTGATTTCTTCATATGCATTAAGAAACAATTGACAACAATTAGCATATCAATTTAACCTTAAATTCCTTAAAATTATCACATATACTTGTGGAAGGAAAGAGAAAATGAAGTCAACTTTTAAGTTAAGTTTATACATATAATATTTCATTATGGGCTCTACTAAGCAAGAATCTAACAATTTCAATCGAAATCTACCTCCTTAATGAAATGAAGGGAACTAGTGAGAGATAGGAATCTTCACACCTCATTCACTTAAAGGGGAGCAAAGTTTTACCATAAATTTTTATCCACAAGCACTAAAACTCACAAAACAACAATATTAATTCATGAAAACCTCACATAAAATAGGATAAAAAAAGTTACACTTGATATATGTTCCAAGAGAATATGTTCATTAAGCTCAATGAGAGAAAAACTCCAAGAATCCAACTATGAAAATGAATGAGGAAGGGTTACTCTATAGAGAGTGTAACTCAACTTTCTTTACATTAAATAATAATTCTCTCTTAAATCCACAATTCTCTTGACAAATTTTTCAATAATAGATAAAAATAGTTAGATCCACTTGTTACAAAAAAATAACTCCATGAAAAAGTTTCAACAATGAATAAACAATGAAATTAGTTACCAAATTCCTCCATGTGGCTCAAGGAAAGAGGGCACAACCCTCCTTTTTGTGATTGAGCACGTGAACAACCTCAAGAGCTAGGGAATTTCCACCAAAAGCGTTCATTATAAATAATCTTTCAAAATCATAAAATTTCTCAAGCATCCAAGGTGGGGCGTTCCTTAAATTGAGTGGTCAAAATGCAACTACGGTTTTAAGGCGACAGTTTTGAAATTGCTTACTTCCTCAATATTTATCATTTTTTTATTATAGACAGCTTTTTGAAATCCCACAAACACTTTGCAGCTAATGTCATTGGTTTGGAAAATTTTTGGGCACTCAATGAAAAGCCTAATTGTTCCTAAAGCTAGGATGCCCTCCAAAAATGGATCAATTAGCTGCTAGTCACTTTAAACTTTAGAAGGTGTGCAATTTTTTTGAACAAGCCTATTCAAAGATGTAAGTGGACCTCTTAGGGAAGTGCACCACCTAATGTTATAGAGGAATGCATAAATGGATGAATGGGTGTAAATGCATGAAATGATATGGTCAAAACCTAGGGTGCATGCATAGCTAACCCCTCAAACAACGTGCACGATCAACAACCTTCTCAACACATGTGTCAAGGGTTGGACAAGTCAAAAGAATAGGTTGACACGTGTGAACAAGGCTAAAATTAGTCCTCAACAAAATTTTACGAGAGCTAATGATTACATTATTTTTTAGTGTATTGCGTCAACATGTGGGTCAAAGGGGAAGAGCTACCCTCAATATGTGTACCACATGACATAAAGTTTCATTCCCTAGTGATTAATTGAATTATAACTTAGGAAATGAGGTTTCAATTCCTAGTTACAACAATGGGCCAATCAATACAACACTCAACCTAAGGTTTGGGTTTAATTAATTAGTAAATGAAAATATTGCAAACTAGTTTGATGTGTTCATGTTGGAAATGATGAAAAGTGGAAATGTGACAAAATGAAGGATTAATATGATACGAGACTTAGGGAACTATAATTAAAATGTGGCATGTTCCCTCTAGGAAAGGGAAAATGATGAAGTCTAAGTGCAATACAAAGTTTACATTGGTAAAAAGTGAAGATATGATAAAATATGCAAATTACCTAGATACAATGATTGAAATGAAAATAATACTAGGAAAACACTAGACAATGCACCACCATGTTATATGACACTAACAACTAAGAAGAAGACATGAAACAATGATGTGCAAGCGAGTGAAAGTAGTGACTAGAACATAAGGAAACAACTGAGTAATTTCCCAAAATTGATCTAGCATGAAGAATGCCTACCATGAACATGATGCATAATTTAAGAAACATCATAAAACCACCCAACATGATCATCAACAAGAAGAAGTGAGTCTCATCCACCAAATATCCCCATCAAATGATAAGAGGGGAAAGGTTCCATGAAGAACTATACCCCCAAGTCAATCATATGCTCCGAAGTACAAGTTGCAAATCCTTATCAATGTGATAGAGATTGCATGTTTTCTCCACATATAACATGAGGTGTAACAAATTGCTTTCCAACAATCCAAAGAGCACATCCATTGGAGTCTATATGGGAAATTTAAGGCCTTCATGAGTTCACCTATGCTTTCACCACCATAGTGCCAAGGTGAATCCATGTCAACATCCATAACTCATACATGTAGAGATATCCACACATGGTCTTTTAAGATTATTATTGAGGACAAAAATCTCTAACCTTAATCGATAATTGGGTAATAAAAAAATCCTAACCCTAACAACGCTAAGAGCATGTTAAAATCCAATCCACAAGCAAGGAAAATTGTATGGGAGAAATTTATCCCATGGGATTTTTTTCCATTGTTTTTTCCAAAATACAATTCACCAATTTGCATTTTTTGAAGCCCTATTTAACCCAATTTTGATGGGATAAATTTTTTCACTCTAAAAATCGCTAAATTATTTTATAAACTATACAAAATCATTAGAAATTGAAATAATTTTAGAAAAATATTGCCAAATATTTTATAGTTAACATTTTTAAAATTGATAAGATTCACCAAGGTTTATACACTTTTAAATAAGCATGGATCCTTAAAAAATTTATTCGGCCATAAGGGAGGAAATATGTTTATAACGATTCTAAGAAAGTGGCGTGATTCTAATATTACAACGGCCATACACAATAATTGCGCAATATAATATAACCTCATTGTATTTGCACTAGCATATTTAGATTTATTGTGATGTGTTGCTTTGTGAAATATCCACATCAATGTACATATCATCTTATAATTAGAGTGATTTTGTTTTGAGTTTATGTGGAATGATTGTAGGATATAGAGATCAATGTTAGGAAGGTGAGGAAATAAACATCAAGCCCAAGCCATGTAGATAATTATATTTATATTCCAAATGATGACTTAGAGATATCTACAATACTAGAAGAGAAAGTCTTTGAGATGTCTAGGGATATGGAAATATTCATAGTAGTTCCATAAAGAAAGTTTGGACCCCTAAGTGAGATCATTAGTTTTAATGAGGAAATTGTCTATGATGGATAACTTAAAGATAAAGAAGAGTTTTAGAAAGAAAAAATGAGTACCAATAACACATATTGGCCAATCTTTAGAAAAAATGTGCACAAATAATATTAAATTTAGTCACAACAATCTTGAGACTAAGCACAGACTTACAAGAGATTCAAGACAGTTTAGGCATGAAATGACATAACAATACTGCAATAGGAGGTTGCAGTTGTATATTATTAAATAATGGAATAAAATCAATGATACAATGTCATGCAAACTTGCATGAATGCAAGACAATTTGAATTCACTAGAGGTCATTTGAATTGCATGGATGGGTGTAGCTTAATTGTCCATTAGCCACACTGAACACATCAGTTAACCACTAATCTAGCCATGATTGAATCTAACTGAGTCCTAGATGAATCATAGTGCAATAAATGGCTGAGTCTAACTAAATTTAACTCAACTACATGTCACTACATGTCAATCAGTAGGTGGGGGCGCATCACTAACTCATGTCAGCTCCGATGAAGTGAAGTGAACTGAAACTAGTCACCAGAAGTTGTTCGAGGTGCATTAATTCACTCCAGTTAACTCAAATCGGCACAAAATAGACAATGACATGAGGGAGACACCTTTCCAACTCAACTTAATTGATTGTTAGGTGAAGAAACATCCAATTAACTAATTGGTGCACTTATGCCACTTAGATCACCCCATATTTTCTCCATGATCGAAGGAGGAAGCCTAGTTATCCTCCTCGATTGAAGGAGAAGGTTTAGTTGGACTCCCTAATTGAAGGAGGGCATGGATGTGCTGATGCCGATGCCATGAGTGTGTTGGTGTGCTGATGCTGATGCCAATTCGAGTCAATAAAGTTAGGATAGTGGTTAATTAGGCCAAAATTGACCAAATAGGTGTGTTGGTTGGATAATGACTCCAACACCCCCCCTTAAGCTATACTCATGTGGAGGAGTAAAATAAAATGCATAAAATGCTAGGGCCCCGGCAACAAAGGCCATAGGTCACCCTGTACAAAAAAGTAACTCTAAAATGCTCAAATAAAATGCTAAGTGAGGAAAGAGGGAAAAACCAGTGGGAAACCCCCCCCTCAAGCTGAACACTGAAGAAGTAACTGATCACCCGGATGAACTCACCCCCAACAGTGAATGAAGGTAAGTGAAATTTTTCTCAGTAAATTTCTTGGTGAAGATATCTGTACTATGCTCATCTTTAGGGCAATATTGAAGAACAATGGTCCTGTCATGCACCAACTCCTTGATGTAGTGCATGTGAATCTCAACATGTTTGGTCCTATATCGTTGAAATGGATCTGTGGAGATATTGATAGTACTTTGGTTGTCACAAAATATGATTATGGACAAAGCACTACCAATCTCAAACTCTGAAAGAATTCCTTGCAACCAAACAACTTGTATGCAAGCATTCACTGCTCCCCTGTACTCGGCCTTTGCTGAAGACAATGCAATGGTAGAATTTTTGCGATACCAACAAATGGGTCCACCACCAAATGTAAAGACATACCCGTAAGTAGAATTCCAATCTATGGAATCCCCTACCCAATCTGAATCTGTAAAACTGACCAACTCTAGCTCAGAATCTGCGACATAGTGAATGTCATAGGATCTAGTGTCCTGAATGTACTGAAGGATCCTCTTGGATTCCTTCCAATGGAGCTCATGAGGCTGCTGCATATATATTGATACATCATCCATGACATAACAAATATTAGTCCGTGAATGTGTTAAGTATAGAAAGATTCCTATCAACTGGTGGTAAATAGTGGAATCCATGGGTGGAGTGGATTTTCCCTCTTCAAGACTGATTCCTGAGAAGAAAGGAAACGGGTGTGGAGAACCTCCTGCAATAAACGATGAGAATGCACGATATAACATAAATTATGGATAACAGAAGAGATTTTATTAATCACATTCCACTTCAAGGGGGAAACCTCCTTTGAGCAAGCTCAATACAAAATAACTCTTCGATGCTTTCATTAGCCTCAACACATACTTATATACTAAGTCTAATCTAAACAACTATACCCCCCATGAATGTGGGATAATGCAACATAATAACTAGACAACTTAACAACTATTACTTACTCCCCATTAATGTGGGAGAATACAACATACTGATGGGACGACTTACAAAGCATATGCGTCTGATAAAATATACTAACAAAATAAAGAGGAGGGTTGACATGGGTTCTTAACATCCCCTCCCTCTTAAAAAAAATCTTTGTCCTTAAAGCTTTAGATGTGGAAACTGTTGCTGAATCTAAAGGAGCAGTTCCCATCTAGCATCCTTTGGTTACATGTTGTGCCACTGAATTAATACCTTTGTGATGGATCGAGAGTGTAGCTGACAAGTGCGCTTATTGAGGATGACCTCCGGATCTAAAATGATGGATCCTTCATTATCTTGTTCTAGTAAAACAATTTGTTCTCTGATGTTGGTGCCATTCACTTGCTGAATGCGAGAAGAAGGAGGAATTTCCAATTTATAAGCAACAAACCCAATCTTCTGAAGAACTATATATGGACTAGATATATTTGGAGCGAGCTTTTGATTCCCTTTGAGTTTCAAGGAGGATTGCTTGTAAGGCTGCAGATGAAGAAAAACCATGTCACCAACTTGAAAAGTGCGCTTAGAATGGTGTTGTTTGGTTTGGTGTTTCATGTGGGTTCTGGCCATGTGAAGATTGTCCTGCAGATTGTGAAGAATCTGATGTCAGTTTCGAAGAACCATGTCAACTGCCTGAACTGGTGAATTGCTAGGGGTGTATGGAAGGAGTAACGGAGGTGTGTGACCATAAACTGCTTCGTATGGAGTCATTTGAGATGCAGTATGGTAGGGAGTATTGTACCACCATTCAGCAAGAGGGAGCCACTTTTCCCATAGATGTTGTTCTTCAGAGGTGAAACAACGAAGATAAGTTTCCCAATAGTTGTTGATGACTTCATTTGGACCATCTATTGGTGGGTGATAAACTAAACGCATATTCAGTTAGGTGTCAGTAAGGAGAAAATGACTTGAGAAAGTTGTGTTGCAGTCTGAGACAATGGAAGAAGGGATTCCATGAAGAAGGAATATATTGTCCATGAAAATTTGTGTGATTGAGGAGGTGGTATATGGAGGGCCGAGAGCACAAAAATGATGATATTTGGAGAGCCGATCAACCACAACCAATATTACGGTCTTTCCTCCATATTTATGGATCCCTTGAATAAAATACATCAAAATATATGTCCAAATCCTTGTAGGGATGGGAAAAGGTTCGAGCAATCCAGAAAGGAGTGTAGTTTCACCTTGGTGGCACTGACAAGGAGCACATTCAAAAACCATCTGTTGAATTTCTCCTTGCATTCCCTTCCAAAATAAGTGACATCGTGCCCTCATGTTTTCATGAACCTAGAGTGCCCTGCCGATGGAGAAGCATGGAATTCATAAAAAACTACCTGTTTAATATCTGTGCTTTGGGGAAGCACCAGACAACCCTTGTATCTCAGAGAAGAGCCATCGCAATGGAAATGCGGTACCGTAGAAGGGTTACTGGCCAACGGTTGGATTATTTCAGATAATGAGGAGTCATTGACATAGCCTTGATGAACATAGTGTAACCAAGTTGGAATAGGCATAGCAATATCTGAAAGAGAGACAAGGGAATCAAATGTTCGGGAAAGAGTATCCACCACAAGATTGTCCTTATCCTTCGTGTAATTGATCTCATAGTCATAACCCCTGAGTTTGCTAACCCATTTCTGTTGTGTTGGGGATGAGACCTGTTGTTCCAAGAAATATTTCAGACTTTGGTTATTTGTCTTGATGCAACAAGGATTCCCTAAGAGGTATGGCCACCACTTCTGTACTGCGTGCAAAATAGTCATCATTTCCTTCTCATATGTGGAGGTGGATAAATTATTTCCAGGAAGGGATTTACCAGTGAATACCATGGGATGTTCATCTTGAAAGAGGACAACACCAAGTCCATTGTCGCAAGCATCACTCTTAAGAGTGAAGGGCTTGGAAAAATCAGGCATCTGAAGGGTGCATTGGAATGAAAGATCTAAGGGAGTATTTGAGACTTCCGAAGGTTACATCTGAATGAAATGGAGCTAAGTGATGACACCATGTGAATTCTTCTTAAGGATCATTTCCATGCAATGTGAATTGATGATGCTGAGAGACCTTGGTTGTAAGCCATTGAATGTGTGTGTTTTTTCCATTGACTAAAAAATGCATCCACAGTTCAACAAAATCCCATAAGATGGGTCCAAGTGTGCGTAACCATTGAGTGCCCAAAATCATATAACAACCTCCTAAGGGTGTGGAAAACATGTTAGAGTGCAAGTTATAATCTCCAATAGAGATACACACACTACGACACTTTCCTGTTCAAGGTAAGGTGCTCCCATTGGAAACCATGAGTTTAAAGCCGGAGCAAGGATGGACAAAACAATCAAATTGTTTAGCAATCTGAGGGTCAATAGGTGGCTGCAAAATGTCAACTGGATCCTGAGTAGTGTCACAAATTTCAAGTGCAGGTGGAGAAGCCACATCCAATAAATAGGGCTTGTGTTTAGTACATTGATGTCCCCAGGT
Source organism: Pseudotsuga menziesii (assembly GCA_001517045.1). Classification (NCBI taxonomy): domain Eukaryota; kingdom Viridiplantae; phylum Streptophyta; class Pinopsida; order Pinales; family Pinaceae; genus Pseudotsuga; species Pseudotsuga menziesii. Next base: position 369,976 of record LPNX010676845.1, on the reverse strand, counting down.
GATTTTATCATCACAATTATAACAAAGTCCTTTTTCCCTATGTGCCCGCATCTCGGCTTCATACAAATGCTTGATAGGAGTGGTTCTAGGAGTCTGAAGGATTGGCTGTCTTTGGGGAACCATATTTCTGAATGGAACAAAAGTGGATTTGGGGCGTTGCTGATCCCTAATCTTGTTCTCTACCAACTTATCCAACCCTAGGATTTCCATCATTGTCTTGGGACAAAACATTCAAATTAGAGGAAATTTGAGGTCTAAAATGGGCCTCCTAAGGAAAATAATAAAATAATAGCTAAAATTATAAAATAATAGTTATTAATTTTGGAGGAAGAATGAAAACAACTACTTTTTGTGTTCGTATTTTCGATATCTCCCGGTGTTTTTACTCAAATTCTAAGCGGGAGAGCTCATTGGATGCGAAATTTAATTCCGCATCCAATGAGTACCCACACTACATAATTTTGATGAACCTTGCTACCCCAAAAACAAGAAATAACTGAAAAATGTGATGATGATGAATTAAATTCCGCATCCAACGAGCTTTCCCGCTTGAAATTTGAGTAAAAACACAAGGAGATATGTCGAAAATACGAACAAAAAAAAAAGTTTTCTTTTATGAAAAATATGTCAATTCAACCATTAAGGTTGACTCATTTTATTGAAATTCTATTGGTTCTTGAATTCCAACTCACAAAATTTATTGTTGGTGCATTTTCTTATAAGGCCCATTTTAGACCCCAAATTTCCTTTAATGGTAACGTCAGATTGGATTGTATCCTTAAGACCACTGATAAAACAACTCCGGTATAATGCATCAGAAAATACTTCTGTGTGCTTAACTAAGTTCTCAAATTTTGTCTGATACTCTGTCATAGTGCTAGTCTGACAAAGTTTGGTGAGTGCTCCTGTGAATTCATCAAAACCACTAGGGCCAAATTAGTGCAAAAGGAGTTGGCAAAAATCTGTCCATTGGGGCTCTTCATGATCCTTGATGTACCAACAGAACCATTAAAGGGCTTCATGTTCCAAATGAAATGATGCAAGTGGGACTTTGGTGACATCAAAAGTGTTATGCATGTTATAGAATTGTTTTTCCTTGTGTATCCATCCACTTGGATCATCACCATTGAAGCGAGGGAATTCAATCTTCGGACCACAAAAGTTGCTGGAAGCAGAGAACTCAGTGTCTGCAGAAGACTCAGGATGTTGTTGGTTGCTCATGGTTGAATACTGAAGATGGAGGTTGACAAATATTTGATCTAGATCTTCGAGTTTGGTCTTGAAAGTGACAAATTCTTCTTCCATTTGTCTATTTTCTCCTGTGTGGGTGACAACCATAAGCAAGATTTTTTATTTTTTATTTTTTAATCGGAAATGGGTAGAAAAACACAAACAAAGAGGGTTTTAGAAAATGAAAATTTTGAGTTGGGAAAAACGCGAGTGGGTAACTAGGTTGTGGACACTTTCTGAGAGACAAGGAAACAAAAATGTGAATTTCAGAAGCGGGGTGAAAGAAGTGTCACGTCCCCATCCCTCAAACCGGCGAAGAGGACGCGACAAACACCATAAGCAAAGTACCAGGCAACACAGCCGCATTCACATGGTTAAACGGTGAAACTAAAAACTCAAACATGATGCATACTAAGATGCATTAAGCATAATGGAGGATACACAGTCCTCAGCGGAAGCAAACACACATAAACATTTCAGCATTCATCATGATCCATGAAACCATGCGTACATAATCATCTTACCATACACAGGTGCAACTGCCCATCATACACGGCAGAAGCAACATACAATTACAGAGATGAGATAATAGCAATACTTATCTATTGATGAAGACTTCACCTGCAACCAGCTACGTCGCTGCAACGTTCCACCCAACCATAGGCCAGCGTGCTCATCAATCTCTCAGCAATGCTGCCACCCCCGAGCTGGGCATGATTCCTCAAGGAAAAAGGGTACGATGCAGGCTTACACATAGCCAAGGGACACACCAAACAACCAAACCAACACCGTTGGGTTTAACAAGCCTTCAACAAGCGGCCAAGCCAGCACCATCCAAGGGACAACCACTGCATACCAGCAGCCATACAACCCTTCACAGCCCTGTGAAGAAGGAAAAACAACCAGGAAAAGATCCCAATCCAAGGGTGAGACACAGCCAATATCCAACCACACTGCTGAGTTGTTCTTGGCCCTAACGTGGCCAAAACAACTCAGCCACAACACCCAAAAGATGATTGCATCCACAACAACCAAAACCAGGGAAATTTAGCAACCCAAACTCACAATGAGTGATGGAAAACAATCACAGCCCACGAAGGTTAATAAACAGCGTTCCCAGCATAACCATGGAAACTCAAACGCAGACCCCAGCAGAAAATGGCTCACCATGAATACACAGTGGTCCAAAACGAAATTGGACACCACAGCCAACAAAATGCAGGGAAGACAACCGCCCCAAAACGAAAACAATGAGCACGGCTCTCTCATGGGAAAAATGACCTCAACGGTCTGTGCATGAGGAAGAGCTTGCACCCAACAGAAAAATAAATGGGAAAGACATACCCGATTTCTGCATGAGGATTCCCGCCTGCGTGTGAGGGGAAATAGCCTCACTCTCTGTGCGCGAATCAACAGGCCATAAGGAGGACGAACAGACCTCTGCGTGAGGAAGAACAGACCCGCTGTGAGAGTAAGCAACAGGACGTGAAAACCACCGACCATGGGGAGAATGGAGTCGTGGGGAATATGGAGGAATTGCTTGCCCCCTTTACCCACGTTTTCTCCAGCAATAAATGCCCTCAGCCACTCAGCCATAACTCCCCAACCACCAGCTGAAGCATTAAAGAGGTTGACAAGGTTGGATGAGACAAAAGGTGACAAACAACAAAGGTGGTGAAACATGGGTTTTTCCCATAACCAAGGTTTGACATCCCCCCACCCCTTATCCTTTGGAACCATGCCCTTTTCATTTTAACGTTGCACTGCCGTAGCTGGTTGTGGTTTCAGTTTTATTTGATGTGCGTATTTACATGTTGCCACATTACAATGTGCCAAACAACACGATATACCATTGACAACTATACCTATTGCCAAATCATACACACACAAATTGATGATGGGGCTTTTTCCTTGAGCTCCTCACCACGATTAATTACAATATATACATCATGCAAACAGGGTCGAAACCGGGGACATTACAAGAAGGAGATGAAATTTCGAGCTTGGGGAAGTGGACTTGGGATATGGTCCTCAATGAATGAAATATGTAGAATGGAATGATAGGGGTTACAGTGAATTTTCAAGGGGAACAGAGCTAAATCAAGGAATATATGGCTAAAAAATAGAAATTTATACTTTTTTTTTGAAGAAATGATCTGTGATGGTGCTAGAAAGCTGTGCTTTATCAACTTAACTTGAATTGGAGTAAATGATCTATGCCAATTTTGGAATTCTACGTGTTATCAACTGTAAATAGATATGGACCCCAGGTATATTTGGATTCCTAATGGTTCAAAGGTAGTCACTCGGCCACCAAGGCTATCTTAGGCTTGAGTATTGGGGCAGTACCCCTCACTTCACAGTGCAGGTAAAATTGCTAACCGCTTTGCCAAAAATGACAACTCTTTGGTTTTCCTCACGGATTGGAATCTAGTCAATATGGTGGGGGTTGTTTCCCTTTTCACTTGGTAGGTCCTCTCAATGGCCAACTACTTCGGGGTTTATGTGGTACTCCTCATAATGAGTTTTAGGGTTATGCCCAAGTACTTCCCACAGTTAAGCGGATAGGCTTTATTCCTTGATTTGAATGAAAAATACCGGTACAAGAAGAAGAACTACTGCAATAATCATAGGGCCAGAAAAAATGGTGGCAGAAATTCCACCCAATGCCCAAAAACCTGTAATTAGAGCTAGGGTTTTGAGACGAAAACTTTTAAAATGAGCATAACCCAATATATATTGCTCAGAATCAATATTATAACCTATTTCTAGAACTAGAACAACCACTTTGCTTCTACCAATGAAGTCAGAGTAGAAATTTGGGCACCTGGTCAAAATATTTTCACTCTGTAATTTCCACGGCCGTCACCGAAATTCTGAAAAATTGCTGAATCCGCGATATCTCCACTTTTAGAACTCAAAATGAGATGATTTTTTTTGAAACTGTGTATTTTTGAAAGAGGAATTCATATATGAAACTTGTTTTTCTTAAATATGCACAAAAAGTTTCAAAAATGGATGTGAAAGTCGCGGCCCAGTTTGCCCCCTTTTTTCCCAAAAAAAAAAAATTCCCACTTTTGCCAAGGAAAGTGCTCTGATACAAGATGTGTAGAACCTCCTACAATAAACGATGAGAATGCACGATATAATATAAATTATGGATCACAAAAGAGATTTTATTAATCTCATGCCACTTCGAGGGGGCAACCTCCTTTGAGCAAGCTCAATACAAAACAACTCTTCGATGCTTTCATTAGCCTCAAGACATACTTATATACTAAGTCTAATATAAACAACTATTACCCCCCATGAATGTGGGATAATGCAACATAATAACTAGACAAATTAACAACTATTACTTACTCCCCATGAATGTGGGATAATACAACATACTGATGGGATGACTTACAAAGCATATGCGTCCGATAAAATATACTAACAAAATAAAGAGGAGGGTTGAACCGGGTTCTTAACAATGGGGCAGCCTTGCAATCAGCCATGTTAAAATTAATTAACATGTCTGAAATATACTTTGACTGAGTTACCATTATCCTGTCATAGTCTTGAGAGATTTCAAGCCCAATGAACTGTTTCAGTAGGCCCAAATCACTCATTTCAAAAGCATCATGAAGAGAAGTTTTTATGAAAGCAATTGAAGCACGTGTGCTTCCTATTATCAAGAGATCATCAAAATACAATACTATGATAATAATATTACCATCATACTACTGCAAATATACGTTATGATCATATTTTCATCCCTAGAAGTTTTGTGAGAGCAGAAAGGCATCCATTTTGGAATACCAAGATCTTGGGGCCTGTTTCAACCCATATAATGATTTCTGCAACTTAGACACCAAAGAAGGATATGATGTGTACCCTTCAGGGTGCTTCATGTATATTTCCTCATTCAGGTCTCCATGAAGAAAATCAATATTGACATCCATGTGATGCACCTCCCAGTGCTTGGATGTGGCGATGGCCAAAACTAGTCTTATGGAATCCATCTTTTCCACCGGTGCAAAGGTATCATGATAGTCCACTCTTTGGACCTGGGAGAACGCTTTTGCAACCATACATGCCTTTTATTTGTATTTTTTTCCATCTACATCAACCTTTGTCTGATACACCGACTTTCACTTAACTAATTTCCTCCCAGGTGGAAGAGAAACTAGCTCCCAAGTTGCATTTTTTCGAAGAGAATTAAACTCTTCGTCCATAGCAGCTTGCCATCTTGGATATTTCTGAGCATGGTAGTAGGACTTAGGATCTAACCCAATCATTAAATAATAATTCTAGGACAGTAATGAATCATGACAAGAGAGAGCAATACCTGCTCTTTGAAAATCAGACCGAGTTCTTCTTGGATCAACATGATTTCCAATGTTTGGCCCGACGAAAGAGAGTGTCTTTTTGGCCCAAGTTGGGAGATGAGTTTGCGCTTCAAAATCTGATTCTGAATCTGATATATTTTTCTCACTGATATCAGATATCATATATTCAAAATCAGATCCTTCACTCCCACTTTCATCACCCAAATGATCAGTAGAATAGGAGGGAATTTCAACATAATTTTTTTCAACTAGTTCTACCTCTTGGAGAGGTTCTTCAAAATAGACACTTTTTTCAATGAATATATATTTGGTTCTGATATTCAAAAGTTTGAATCCCTTAGATTCTTATGGATATCCAATGAACAAACATTCAATACTTTGCAGTTGCAAATATTTCCTCTTGTCAAGCGGAATTCGAGCCCATGCAATGGACCCAAAAACCTTGAAATTTGACACATCCGGCTTGTGTCCAAAATAGGGTTCAAAAGGAGTCTTTAATTTCACAAAAAAGTGAGGGAATTTGTTCTGAATGTGAGCAGAAAAATTCATGGCCTCAGACCATAGGTTAGAAGCTAAACCTTTGGCTTCCAGCATGCAGGTAGTCATCTCTTTGAGGGCTCGGTTTTTCCTTTCCGCTACACTATTTTGTTGGGGTGTGTAGGGAATGGAATGCTGGATTTGGATCCCATTGTCAGCACCTATTTGTAGCAATTCATACTTCATATACTCCCCTCCATTATCATATCTGAGTGACTTTATATTTCTCTTAGAGGAATTCTCAACCAATTCTTTGAACTCGATTAATCTTTCCAAAAATTTCAATTTTTTCTTTAGAAAGAAAACCCAAGTGTATCTAGAGCAATCATCAATGAAGGTAAGTACATACTGTGAACCACTCATGAATGTTCTAGGAATGGGTCCTCTGACATCATATTGTATTAGCCCCAAAATACTTTTTGCATGGCTTTCATTTCCCCGATCAAACTTGTGCTCAAGGTGTTTGCCAACAATACAACCTTTGCAAATCCCATTGGAAGTTTTGATGATTGGGAGGCCTTCAACCATGGAATTTTTATGAATTTACTACAAGTATTTGAAGTTCAAATGAACAAATATATCATGCCATAGTCTACTGACCTCATTCCCATGAGTCAGAAGAGAGGTGGGATTTGCATCCACCACAAGCTCGGAAAACTCATAGGCCTTAGCATGATGGTTTGATATGCCTGTTGCAACAAGTTTTCCGGATGCAATATTAGTGATTTCAACATCATCTGGGATGAAAGTAACTCTCTTGGGAACTTTGGTATGATTCATTTGATATACACTCCAAATATTGAAGGCCAAGGAGGGTACATGCAAAACATAAAAAGAGATTCCATGTTCAAGTTTTACAGTACTTTTGCCTTTCGAAATGATCTGAGAATCATATCCCACGTGGATGGGAATACTTTTTTCGGTGTCCAGGGATGAGAAGGATTTTATGCTTGCCATCATGTGATTCAACTCTCTAGAGTATATGAGGAGAGCTTTGGGATTCGAGGTGATTTCCATGAGAGCATGTCCTCTTTCTTGCTGGGTATCCTAATCTTGATTATCTCTTTTTCGAACACTCTCTGAAATATTGATATTGTTCCTCTCGAGGAGAAGATTCATCTAGCATCAAGATTTTGCTTCATGTAGGCATGTTCAGGGTGAAATTCATTCCTGCAATAGGAACACCTGACTTTCTCTTTGCCTTGGTTTCCTTTGTTCTTGTGTTTCTTTGAGCCAGAAGAATATTCTTGCTGCTGGTTCTTTTCTTTAGGCTTTAGAGCATCAAATTTAGCCTTTTGATTATTCTTCTTTCCTTTACCATTTAGATCTTTAGGCCCTGAAGCAAAAAATGATTGATATTTTGAGGATATGAGGATCCCCATATGCACAAGCTTGTCATGTGCGTTTGTGAGGGACTCAATGAAGGCATTGAGAGAAGGAATTTTCCAATTTGGGATTGTTAGATTACCAGTATGGAGTTGTTGTAATCTCACAGATCACATAAGGTTACCAATAATACACATATAGAATCATATAAGCATACAGAGACAAGAGACAAGAACATATAGTAGAATAACATATTATATTATAGAATCACATGAGGGTCCATACATGTACAAAACTGAACCAAGTTCTTTATATGGCTCAACATCCTATTATATATGATTACCATAAATAGTTATAAGTAACTACTTGTCAGTTCGGTCAACCAACACGACCTTTGAGGATGACCTGATTTCTGATTAGTCAGCTAACTCGACTAGTCAGCTCATCGACTAGGTCCTCCAACATCTCCCCCAGGAACAAAATCTTTCTTCATCCCGAAGAAATAGGGGAGGTACTCAAAAGTATACCGTCGAAAAATAGTTATTACATTTGCTACTGTATATGATTGTATAATCCATTCCCTCTTCCCTAGGTTGTGTCAAAATTGCACCTATTGCTAGGCCTGAAGCATCAATATGCACATGGAATTTGATCAACCAATTTGGAAATCTGAGAATGGGTGCTTTGACTAGTTTTATTTTTAATGTGTTGAAAGATGTATTACATTCTTCTGTCCAGTTGAACTCCTGATCTTCTCTTAACAATTCTTCCAATGGGTAAGTCGTATCTGAGTAGTGTAGGATGAATTTTTTTGTAATACCCTGTATGACCCAACCATACTCTTACCTGTTTTGGATTAACCAGTGGCTTTAAGTCAAGGATAATTTTTATTTTAGCAAAGTCGACCTTGATACCTTCCTTGCATACAATATTCCCTAGTAGGATTCCTATAGGGGTTAAGAAGATGCATTTTTTTTATATTGAGAGATAAATGAATCTATTGGCATCGTTCTAGAATAAGCCTTAACCATTTACAATGGTCTTTCAGCATGGAATAAATCATCCAATTGTCAAAGTATACTGCCATTGTTTTATAAATGTATTCTTGAAATGTTTTGACAACTATTCTTGAAAACACTGCAGGTGCATTCTTGAGGCTGAATGGCATCACTCTGTAAGCAAATGAGACAAATTCACATACGAAGGTTGTCTTTTTCTGATCTTCCTTGGCTATTGGCACCTGATTATATCCCGAGAATCCATCTGTAAATGAGTAACATTCATTTCTTGTGACTTCATTTAAGATCTCATCGGTGTATGGAGTCGAAAATGGATCTGTTAGGGTAACCTTGTTTAACTCTTGGAAATGGACACAGATTCGTAGTTTTGTCGGGTCGTGCTTTTTCTGTTGGATGACCATTGGGATTTCTCATTCCGACTGGTCGATGGGGTAAATAATTCTAGCTGTCAACATATTGTTGATCTCCCTTTTTACTATTAACTTATATTTATGCGCCAATTCGTAAGGTCTTTTCTTGATAGGTTGGGCATTAGGTTTGACGTCTATCTTCATCTCACCCATTTCTTCTACTAATCCTTTTAAGTCTTCATAATATTGTACAAATACATCTTGGAATTCCTTTAATAAGTTGATGATTTTTGTAGTTTTTTCTTTGCTCCAATAATCGCCAATTCTTTCCATTTTTGGTCTATTATCATTAGAAATGTCAATTTATTTAGTTTTTACTTTCGCGTCCATCCATTCTGGTGCTTTAATTTCATTAATCTGTCGACTACCTTCTTTGGACTGTAAAAATGTTGCGGGAAATTATGCTACCATCATCTGGTTGGTATCGACTTTGTCGGTTGATTCGATTTTGAATATCGTTTTGAATGGTTTGACCATCTCTGGGTGATCAGATTTCCACTGAAAGCTTTTCCCATGTGTATGTTTGTTTTCTAATTGCAGTCTCCTTGACTGAGTTATTTTGTTAGATCGAATGTTATGGAATGTTACGTTCGGTCATATTTTATTTTGTGTCGACTTGTTAGTAATCAGATGTATAAATGTTTTTATTTGTTTTGTAGCTTCAACTAATTTTTTGTCTTCCGATATAAAGCTAAAGTCCTTAATAAAATTTTCTCTAATTTCATTCCATAGGAATGTTTTGACTCGTGCTTCTTTCATTTTATACCATTTGTTAGGTAAGTCATCTAATGTCGAGGGAAATAGGTGTGGCCATATACGCTCATATTTGTAACCAAGTCTTCTCCATTCTTTTTCACATATTCTTATGTGATTTTTTGGATCTTGTCCTTGGGTGAAGACATGTATTTGTGCCTATTTTGTTATCTTCCTTCCTCCAAACCTTTCTATGAAGAAAGTCAAATATGTTGTCCATGTTTGCAATCTTGACTGATGGGTGTCCCACCATTGAGCAACTTGTCCTGTAAATGTTTCAACTAGGCTTTGAAGTCAGCCAGGTTCACCTAGGTTCTTAGGGACTTGTTCTACATGGATAACTGGTGATTCTCTCTCTTTATACCAAAGAATCTATTTATTATATGTTTTTATTGGTGCTAAAGAGGGATATTCCCTTGTTTTCTTCTCAAATATTTTTGGAATAGTTGATATAAAAAAGCATTGTCGAGTTGGTTTATTCTAGATAGCCTGAATGGTCCAGAAATCCCTTGCTTGTGTTTCATAGTTTTCAATTTCCCAATCATCCAATTCTGCATCTGATTTATATCCAACCGAGTGTTGGTTCCCTAGATGAATTTCTCCATAAATATTAGGTTCAGTATAATCTTCATTATTTTGAATCTGGTAGAGTTGTCAAACATCGACTTCTTCATCAATAGGTTCAATCCAGAGTTCTCCTTGTGAAGGATGAATGGGGACAATCACTTTCTATCCATTCCATTTTAGTTTTATCCTTTCTTTGTCCAATGAGATAGATGCCTTCATTTTTATTCTCCACAGGAGTCCTACCAAGTATGGAAAGGAGTTGGATCCTTCCTTAGGGTTGATGATTTCGAAATCGACTTTTGTCTAAATGTCTTTTATCGTTGTATCGAAATTTCTCCAAACCCTAATGGGTTTGATCAGTCCTTGGTTGGCCAGTTTTAAAAATATGCCTGATTCATTCAGTCGAGGCCTACCCATCTGCCATATATCCCTTGTCATGATATTTACTTGGGATCCACAGTCAAGAACGAATTTTCGAACGTGGTAACCTTCTATTTCGAGATCTACAAGTGGGTCGACATCATTCTTGTCTTTTTTATTTAAGATGCATATACTCTTAGTCTGTTTATCTGTATCATTTTTGTTTTTAATATTGTACAGTAGGTGAATGAATTGTGCCACCGACTTATCTTTTTGTATTAGGTTCAATAGTTCATGAAGTGTGTTTTGCAAATTGTCATCGACATATTCTTGTCTAGAAAATTCTTGAAACATGTTCGATGCATCATTGTACAATTGTTTTTGCTTTATAGGGTTAGGATATTCATTTTTATCTTTAATCTTGTTTATTCTTGGATTGTCACCTCCAATTTTAGTTCCTTGTCTAGTTACTATGTGTAGGTTCTTTGTGCGAATTATATCACTTTTTTGAACACAAGACAAGACATTAACATTCTTCTTTTTATTAATTTTGTCAAGTATGGTGGGAAAATATTCCAATGAGTGATCACCCACACCAAAGCTAGTACAAAATTTTATGTCAGTTCTGTCTTTATATGGACAGTCCGCATACCGATGTCCTTCTTTATAGCATGTAAAGCATTGAATCGGTTGTCATGGTCGACTGTCACGATTTCCAGAGAATCATCCTCGACCTCCAAATCCTCCATGACGGTTATTGAATCGAAGTTCATATCTATGATCTTCATATTGTCGATTGTTTGGTATGTTTTGTTCGTTTGAGGCATTATCATTGTTCTCGGTCACAATGTTTGTTTGGTAGACTTCCTGATAGTTTTGTCAGTTTTTTAGATTTAAGTGGAAGTCAGATGTTGCATGACTCTTAACTTCACATATCGCACACTAAGAAGCTTTTCCATTCTTCATGTTATATGTGTTGGCAGGGGTTTTGGTAAGTGAGTTGCGCAACGTCGCGGTAGCGGCACAAGCTCATGCGGTACCGCGCAAGGCTAGATCAGCGTGATGGGAAAAAGAATAATTGCTTTGAATATTTTATATATTATTTGACCAAGTTTTGTTGCAATAGGTCATTAGCGGTTATAAGCTAGTTAGAAGTGGACCCTCCGATGTAAAGGCATAAGCCTATTTATAGATCTAGTTTTGCAAGTAGAGAGAAGAAGGATCATGATCATCATAGGAGAATCACATCAGAGGATAATTATCGCATAAGGTCTAGTGTGATCTGGTTTTTGAAGAATTTCCCGTGTATCTGCGATTTATCTGGGTTTTCCTGATGTATGCAGTCTCCGGTTTTGGAGAAGAATTGTGTAATTTGGATCCTTTGCACAAGATTAATATGATGACAGTTGTTGCACAATTCTTGTCTGCTATCACTACTGCAATCTAATCTGTTATGATGTTGTGACCTATTTCTGTTATATTCATGCGATCTGTTTTAAAGTCTATTATGTTTTGTTACACTATGAGTTGATATGTTTTATGAACAATGTTGCAGTATTAGTGATATTGTGACAATTGTATGATGCTATGGAAATGAATCTATAATGACTGCATAGTTCTGGATGCACTCTGCAAGTTGTGGAAATGACCTAACATCGAATGCAATGATCTGGATCTAGCAGTTATGGTCTCTCCCCATCAGATCCCCATATCCTCCGTCCCCACTTCTAGAAACTCGGTTTCAACAGCTCTCCCTTGAACATCTCGGGTGAGACTTCGTCTGCTTCGCGGATGTTGCTGGGCAGGGTAAAACCTATATGGGTTGGTGCTTAGGGAGATTGTGTTGGTTGGGCGTCGACAGAGTGAGAACCCCTGTTGACGAGGCTTTGTTGGTGGGTTTCACCAACAAATGGTTCCATTGCTGGGACAAAGTTTCTATTAAGAGGAGGATATGTTTTGGCACCCGACTCGATTGGCGATTGAAGGGTGGTTTAATCTAAAGTTGCAGGTGCTTGCTGAAGTTGAAAATCAGAATTCAAAGTTGTCGACGAGCCACTGGTTGGATAGGTATATCCACGATGGTCCTCACAAATGGTTCTTTTGTGAATTTCCTATCCTCTTTCATGAATGGCTGGCTAAGTTCACTAAGAATAAGAAAAAATTCCAAGGAGGAGAGCTGACATCCTAGACCCCGGAGTTACAAGAAACCAACAATAAGGCATCGCGGACAGTTGAAGTGTGGTTGGTAGTATCTTAGAAGGATATATCACCGAGTTTGTAGTTGACACCAATAAGTCCTTTAGCGAAGCGGAAAGGGAGTTCTTCAGTGGACCATGAGGAAGATTCTTGTTGTTGCTACAGCTGTCAATTAAGCAACTGGTTTGTGAAAAAGGTATTCTAAAGATGGACTAAGAGTAGTGGAACTCTGGTGTGTGGAGGATGTAGGCACCGTGACGAAAGGGTGGAGATGCATGAAAAGGTAAGGGGTAGATGGGCATGATTTATGGTGAGAATGTGAAGGTTGTCGAGGAAACAAGTGGTTGTACAAGGGGAGGAGCAAGGTTTTGAGAGAAGAGGCAGAGGACAGGAGAAGGCCCAACTCCGATCGAAGTGTGATGCCGTGAAGAACAACCACATGGGACGAAGTGACCTTTTTGTGATGAAAAGGATGACCAGGCCCAAGTTACGCTTGGAAAGACAACAGGATCAAATCCCAGTAGTAACGTGCCCATAGCTCTGCGCACTACTCCACCATAAGGAAGAAACGCACATTCTACGTGTCAGCAATAGTCTAGTAATAGAGCAGCAGCAGGAGGAAGAAGGCCCAGAATGACAGGCGACGAAATGAAGTTACCGATATTCAATGCAAATGGCACTGATGATCCAGAGAAGTACTGGTTCTTATGTGAGGCAATCTGGATTTCCCGAAAAACTGTCGATGATGATGTCAAGAAAAGTCAGCTGTACACTACTCTGAGGGGCCGTGCACTGGAATGGTTAATGAGATTCATGTGGATTGCTCAGGGAGGTACCGCGAAGACATTGGATGAGATCCAAATGGGGTTATTTGAAGAATTCAAGAAGTCGAAGTCTGAAGCCCTGTATATTACTGAATTGAAAGAGATCAAACAATTCCCCAAGGAGATGATTTGGGATTTTGATCAGCAGTTTAAGACATTGATGGCTTGGGTCAGTTTTCAGATGAGCGATGTTCAGCACAAGAAATGGTTCATCATTGCGCTTGTCCCACATATCCGACAACCATCAATGCAAGAAAAGATTACGATGTAGAGCGAGGCTATGGAGACCACAATGAAATTGGAGGCATCACTAGTAGGAGAAAGCGCAGTCGGAATGAAACAGATTCAAGTACAGTTGGCCAACCTAACTCTCCAACTGCAAGATATCAAAAAAACTAAGGAATATCGTGATGATATTTGGTGCACCTGGTGCCATGCAGGTGGACATACCAAGGAAACATGTCTGACGTTCAAGAATTATTTGCTGTCAGGAGCCCCAAACACATTTAGTTGTGCTAGTATACCATGGTGTCATATATGTCAAGTCTATGGGAATTGACATGAGAATTGCGAATACATGCAAAAGATGGTTACGAAGGCTGAAAACTTGTATTGCACATTTTTTCGATCAGTGGGACACAATGACAAAAACTGCCAAGCTTATGATTTGCTCCAGGAAAGAACGTATGATTCATATTTTGTGAAAGGTGGGGACCCCCAGATAGCGCAATTGCAGCCAAAAGTAATGCAACCAATAACACAAGTGCCGTATACACCACCACCTCCGTTACAGTTTGTCCACGTGCAACTGCAGCAATAGTTTATAGCGCAGCTGCAGTTTGCACCTCAGCTGGAGATGGTGGTACAAACACAGTATAACTAGGCACCGTGACTATAGTATAATCAACCACAATATGTTCAAGCCATGTACTATTCCCAACAACAACCAAACCCACCGCAGAAACATATGGCCCAATCGTAGTTTCAGCAAGGAGGAGTCCGTGGAGGGTTCAGAGGTCGAGGAGGAGGACGAGGTCGTGAATCAATCCAGTGTTACACATGTGGGGTATTTGGGCATTACCAGAGGGAGTAACCTCATGTGCAGTGTACATATTGTACAACCAACAATCATAATGTTGAAAACTGCCCTTAGTTGATTGCAAAATGGCAGGCTGGAAATATTCCTTAGTTACAGAACGTGCATAATCAAAATCAGCCTGCGTTCCAAGTATAGAACCAACCGATAATGTAGAACCAGGTCCCACCGTAGACTCAAACTCAGAACCCGCCTCAGACTAAGAACCTACCTCAGACTTAGAACCAACTGATGAATCAAACCTTGAATCCAAACCCACCATTGAACTTGAATTAAGGACTGAAATTTGCAACAATTCAGGCCGAGCTGCGAATGATGGATGTCGACGTTGGGATCACCACTCGCACAAGTGTGACAAATGGAAACGATGGAACGCAAAAGCAAGTTTGGTTCGCTGGCAAGCAAAAGGTGGCATTTGACATTGTGACAAAGAAAGAGACCTTATTTGGTGCAAAGAGTGCAATTGGGAGAAATTTAGGTAAGTTACCAATTATTGATATGCCATTTTCTTTTGATCCAAATTTAGAGGGAAGACCATCACTGTAGCATGGTACCTTGCAAAAGTTCTTTGAGATTTATCTATCGCTGGCAAGGACCCTGATGCCCTTGTCGAGCTTGAGACATTATTGTCACACCCGGATAAGATAGTGAAGGATTCTGCAGTGAATTCTTTGCAAAGAAGGAAGAAATGCAAGGAAATGAGGATGAATATCCAGATCAAAGATTATGAGGTTGACTTGGTCATTCTGGATCTTGGATCAGATGTAAACATTCTGACCAAGCGAATCTCACAAGTGATGGGAAATCCAACATTGGGATGGTCACTGGTACAGTTGTGACTCACAAATAAGGCGAAGGTTCAGCCTATTGGTCATGTTTCAAACTTAGGTGTCGACATTGAAGGTATGAAAATGCATGCTAACTTTAATGTGATAGAAGTAGTAGAAGATGGTGGTTCTTATCCCGCGCTGCTAGGGATCATATGGGCTAATGATAGTATGGTGGTTATCAACTTCAAAAATGCATTATGACATTTGAAAACCAGGATGTCAGGGTCATTGCTCCTATGGACCCTCAAGAGGGATGATGATATATTGAACCTATAAATGATGAAGTCGGTAGAAGCTGGGAACACGCTTATAACATATCTGAAGACTATATCCATCCTATCGTCGATGGTGAACTTGGATGGAGCAGTGTAATTTTTACGTCCTCTGACTCTAATGATGCTCTAGAAAATTGGCAGAATAGGTTGCATGAAGTATCATTCAAGAAAAGCGGGTTGATTACATAGTCTCTCCGGCATGTTGCAACTAAGACTGTTGAGTTTCCCATTTATGAAGGACTGCCAAGACTATCAGAGTTCTTTCAGGAATTTTAAGAGAAAGTTTTTGAATCACAAAGGATACTGACTCTCAATGTAGCACTAAAGGCTACTCTGGCTTGATGGTGGGAAACACACAAACATATTATCTTTGACTGGGAATAGTGCCACATATTGATGATGGTGCACTTCGGAGATTTAGAGGTCTATCATGCTGGGAGACATGACAAACAGAATGATCCCACCAATCATTTAATTGAGTGTCAAGATTTATGGGAATCACAACCCAAGGATGAATCAGGTCCATGCTTTTATTCACACTCTGGAAGAAATGCTGAGATCCTGGTACATGGAGGTAGAGTTGCATAGAACTATCACCACTTGGGAGGAGTTGTCTGGTTGTTTTGCATAGATGTTTAGTTTTTATCATGTCAACCTAGAGGTATGTAATGCTTTACAAATCATCCGTGACGTCGTGCTCAAGGTCACCCCTATCACCTATCTCATTGATCCACATGTGCATTGCTTAATCCAATCCATGATGTATGCTACAAATTTTCTAGCGAACCTGAAGATGACAATGAGTTGCAGAATGTTAATATTCTAGAGTTAGAAGGAAGCTGTGATGTCATAGCACTAGACATACTGATGGAATTGATGAGTCAGCCATTGAGGATCCAAAAATTCAACATTGGGTCGGTAGAGAACCCAAAATTTGCCAATGTGGGAGACTATTGGGACGAGGAGACCATGGCCAAGATCACGGACCTGCTACATGAATTCCATGACCTTTTTCTGACATGGTTTCCAGAGATGAAGGGAATTTTAGGAGACTTGGGGGAGATGAAAATCATGTTGAAACCAGATGCCAAACCGGTGCGACAAAGGTCGTATCGACTGAATCCATGATACAAGGACCATGTAAAGGCTGATATTGATTGGATGCTTGATGCTTGGATCATCGATCCTGTAGAATAATTTGAGTGGATAGTCCTATGGTGGTCCAGGATAAAAATACAAGAGAAATCTGAACTTGCAATGACCTCAGGAATTTGAATGATGTATGTGTACATGATCCTTTCCCGACCCCTTTTACAGACGAAGGTCTTGAAGGAGTAGGTGGCCAGGAGATGTATCCTTTCACAGATGGATTTTCGAGATACCACCAGATCCATATTACGAAGGAGGATAGCCATAAGACTACATTTGTCACTAACTGGGACTGTTTTCAATATACAGTCATGCCATTTGGGTCGAAGAATGCACCAGCCGTATTCTCTCGCATAGTTGCCACTATATTTAAATATTTTATTCAAAAGTTCCTGCATGTGTATATGGATGACTGGACTGTCTATGGACTAATTAGGTACCATCTGGACAACCTGCGACTAATGCTGGAAAGGTGTTGACAGCATCAGATTGCCTTAAAATCTAAAAAGTGTATTTTTTGTGCACCATTTGGCATGCTACTGGGGCACATAGTCTGTAAATAAGGGTTGTTGGTCGATCCGACGAAGATCATGATAATCCTTAGTTTACCACCATTGATGAATGTCAAGATGCTTCGGGCCACACTGGGGCATATCAGATACTATCGCAAGTTTATCAAAGGATATGCTGCGATTACTTCCTTCATGGAGAAACTGTTGGGCCCAGAAATAGCCCCTTTAGACCACCCTTAATTACCTCTTTTTGTTCTATCCTACCCCATTGAGAATGCCAAATAAATTTTTTACCCCCACTCTACTCTTCAAACCACCAAGGTATGATTGGTCATTGTTTTATTTTATTAATACTTATGATTGTGATAATTAAGGCTTGATATCTCTCAATGCGCTAACATATGATGGTTTATAAAGGTATTTTGAGATATATGGACTACAGGAAGATTGGGATGAACATGCTACAAAAAGGATGGGTATTCATCGCTCAAGCTGATCACCATCCATCCTACCATTACCCAAGGAATGCGGTTCCAGTGTGATATCCTAGGCAAAGCTGTGCAAAGGTAGCTATAATAGAATGCGTCAGACTTGGAGGTCAACAGTGTGCTGCTGCTTGTGTATAGCTGTATTCTGAGGATATCGTCATTCCTGGGGCGATTAACAGTTTCCCTATATTTCCTATTTTTCATCTTGCCACATTTGTAATAGCTGTTGTCAGTTAGGGCGCCTGAAGATTAGAGATCTTCATGGCTGCCCCATAATAGGGATAGGATGTTATGATTTACATTGTATAAATATGGAGGACTATTTCGAACCAGGGGTTGATGAACATATAATCAATTCATTGTATTAGCTGTGAGGAGTATTTGTGTAATCGATCTGTCTTTTAATACAAGGAGTTACTTCTGATATAAATGCTTTTATGTGTGTTCATCCATCATCTCTGTGTGAAGGCTGGGCTCGCCTTCCACAGGGATTGCTGAGTTAAATTAGGCATTTCAATTATTTTGTTGTGTGATGTTATGTTAATTTTATTTCTTCGTAAGAAGCTGTAACAAGTGTGGATTCACAACGTGTCGTGATTGCATCTCTTGGATGCCTGTAGTGGCATGGTGTGACAGTCGACTGAGTAGGTAATTATTCCTTATGCAAATTGTGTGGTAACTGTAATAGCTCTGTTCATCCTTAGATATTTTGAGTTGTTGTTTCCATGAATCTTTGTAGCCTGTCTCTTATTTTTATGATTGCAGAACTTCATTCCTGTACTTCGAATCCATAGAACAACTGGACTCAATTTCTGTATTTTGAATCTCTAGTCTAATGTTCAATTTATGTCTTTGGATTTCTAGAATAATCAGATTAAGATAGTTGGGTTAATTGTTAAGTGGTTTGAAACAAAATTTCCCTTTTTCTACAATTGTAATCTAGATGTGACTTTCATCTTTCCATTCTTAGATCGAGAACACCAGAAGGTAATTATGATTGCATTCCTTAGAAGGTAAATAGATTAAGTAGATATTTGGGATGAGCATAGCCGAATAGAGGATAGGATTGTTCAATTACAGTAATTTAGTGTTTAAGCATATATTGTGCATGTTATCCTTGAAATACAAGACTTCCCTGGGTTGACAATAAATATTGTGCACTCTGTATGTTAGTTGTAATTCACTTGCATATTTGGTTCCCAACATTTTGGCACCATTGCCTGGGAGGATAAAGATTAACCACCATTGTTAGTTGCATCCTATAATTGTTTCTATTAAGTCTCTTTTATTTTTCATTGTAATGATTTGGGTTGCAAGAATACAAGAAGGGTAAAGTGTGATCCTCTTTCGACTCCCAAAACCCTGCAAAACTAACAGTGTAGGTGGTCAAGGTCATGTTCGAGGTCCACAATTGGGTAGAAGGACATTCATTGATGATATTGTTGACAAAACGTTTTCATCCACCAGGGCTTGTCATCAGGAAACACCTATCAGAAGAAGCCTTGCTGATCTTGGGGCGCCAGCGTCAGGGTCCACAGTGGAGAACACATGAGCAGCCACGACATCCTCAAATATCCCTGCAGAAGAGGACAAATTTGGTACAACTGGACCTGCTGGTAGAAGCCTGATCTACCACATTTACGGGAAGGTTGTAACTGAAGAAGAGTGGACACAGTTCCACTAGAAGATTGTTGATCAGTGGAAGAATGAAGAACAGAACGAAGAGAGGAATGAAGAAAAGAACGAAGAGAGGAACGAAGAAAATAACGAAGAGAGGAACAAATAAAAGAATGAGGAGAGGAATGAAGAAGAGAACAAAGAGAGGAACAAAGAAGAGAAAATAGAAGAAGGAATGAGTAATAGACACGAATCTGATGAGGAAGAGGAAATGGGGGAAAACCATCATCATGAAGATCATTCCCTGCTTAAAGGAATGGTGGCTACACTTCAATTCCCAATTCAGCAGCCAGAAGGAACAACCCCCATGAAAAATATATCACCATCAGTTTTGCCTCACTTCCATGGAAAAGTGGCAGAGGATCCATATGAATTTCTTTTCGAGTTTGATATCCTCTGTCGCAGCTATGACTACGTCACCGATGCATAGAAGCTGAAGCTCTTCCTTTCCACTCTGAAGGACAATGCATTACACTGGTTCATGAGCCTAGGAGGTGGAACTGTCACTAATTGGGACAGGATGAAACAGGTGTTCCTGGAGAAATATCAGGAATATTGCAACACCAAAGACAAAAGAGAATAATTGTTCAAAATGGTGCAGAAGGAAGACAAAAGTCTGGAATATTTTGTAGAGAGGCTCTTATACAATGTGCAAAGAGCTGGACAAACGAACATGGGGTTATATGTGCTCAATATAATCCTGCTTCATGGGATTAGCGATGATTACCTAGATATGTTAAGCCTGTTAGGAAAGGGGGATATCTCCAAGGAGTCTTTCGAAAATATTGTGGAATTATGCAAAAGGTACTCCAGGGGATCTTCCAAGAATAACAGGCGGGAAAAACGGGATAAGCTAGAATGCGATGTCTTCGACAGAACTCAGAAGTCATCTAATGGCTGAGCCACCCGTGTAGAGATAGGAAACCTCCTTAAAAATTTCAAAACAGAAATGATGAGCTTTATCTCCTCGGAAATCGACGTCTGAGGGAAAAGCAAAAATAGGTAGTAGAGGACCTCACACTAGGTGTGTTCTGCCCTTGATGCATAAAGAACCACCCTCTGAAGGAGTAACTGCTTGACAAGGTAGAAGTGTGTTAGCTATGCGAGATGAACCACGACATAAAAGAATGCCCCTCACTGCCCCAAGTGAAGGTTGTTCTGCAAGCATCAACTCCAGAGGTTGAACCAGCCTACTTCATTGCACAAAAGAAACCTTGGCAGCCTCGCAACCAAGGTATGACCCTAGATTCGTTTCCATTTTTGAATAATATGAGTAATTGAAATAATATGCAAAATGTGAATACACAATTCCCTTCATCTTATTCTCAGTGGAACCCTTCTCAACCTTCAATGAAAAATTATAACTCATGGAATCCATGGACACAGCCACCACACCAACCAACTTCTTGGTCTCCTGGATGGAGGAATTTCCATCCAGGGAACCGGTTTCCTCAACAACCTCCACATCAACAACAACCATATCCTCCTCAATATCCTCAATATCCTCAATACCCTCATTAGCAGTCACAGCTGCAGTTGCAGAACAATAATGCCCCTAATATACTGATACGACCTCAGCTTCCTGCTCAAACTAATCCTAACCCAAACAATAAAACAATCCATCAATTTGAGACTGTCAACATGCCTGCCTACTCTCTTTCTCCTATGCCTTGCAACGATATTCACTTACGGTTAGGGAAAATAGTAGAGCCTGTAATCATAGAATATGTTCCACCCTCTGTACATGAAAAAGGGATGAATCCATAGCATCTATCCGATACGACCCCCATCATTGAAGATGCTGAAAATCCCACTAATGGGACGACTGAAACAAAGAATGATAAATCTAGCGATACATAGCCTACCCAACTGATTAGGTAACCATCGTATCCCGAGAGATTAATGCTACCAAGGGCAGGGGGACAACCCCAGTTTAACCTCTTAGGAGAGTTAAAGAATCTTTATGTTAAAACCCCCCTCCTTCAAGCTCTTCAAGATGTACCTATCTATGCTAGAAATTTTTGGGACTTGTGCACAAAGAAACCAGGGAGGAAACCTAGAGATCATCCCACTCTCCACGTCATAGGGAAATTATCTGCATTAATAACAGGAAAAACCCTATTGGCCAAATATGACGATCCTGGGAACCCCACTATCACTATGCAGATTAGGCATACACAAATACCCAACATATTGGTAGATTTAGGAGCAGTAATTAATGTCATGACAATCAAAACTGTAAGAAAACTTGGGCTCACTAATCTTAGGCCAACCCCCATTGTTTTAGAACTGGTAGATAGATCCACCATTAAACCTGAAGGAATTCTAGATGATCTAGTCATCTCAGTTGACTCTTGGGAGTACCCTGCTGACTTCTTGGTTTCACAACCTAAGTCGCAACTGGGAGGACACCCATTGATCCTGGGAAGGCCTTGGTTAGCCACAGCTGATGCTTGCATCAGCTGTCAATTTGGATATATGACCATATCATATGGCACCGAGACTAAGAACCTCACTCTCTATCCTCCAGCTTGGCTGAGTCTAGAAGCTGAAACATCTTTATGGATGGATCCAGAGGAAGAAGAGGGCGTTCAGCCATTATTAAGTATAGGGAAAACCTTAACTTTTAAAGATGAAATTGAAGATGATGCCATTAATAACTTCATCAGTGAACCCACCTTAGTCAATAAAGAAGTTTATCAATTCTTGAACATTTCTTTGGGTAAGGAAGAACAAGAAAATATCACAGAAGAAGCACTAGTCGGTGACACACACATAATCCCAGTATTGAAAAACTTGAAAAGTATCTCCATTGAGGTAGAGTTTGGAAAGACCCTGAATATTAACCCTAGCCTCTCCTTAGATGAACATAAGTGCCTAATCAGTCTCTTGAAAGAACACAAGGGGACATTTGCCTGGGAGTATACAGACATGAGGGGTATTCCCTCTAACTTGTGCACCCATCATATTTATATTAAAAGCGACTCCCGACCTGTGTGCCAGCCTCAATGAGGAATGAACCCCAATCTTAGGGACATAGTGAAGGAAGAAATTCAGAAACTCTTGGAAGCATGATTCATATATCCTATTTCAGACAGCGAGTGGGTCTCCCCGCTTGTAATTGTACCTAAGAAAAATGGTAAATGGAGAGTCTGTGTCGATTATAGGGAGCTGAACAAAGCCACACAAAAAGATCACTTTCCCTTGCGCTTTATCGATAAAGTACTCGACACCCTATCAGGGAAGAAGTTCTTCTCCTTCCTAGATGGGTTTAGCGGGTACAATCTGTTGTAAAGGAAAGTGTCCTATGGCTAGGGTTTAAGAGGCCATCAACGTACTGGGGTTGAAAGAGAGATGCACAATGTTCAGCAAGCATATAATAGCAAGTTTCAGAGATAAGAAATCTCCACACCTGATAAACTGAAGGCTGGTCCAAGCTTTCTCTTCAATCCTCTTCTTGCTCCTCTCACTCCAAGAGACCTGCAAAACAAGTTATACCTTCCTCAAACCATTATGACCACATATAAGACAATGATAATCAAATAAACATGAACTAATGATCTGAATAACATCATCATATGATCAGAAACAGAGATTCAATCACACATTGAACAATGATTTGGGAAGAAGAAGGACATCACATCTTTATTAATCTCGAAAACAAGTACAAGTATACCTTCTCTTCAAGTTTGGCACCTCACGAAACCTTGATCCGGTTCTGCTATTTCTCTTCTCCAAAGAACTCAGCCTCCAAGCTCTGCAACACAAGGGGAAGACCTCCAGGGCAAAGGTGTGGGAAAAGAGAGTCCCAATTCCTCCAGTATAACAACGCAGAAATTCAAGTCCCAATTCCTCCAGCATAACAATGCAGAAATTCAAGTCCCAATTCCTCCAGCATAACAATGCAGAAATTCAAGTCCCCTCTCATGGACCTCCCTACCTCTATTTATATGGGTGAAATAAGGTAGTTTTGAAGGTTGGAGAAGTTACATTAGTTAAGTAAATTAAGTTAAATGACTTAACTAATCTCCAATTAACTCATGTTTTAATTTTTAAATGCTAAGAGGCACATTCGTGGGTTTTCCTTAAGGAAAATCGCGAATGGACAAAAAACGTATTTTTAGGGTATTTTTGGGCATTTTCAGACTTTTGTTTCTTCTAGAAAGTTTTAGCTAACTGAAATACCTTTCCAACGGTGTAGAGTTTAGGTCAAACAGAGTTTCAGAACTCAAGATATGGGTCCTCCAAGATAGGTGTTTTTACAGTGACTTCCATGAGGTGCCGACATGCGACGAAATCATGGGAAATTGGTCACAGGCAGAGATGTGTCATTTTTGGCTATAACAGATGCCCCCTAATGTGTGAGGTTAGAGGGGAAGATGATAGCCGAAAAACATTATAAAGGAAACAGCTGAGGATGGAGAGAGCAGAGAATCCAAGATCAAAAGGCTCGAGTGAAGGTACCTGTAAGAGAGATAAATGTCAGAAAAACTGATCTCTGGGACATACACATCCATATACAA
This sequence comes from Pseudotsuga menziesii, assembly GCA_001517045.1. NCBI lineage: Eukaryota > Viridiplantae > Streptophyta > Pinopsida > Pinales > Pinaceae > Pseudotsuga > Pseudotsuga menziesii. Next base: position 345,870 of record LPNX010676845.1, on the reverse strand, counting down.
ATCATCGCCATAAACATACAGGCAGATCCAACATATGTATAACTGATGAAACTATCATGGTCGCTCAATATGCAAAAAGGCGCCATATCAAATCTAAAGGAGTCATGGGCCACAAATGAACAAGGTGGATCCATGCTCAAAAATCTATCATAGCCACAAAAAATACAAGGTGGATCTATGTCTCAGCAAAATGTCATATAAAGTATAACAAGGTCTTGCGCAACTCGGGCAATAGCAAAAAATC